>CAJNDT010000668.1:1309153-1653593 GCA_905221615.1 Symbiodinium sp. CCMP2592 | reverse complement strand
AGTTTTTTTCATGGGCTTAGAGGACTTCGGCGATTAGGTCGAGCCATGGTGGTTCGACCTCGAGAAAAACTGTCTGACAGTGTCGTGCTAAAGGACAGGCCACGCCGGCATCGTGCTGCAGATCTTCGGGCAGCCACGTCTGGGCCGAAGGTTTCGGTCTCAGTCTCTGAGGTACCCCGAAAGAAAGCAGCTCGCCAGGACGAAGATGGAATGACTGCAATGCAGAAGTTTCGTATTCGTGGCAAGACATGGCAAATGTCGGTCGGCTCTCATTCTGAGAACGGGTCTCGTACGGTCTGGCTGGAGGAGCGCTGCCGTCCAAAGTGGGGTCTTGGATGTGTACTTTGTGCGCAGATGGTTCTTCTTTGTGCGCAGATGGTTCTTCGTCTACAGCTGGACAAGGGCTCTGCAAAAATGAGGCGCAGCTACAGCACAAAATGGAGCCGTTTCGAGATTGACGGCATTGCCAGCATGCAAACGTGTGCATTCAAGAAGCACAGCCAGAGCGACCAACACATGGCCGCATGGAGGCTGTTTCGTCTTCCTGCACAGGCCCAGGTCTTCGCTACGCCCAGCTGCGATTCAGACTTGGACCTGCTGAAAGGGTCTGTTCCACAACCCAGCGACTGGCTGTCGGTATGGTCTGACACGGTCCGGGTCAACTTGTCTTCCCGCGGGTCAACCAGGTCTTCATTGACTCAGCAATTCATTTCTTCGAACAGACTGCAGGTCAAGGAGGTCGAGCGGCGTGCCATCGCCCAGATGCGTCTGATTCTGCGGGAGTGTGTCAGGGAGAAAAAACGCCAGCAGCTACAGCAGGCCAGGTCTATCTGCTTGTGTCTGGACGACAAGGGCTTCTCCCCCTACAGGCTGCTGCGCTTCAAGTGCTGTACGGCTGATGGGCAGGTCTTTGGTGGCATCGTTGGATGCATGCACAGCAGCAAGCTGTTGCTGGACAACCCGGAGAAGTGGGAGGAGGACAAAAGCGTGTCTGCGGCTGCGACGGTTCATCATCTGGTGGAGGTCTTTTGCACACCAATGGGTTCAGACCAACCGGACGAAGGACTCATGCAGGTCTTCCGCAACAACGTCCGCAGCTTCTGCGCGGACGGATGTCCGTACGTCCAGAAGGTCGGCAGGGTCTTAAGGTCTCGGTACTATCCGAAGATAGTACTGCTGTCTCGAGACATGGCGCACATGCTACGGTGTTCCTACCAGCCCCCTCTAGCGGCCGACCCGAAGCAGGAGGAGCTGTGGGGTCTCATCAACAGTGGGGACGGCCGGGCTGTCTAAACAGAATCAGGTCTTAATTGTCTTAGCAGTAGCATGTGTTTCGAAATGAAGCTCTCCCTGGTCTGTCTGCAGGCTCCTTGTTCCCTGCCCTTCAACATTCGCACGAATGGAGGGCCAGGCTGATGACTTTGAATAGGTCGGTCTTGGAGAAGGATGGGGCTATCCACAACATTTTGCGGTCTAACCTACGACACTTCTGTTGGGCTCCGCAGAGATGGGAAAGTGCAGCCTGTCCTTTGCGTTTCGCGGCGGCATGAGACTGCTTTAAACTTTAAGGTGGGGTAGAGGGGAGATGTGTTCAATTCATTTGTCGTTAGTTCTTGTGGTGCAAACGAGGCCGCTTCATCTACCTCCTGACGCCGATAGCGCTGCTCATGGCAATGACTGCCGCAGACCAGCGTACAGGTGTTCAGCTGCGTGCGAAGTGTCACAAGCTTCTGGCCGGCATGCGGCCCGGTCTTTTGATCGCCTTGGGCTTGGCGGCCGACTTTGGCAGTGAGGTCACGGGCTTCTTGCGTGAGTGGGAAAAGGACTTCGACGTGGCCACGGTCCATCGCCGCATCGCTGCCTTCAAAGCCAAGATTACCAGCTTGTTTTTGGAAGCTCGCATCTTTGACGAGTTACAGGACGTCCCAGATGAAGAGCAGTCCAGTGCCCGGACGCATCAAAATAAAAGATACACAGCATAACCTGTAGGCTTACAGAGCAACTTCGAGACTATATTGTGTCATTTCTGTACCCTGTGTGTAACAATCATTCGCACAGATAAGGTGTGGTCTTGGCCGCGAAGCATGCCATGCAGACACCGGAAATCCAGGTCAATGGCAAGGTCTACAACGTTTGGCCTTCCGGGTCCGGTCGCATGCCAGAGGTCCAGGAAACGGTCTCTAGCTTTCAGGTGACCACACAGGCCTTTCTTGGCCGAGTGGCAGCAGAGCTCCCAGACCAGGAGATGAAGATGACACTCAGGGCCTTGGACTTGGTCTTGTGGCGGAAGTCCAGCACCGTGGGGAAGGTCAATTTGGAGGTCTTGGTCCGTCTCTGGTTGAAGGACTTGGGCATGGACCACGACCAGCAAACTGTTGGTATTCAGCAGTACAGAGACGCTGCGCCCGGCCCTAAGAATGTCACATTGGGTCTCCATGACATCATGGGTTTCCTTGACTTGTCTTGTCCAAACTCTACGGAGCGAGGGTGAATAGGCCTAGGCTTAAACCTGAAGAAACATCAACACCACAACATTGATGGCTCGAGGTCTTACCTCTGTTCGAAGCACACGGACAAGGAGATCGGCAACGACAATCGCGGCATTTGGGCTACAGTGATGGACAAAAACTGGACGGTCTTGAACGTGCTGCTGTCTTTCTACCTGTCCTTGGAAGTCTCATCCTGCACACTGGAGCGCAACTTTTCGGAGCTTCGCCGCTTTGTCGAATCCCACTGCGGGGCAAGCCAGTCTGAATCCCAAGATATTGAAGCTGCCTTGGAGCTGCGACTGGATGGACCACAGGACGAGGCAGAGGTCTGCCGAAGGACTTTCCCAGAGCAAGGTCCAGGTCTTCTTCAGCTTTCCAAGAAGGTTCAGGTGGCCTTAGCTGTGCCTGGATCTGGGTCTGGGTCCCCACTGCTGGAACTCAATGCGTTCTCCAAACGCCTGGCAGAACTTTGGATTCACCACCACGGCCGCAGGTTTCATGTTTACAAGAGAAGACAGGACTGTGGTCTTCGGCGAGGTCCCCGCGAAGGAACGGAGTCGTCCTTGATTGCTGCTCAGAAGCGGGCTCGAAGCAAATTGAGCCAAGGTCTTGGGGTGGACTCCAGACAACTTTTCGGAGCAAAGCGGTCCAAGCTGGCTTGGAAGGCCGCCGGGTGTCTCGAGGACTCTGAGATCTACAAGCAGAATGAATCCATGAAGGTGTTTCACGAGCGGTCTGCCACGATCAAGGAGAAGCATCTGGATGTCAGGAGGGCCAAGATCGACGGATCTGAGCCGTATCCCGTAGGCGGGCTTTATTGACATGACTTCCTAAGACTTTTAGTCCTTACTATCAATGAGAATTGACAGCAAATCCCTCGGCCACCCTGACAGGGGAACATCGTCCCGGGGCTATCTTCAAACCACCCCACCACCGCGTTTTGGTCTTCGACACACGACGGATCTCGGCCATGGACTTGTGCAGAGCTTAGTGCAGTGACAGCACAGTGGCAAGTCGTAACATGCGACGAATAACTATTAGACCCGGGGGCTGGCTGAGGTGTCTGACCTCCGCCACATCCTTTCCACGATGCAAGATGTGCAGGACAGACGGTCTCAGCATGACGTCTCTCCTCGATCTGGCCAAAGCCACCGATGTGATAATCATCGATGATGAGATCCAGTTGAACTTCATCGGGCTTGTGCCTCAGTAGTTTCTGCCACTGTGAGGTTTCAGGTAGTAGTGGTCGGTGTTTGGAATCCGTTCAACGGGCATATCTCGTTTGAGAACTTAGGAAACAGTTTAAGTTCTTCTTGCCATGAGTCATCTTTGCTCTACAAGGCAAGAGATGAAGTCCGAAGTGATCAAAGGGCTGCTGGTGGGCTTCGGTCTGGGTCTCCCAATGGTCTCCAAGAACTCCTGGACGGAAAGCGCTGGGGACTTCAGGGCACTCGCCAGCCACTGCACAGAGCACGAATCAGCTATCAAGTCTCAGCTTGCACTGGAGTTGGCCCCAGACTTCGTTCAGAAGCGCGAGAACTACACCAAGCTACTGCGGCTCTTGACGGAAGTGAGCGGCAGTAAGTGGAGCATCGTGGATGAGAAGCCCCCGAGCAAGTCTCGGTCTAAGCACATGAAGCTTTCAAGCTTCGCCGATATCCCGGGGTTGATTCGCCATATGCGTGTCACCAAGTCTAAGTCTGTCCGCTGTGGGAAATACTTGAATCCAGAGTGAGCTGGTGTCGGAAGGCAGAGAGTTTAGGTCTAGGACCGAGTCTTGGTTTCCAAGATCAAGTGATGACAACGCTAATTCCACTGGATTCAGGTCACAAGCAGGTGATGCAGGGCCGTGTTGCAGCACCGACAAAAAGTGCTTCATGCCTCTGACCCCAACAAGCAGCATCTAGCGGCAACACTAACAAAATTGAGGGGTCAGCATGGCCCCGTAGCTTGTTTTGGAAGATGACTTTGTGTATGACTGCCGTGATCACAGTGGAACTCCTGTCATGTCGTATCTTAAGTAACTCTTATCCCCCAGGCAGAAACCCCAGGGACCCCCGAAACTTTGCAACCGCTGCATGAATCATTGACTTCCAACATCTACGATGCAGTTTCGTCGCACGAAATCTATTGGCTCGTGTGCAGGTGCCTGCCGCGCACGGCTTCAAATGACAAGTCCTGGCAGGCTTGGTTCGTGGCTGTTCGCTGTCCGCCTTTAATTGATTAAGTCAGGTGGCATCTGTCCTTCTGATTCTACACCTTGGATTGAAGTTGGTTTCCTGTCTGGGCTTTTGGAGGCTGGGGCACCACTGACAGAAGCTGTGTTCGTAGAAGCCCGACGGGAGTTTAGAGGACGTGTGTTCCATGGAAGGTCTTGAACTTGGCATATGATCAGTGGCTATGCGCGTTGCCAGGTGTCACATGATTAAACCGATGATTGCATCAGCAGGGCCGCTGTGACACAGAAACCATGAATGAAAGTAGAGCTCCCACATGCCACAAGCAGCAGCCGGAACGCACAGCAGGGAACCATCTCACGGGTTTCATGGTCTTGGTGAGCAGGTCCAGTGACGGGGCACACCGACTGCAGCAAAACTGGCTCAACTCGGCAGACCTAGATGAATCAGGGTGTCATAGACAGGACTCAAGGACTTGACTTAACTACTACTGCTTACTTCGTCTACTACTACTACTACTACAACTACTACTGCTACTACTACCACTGCTCCTACTACTACTACTACTACTACTACTACTACTACACTACCACTACCACTACCACTACCACTACTACTACTACTACTACTACTACTACTACTACTACTACTACTACTACTACTACTACTACTACTACTACTACTACTACTACTACTACTACTACTACTACTACTACTACTACTACTACTACTAGACTACTACTACCAAGTCAAGGGCTGGCCAGAGGGAGATGCGCAATCCAATTTTCGACATGATGCATTGTCTTTGCCCTGCTGAAACAGGGTTTGAGAGCATGTAATGCGACTTGAGACTTCTTGTATAAATTATACACGGAGTCTGAAGCTTGCATTACATGCTCTTTGTGCGCGTTGCCTGCAGTCATGTCCTCCGAGCTGGCTTTGGTCATCGACTTCGACCCGACAGAGCCAATAAAAGCAGCAGTGCGTCCAAACTCCATATCAACGACAAGCTTGGGGCTGCACCTGGGAGAATAGTGGCCCGGTTGTTGGAACAACCCTGGTGGGCCCCATATTGGGCTTAAGAGCTCCACTTCTTGCTTTTTTCTGGGTCTAGGTCTCGCATGCTCGATCAAAGCAAGACAGGTCGCTGGTGGCAATGGTCTAATTTAGTTGCCTGAGACACGGTACAGTTACAGTTAATTTGGTGTACAGCCGCGTCGATGGTCTCGATTCTGATGAGGCTTGGACCGGGCGTCGTTTCGGCAAGGCGTCGCACGATCTTTGTATGGCAGTGTCTGAGAAATTGGTTCCTGGCTCCCAGACCGATGCGTGCCCGAAGACAAAATTAAATAATACACGTGTCAGTAAGGTTCTCTGTGTCAGGGTAGGACGTTAATCAAGGCGGTCAGTATCGGGCTATAGGGCCCACTGCCCTCTAGGCCAAACTCCTCGAGCGCCGTTTGGGCCCCAGCTGATCATGTCTTCTGCGTCCTGGCTCCAGCTGTTATTGATATACTCCGCAGGCAGATGATTGTGTGACTGTGTCACAGTGCAGGGTAGATGACTGAGTCTCATAAAAGGCCTCGGAGTTCAGACTGAAGGTGCGGGCACCAGCCAAGATTCCAGCTTCTGCATAATTTGCAGAACATTTGCAGTGAAATTAAATTGTGTGTCAGGTCTGATGGGCTTGGCCTCAAGTTCTCTTTCTCAGCAGTTGCCTCGGTGATAGTTTTTGCAGTGGTCAGCCTATCAACGTTGTGCGATTTGCGCAACGGCTAGAAAGGTAGAAAGACATGGCCGTGGCGGTTCTTGTGCAAAGGTCGGCTGCTGGCGTGGTCTTGCCGGCTTCTAGCCAGATGCCGTGTTTGGAAGGCAGTTGAAATGTGAGTTTTGCTTCCTGGGTTTTATGCCGCGAAAGGTCTAGCGTCGACATCCTGCTTCTCGGCCAGGCAGCAGTTGGTTAGTAGCGACTCATTCGACAGTCGGCTAACTTGCCTGCAACACGGCAGGCCTGGCTTGGACATTTCTTCGCCACTACGACGAGGATTCGCGACCCTGTGCTTTTGCTTCCAGTGTTAGGCTTGGGATCATCAGTCAATTTTAACAGGTCTGGGTTGGACTTCTTCTCCGCTTGCTTGCAGCCTTTCTGGACTCAGTCTTTCTATGATGGTTTCGCCGGTCTTTTGATGCCTTTGAATAGCTGGTGGGTGCAGCAAGCTTCCAGCGGCACATATGCCCAGCATGATTCTTGAATTTCCGTTTCAGTCAGGTGTAGACCCAGACGTCCACGAGGTCGGGCCGGCTGCTCAGCTGCTGGTCGTGTTTGTCTGTCATTGTTTTCGGCGCTTGACTTGAAGCTTGCAGCAAGTGGTTGCATCGACTGCCGCTGGCGAGACTTGAGATGGAGCAGTTGGAAGGTCATGTCCATGCCCATGCATGAATGGACTTAGTAAGTAGGTCTTTATTAAGGGATTTCTCTGAAGATCACATTTTAAGGCCCAAAAATCGACTCGAGGGCATCCACAGACTTGCACCCTTGTCTTCGGCATGGCAAGTGTCCTTGCACTGGTTCTTCCGACACCGACGGCCTCATGGTCTTCGAAGAGCGACGTTGCCGGCAGTCTTCGAGGACTCTCGGGCCACCCAGTGTCACTAGTAAGCTGCGTCTGAGCAACTGAGGGACATGAGGACACAGACGCCATCACGTCAGTTTGGCAGGAGGAGCGACCCTTTCAGTGTACTGGGATTGGGGCAGGTCAAGAACTGGAAGCAGTCACAACGACGACTTCTTTCGCCAAGCTGCCACTTGTCAGGACGCTTTGATTGCAGATCACTGGTTGTGGGTCTGTTATGTCAGGCTTACCATCTGCTTTGTCATGGAATGAAGTGTCAGCTGGCTCGCGCAGACCTTGACTCCTCGAGCAGCTTGACAGACCGTTAAGCTGCTCGAGCTGTCAAGGTCTGAATGAGCCGCTCGCCGCTTGGCTGGTGGTTAACAATAATAAGTTGATTTAGCAAATGCAGTGGCCTGAGTAGCTACATGGTCTGACGAGCTTGTTCGCAGCTGAGGCGTCCTGAAACTGAAACCGTTTCCTTCAGCAGTCGACGATCTGCGAGCTGCGAGTGGCACTCTGTGATAGCACCTGGGTCTCGTTTGCTGCTGCTTTGTGTTTCCGTAGCGGATGATGGGGCTGAAGATTAATTGTTGATTTGCAGAGAATTGCATGTGTGCCAAGCTAAGCTTAGGCAATTTGCAATGACATGTCTTCGGCGTCGACAACAGCTTGAGGAGGTCTGAGTCTCCTGAAACCCGCTGGCACTTCCCTATAGGTCTAGGTTTGGTTTTCGATGCCAGGAATTCGCAGGGGCTGTTTGGTGCAATGTTACGACAAGGTGTGTGCAGCTGTGTCTCATTTAGAGTAGTGGAAGTTGATGCTGGGAGAGCGGTCTTTCATTCGGAAAACTTTGTCGTTGGCGAGCAGTTGCACAGACATTGTGCTGATGGCGTCCCTCATTGCCAATGAAATTTAAAAGCACGCCTGCATGCTTTCGCAGTCGCTGTTGCTTTGCAAACTCTGTTGTTTCAGGAGAGCACTCCTTGACCTGGAAACGGGCTTGGAGCTGCACACTGTGTGGGCTGCGCGGGCTCCAGGCCCGTTTCCAGGTCAAGCGAGCGTCACTGCTAGAGCTGCAGGTGGCAGAGCCACCAAGACGGCCCCTGTCGGTGCCCTCTGGGCCGCATCTATGGTGACGCCGAGCATCGTCATAGGTGCGGCCCGGAGGATTCATGCCAGGGAAGACAGGAAGGAGTGTGCCAGCATTAAAACACTTTTGCCGAACTTCGTTGTGAAACCATGACTATGTGTGCTCTACAAATTATTCAAACATTCCCTGCGATGCGGACTGGCGGCCGTTACTCAAGGACGGACTGTCTATAGGTCTAGCCTGCTAAAGCAGCCATGGCGAAGATATCGAAACGTGCCAGGCCAGCAAAAAGGCCAAGGCGAGGACGACAATATTGGCGAGTGTGTTGAGTCTTGTGATTGAAGTTTCGATTTAGGTCAGTTTGCCTCGCACAGTTGCGATGTGCAGGACCAGTACGAAAACATGCATGAAGGTCGCGATGAAGACCTTCAAGCAGGCTCCTCGGGAGAAGCAGGCTTGTTGGCCTAAGACTGACATCCCGAAGGCAGCCAAGGATGGGCCCGAAGGCCCTACAACTATCTCTGCTAGTTATGACTGGGCCACGGTCTTTCTGGATCGGCTGGAGAAAAACATGGGCCGGGGTCTGGTCCGGAAGAGGTTGCAGAGCTGGAACTGGGATGTTATCAGCACTTTCACTGGGGTCGGCTGTGCGGAGACGGTCGCTTGTCGGACTGTTGTGTCTCTATTTGACCAGTCATTAGGGTAGCAGAGTGAAAGTGGACATCCGTCACGTGCCTTTCATACTTTCCGCCTCTGTCTTCCAGCAGGCATTGCTTACCATCCAAAAAGCGGCCGGTGCTGGACAAGCGGTGAGGCTCCGATGGGCGGTCGAGTCGGACCTCGGCGCCCAAAAGGTCTTGCTGGGCACATACGGGTCTTGCCTCGCCCAGGACATCTTTGAGTTTGACATGGCCGCAAAGACCAACCACTGCTTGCGTCACAAAATGGAGTGCCCGACTTGGCCATCGCAGCGCGGGTCCGGCTACCTGTCTGAGTTGAGAGCCTTAGTGCTGGGGATCTGTAGCACGTCCACCATCAGCATTAAAATAGTCTGCAGCTTCGGTCTCCTCCCATCATCTTAGCCGTGTCATAGGCAAGAGGCGATGAAGAAGGGGTTGAGGTTTGGAAGGTGATGGCAAAGGTTCTCAACGCGACATTTAGTTTTACAGTGTCAGGGTTTTACCATCTGGAGCTCGGCTCATAATTCAAACACAACATGTCTTCAGTTTGCAAGATGGTGCAGCTGGGTGGACCTTTCGAACATTTTTATTTTATGGGTCTCTGTGGGCCTCAACAACTCGCCAACGGTTGTATGTGTTTGAAAGGGTCTGTAGGTCTCAACTCGCCAATGGTTGTATATGTTTGAAAGGGTCTGTGGGTCTCAACTCGCCAATAGCTGTACAGGTTTGACAGGGTCTGTGGGTCTCAACTCGCCAATAGCTGTACATGTTTGAAAGGGTCTGTGGGTTTCAACTCGCCAATAGCTGTACATGTTTGAAAGGGTCTGTGGGTCTCAACTCGCCAATAGCTGGACATGTTTGACAGGGTCTGTGGGTCTCAACTCGCCAATAGCTGTATATGTTCGAGGAATGTCACCAAACGAACTTTCCACAACAAGCTTCAACATATCATTATTAGACTTCGTTTGGTGAGCAATCCCAGGTCCATGTCATGTGTATGTATGTATGTGACGGTGGGGTTAGTCTTGTCCGTCTGTTCTCCATTAAGTAATTAATAAATCAACGGATTCGAGGTCTCCTTGTGTCGGTGGGCGGGGCGCCGTGCACGAGCTACTCCGTGATGGGTCTGCGGAAGAAGTCTAAGGACAAGGTCATGAAGACGCATCGTAGGTATTTCCGCCAGTGCTACCAGGTCTTGGATGCATACCTCTTCGAGAACGTGTGTGAGTACGACCTGAAGCAGCTACGTCTTCCGAAGTCATGGAAGCAGCAGAGTGTTCGGGTTGACCCAAGGACCTTTGGACTGGGCTGTGCCAGGGCTCGCCTCTATGTTATCGCTTACAACACGGAGAAGGTCTGCTGGTCTCAGGACGTGCCGTGCTTTGCAGACATGGTGGCATGCCTGGCGGCAAGGCCTTGTCTGGGAGCGGGAGACTATTTCTGCGATCGCAATGCCAATGCATCCTCCCTGACTCAGTCTGAGGCCTCAGTCTTAAGGACTTACGACGAAAAGCCATGGGACATTGTTGACTTGGGACAGAGGGGAGCATTTCGTCGTGGCACGCTCAACAGCTCCCACCTGCCGACCTTGACCACCAACAGCGCGAAACTCTTCAGCAAGGCACTTGGTCTTGAGCCGGGGTCATGCAATCATGTGCTGAATTCTGGAGTGTCCCGCTATTTCCGATGCAGGCCAAGAAGCGGTTCATGACCGCGGACGAAATGTTTCAATCCCATGTTTTGGCCACGAACAAGGATCAGGCCAGTTGCGGCAGCCCGGTCTTGGCCAGGTCTCACCTGTCTAGGTCTTCTGCAGTGATGCTTGCCGGGAATGCAATGAACGTCCCATGTGTTGGAGCTGCTCTTCTGGCAGCTATTCTGGCCTTGCAAAGGGTCTAGATTTCGCAGCAGAGGCTGGGGAAAAGTCTCTGTCTCTCCTTGATTCTGCCAAGCACAAAGGCAGACAGAAAAATGTGTGTGCGGATGCTGTTCTCTTTGAGTTTGTCCTTGTCAGCAAGCTTGGATGCTGTAAGTGTGTGCCTGCTGGTCCTAGGCCGACGACAATGGGGGCTGGATATCTGGCCGGAGCCTTGCGTGGGCATAGACTCATATGTGCAGTGTGTGGCAGAGGACCACGCATTCCCGAGTCGGGCTTGGTCTTTGCTCGCTCGAGGCTGGGACAGAGGCTTCAGGGCTGTTTCATTGTGTTCCCGGGCCGAAGCCTTTCCTTGAACCTGAGTCCTTCAACTCGACTTTGTCTGACCGTCTGCCAGGTACAATTCGACTCTGAGAGTGGACTTGGTCTCGAGAAATCCGCTAAACTGCGGGATTCGACTGCCCCGCAAAACTGCGGATTTGCTGAGCACGCATGGAGGGTGCTTATTGGGATCCAATATGCCCCCTCCATGCGTGCTCATGAAACTGCAGTCGTTGCCTCTTTGCATTAGGGTTTGAATGACAGGTCTCGAAACATCTGCAAAGTTGCGGGATTTGCATGCTGTGACTGCCGCAAAACTGCGGATTTTTGCTGTGGTGATTGCCTCTTTGCATTAGGGTCTGAATGACAGACAGAAATCGCTTGCAGAAAAGATTTTTCAGCCCAGCCGAAACGCCCACCCAGTGTAGGGCTCGGAAGATTTCGGTGTAGTATTCCCTCACAGTTCGCCTTTACCTCTAGTATACCAATTTCCTCCACAGGCCTTTATCTTAAGGCCCCTGTACGTGCCGAATGGCCTCGCAAGTTCTGCGACTCGTAGAAAAGGTTTTCCAAAAACTTACTGCCGCCTTTTTGTTAAACCTTTGAGACCTTGGAATTTCATGAATGCCTTGACACTGTGTAAGGGGTGCTCTCAACTCCCCAGAAACCTCACCTGCTTGCTCGAGTGCGAGTGCCAAAAAAGGGGTGCAATAGAGTTGGCTCATTTGATTGACGGTGTTCTACAGGGTGTTAGGGTCTCTGAGATTCAGGGTGTAAGTGGTCTAGGTGATGGCTGGAGGCACACTCAGATGCCAAGGTTGGGTTTATGTTTTGTATACTTGGAGCGTTAGGCAATTGGGTAGTTGTCAAAAATTAGGGTCCTAAATATTAGGTGCCGTATTATATTAAGGACCCCAAAAGGGACTATAATTTTGACAACCACCCAATTGAAAGCGAACGCCTCGCGGAGGTGAATCTGGCCGGCTACACTCGGATGGGCGGACACTCGGGGTCCTGAGAAGGTCTTATGTGATTTGAGGCTTTCGGGATTTATCGTTGAATTTTCGGACTTTAATGTGGATTGTGTCTGTGAGTTTTGCTGTTTGGTTTTATGTAGAGGGTTTTTCAGATCCAGGGCTTTGGTGCTGGGGATGTAAAGGCATGGGCAGGGCTTAGGGTCCGAGGCCTAAGGGGTTATCGACGGCATAACCGTCTTCAGGCCGAGCGAGGCTTCAAAGCTTGCCATTCCTAGGGGCTGAGGACAGGGGGGAAATCACTGCGTAGGCACTCGGAACGGTAGGGTGGGGGTCTACCCTGCTCTGAGCCTTTTCGCACTCTAAGGCCGAGCTTTGAAGGTTGAGGCCTTACCAGGAAGCCCCAAGTAACCAAGTACCCTTCAAGGGGATCTCGTTTCCGCGCCAGGATGTTCTACATATGGGTGGTTGTCAAAATTAGGGTCCCTTTTTGGGTCCCTATCATAATGCGGCACCTATTATTTAGCGTACCCTGAAAGGGACCCTAATTTTGACAACTACCCATATGTAATTCGCACCCAAAGCCTAGGTTTTATAGGCCAGGAACGAGCAGAAGGTGGAGCACTACAAGTGTAGGCTTTTGTGGGCTTCAGGTGGGGGATGGGGCTCAGATTGTGAGGACGTGTGCGGATTTGGGGTCAGCGATTCGATTCTGCGGAGCTTCGCACGTTAAACCCGAGCCCCCGAAGCACCTTGTTCTCCGAACTGCCACCCCTGGTTTCAACTGCGAACCCCGAAGCCCTACGCCCTGAAACCCTACAGCCAGGACTTGAGGTTTTAGTTTCCGACAGCCTTTTCTCGGTCAGTACCTCTACAAGTTCTCCCTACCCAGAGGCCCCATAGTAGTTCTTGTTTGGGGATTACCCTATAGGACTCTATATATGGAACTACTTTGGGGCCTTTGGGTGTTTCTTGCTCTGAGTGATGTCGGCCCGCACTTTCTGTGCAAGGAATCCAGCAGCTCCGTGCTGCAGGGTACACCGCCGAGGAGCTGCGCAACGGTGGCTACACAGCCCAGGAGAGTGTCATAAGACCCCTGAAGCCCCAAAACCTATGGGATTCGGTTTTAAAGCTCAGTCTTCCGGATCCTGGATGTTGAAACTCCAAATCTCCCAGCTCCGGCTCCTTCTGTGTTCTTGGGATACTAACATCCTACGGCACATTCATTGCTCTTCAGATCCAATGAGCCCTACATCCGGAAGGCCAGACCGGAAGTCCGAACGGCTGGGCTGCGCGAGTCGCTTAAGGCTACCGGCTTCCTTAAGGACGAAAGGAACCCTAAAAGGGTTTATGGTTCATATACCATATAGGTTATTCATAGTATTTGGGTATAGGGCCCCTGCTTTTAAGGGTCATTTGGTCCTTCAGGTTGCTCTTGCCTTGACCTGGGCGCGAAAACTCCGAACTTCCCGAGCAGTGCGACTCGCAGACTGTAAAGCCCGCGTCCTAAGCCTTTCTAAACCCTGAACCGTGAATAATGAATAATGTAGGAACTTGATCAAGAAACCCTGGGTCCTTATTAGTATTAGGCTTCCTTGCATGAATCCTGATATATTGGGGGTTGTAGGACCAAGGTTTCTTATTCAGGTTCATACATTACCAAGCCAGGAAGTCAAGAAGGCTGGCTACACCTTCCAGCAGCTGCGTGCTGGCGGCTTCACTGTGGAACAGCTACGCCATGACGGCTTCAAGGCGATTTCTTAAAGTTTAGAAGTTTGACGGCTTAGATTGGGACTTGGCTGGTTTTGCCGGATTCTTTTGTGTTTTAGGCTTCGGGGTTTATAGATGAGGCCCGATTTTGCATTTCAGGGTTCTGAAGGTTAGGCTTCTTGGGCTTCTTAGGGTTTTGGGGTGCATTTTTGCTAATGGGACTTATAAGAGCACTTTGCATTTTCGGCTAGTAGGGTTCTGAGGAGTTTGGTGGCATGTCTTGTAGCAAGTCGTGTCTAGCAAGCCGGATGTAGGTTTGGAGTGGCATTTGGAATTTTGTTGTGGGGCGGTTTGGGTTCAGCTACTCGTCGTTGTGGTATACAGTTTTGCAGGTTTTCATGCAATATTCGTTGCACACGCCAAATTCAATCAAATGGGTTTTCAACCAGAGTTGGTCATTCCCTTAGCGCCCTAGCCCTAAACCCTATTATAGTCCCTCCAGCGAGCTAGAACCCTCAACCCCACGCAAGCCACGGGACCCATGCTTGGGGCTTGATCATGAACACTACCCAGAGGCCCCAAAGTAGTTCCTTTTTGGGGTTCATATATAGAATCCTATAAGGTAATCCCAACAAGGAACTACTAGGGGGCCTCTGAGTAACCTGTTAAACCCTCGGCAAGTGCTTTGTTGAAGCTGCAGGCTTGCAGGTCCGAAGTGGGAGAGTGAGAGACTGAGAGTGAGGCTGCTGGTAATGTGGTTGGAGAAGACCCGATATAAGAACGTGAAGCGTTTCCAGCTCATGAAGACACCATAACTAGTGGACTTGGGGGTGCGAGTATATTATGAGGTGTGTGACTGGCATATGTCGGCATAGCCTGCTGCTTGAAGGGTGGCTTGCTCTTGATCGCTTTCGTGAGGGGCCTGAAGGGCTTTAGCCTCATGCGTTGCCTGGCGCTGCTAGACCCTCTGGATGCAACGGCAGAGAGAGAGAGAGAGAGAGTTTATTTACTATGACTCTTTCGCTGCGGTGATCTTGCATTGCTGTTCCTTGTGATACCTTTCATGTTCTCTCTGGGGGCCTTACGTCCAGGTTTCACTAGACCCAAGCTCTCGTGGCTAAGCATCCAACTCAGGAGTTCGAAAGGTCCGCTCCAAAACTCTACAGCCTTGAGCCTTCTATCGCAACCCTTGCAGCGACCCTGAAAAAAACCTTAAAGAAGCCCTGATAAAACGCCGTGTAAACCCTGTCCCATGAACCTCCATGAATGCCATAACAGTATTCTGAAACTCTCTGCAGCTTTATGAAGCAACGCTGTAACACCCTATCTATGCAGAAGAAACTTAGCAGGATCCCAGAGAAGCCTTAACAACTCCGCAGCTCACTAGGTGGAACAGCTTCGCGCCGGAGGCTTTACGACGAACCAACTGCGTGCAGGGGGCTTCACAGCTCAGGATGTCTCAGCCTTCAAGGTTTAAGAAGTCTGTTGATCCCTAATGGGTTGCTACACTCCAGTGTTTTGATTAAGGGTTGTTAGTTCGGGGTCTACAGTACGGTCTAGAGGCATGCTTCAGAGTTTAGTAAGGGTTTAGGGTTTCTTAGGTTTGAAGGGTAAGGGGACTTAGTAATGAGAGTTTTGGAGTAAACGTAGTGACTGGCGTAAGCCAAGTATCAGGCATTTATAACTCCATATGCGTAAGTTCCATGTATAAGCTTCTAGATAAGTCTACCAATGTTGGAAGTGCGGGTTATGGGTTTGAGTCGGTTTGACCTGATTCTCATGCGTATTTCTGTTGTTGGTCAACACATTTCATGACTGGGATCCTTTGCAGTAGTTAGGGACAACGTGTAGGTCCATAAACGCAACTGCACTTGAGTCTAGGCTGCCTAGGATTCATGGCTCAACCCAGGGATCGGGCGAAAACAGGGTTGCCGGGTCTGGCTTCGGGGTCATTTCCCAACATTTTTGGGATTGTTTCGCGCTCTGTATCTTTCAGAATAAGTCTAAGCATCAAGACTACCCATAGGCTCCACAGTAGTTCCTTTTTGGGATTACCTTATAGGATTCTATATATGAACCCCAACAAGGAACTACTTTGGGGCCTTAGGGTAGAGCCTCACCCCAAAACCTTAAACCCTAACCTACTTAGCGTAAATGCATCATCAGTTGCCGACCCGAACGCATGGACCTCGTCTGCCCTGCCCGAGTTGCGAGAGTTTAGCCTACTTCTTACCTTTAGTTACCAGGGAATGGAAGAATGGTAGTAATAGTAGTTATAATTGTATCCGATTCCTCCATTCCCTACTAACCAAAGGTAAGACTCAGCATTGTTAGGGCCCCTATATTATAGTACCCTTATATAGATCCCTTAAAGTAACCAAAGGTAAGACTTAGCTTCCTCGAAAGCGAGACTCCTGGGGATTTGTGAGAAAATGCGCCCAAGACTCGAAACGAGCTTCGAGGCTTCGAGTGCCCAAAGAGTATGGCATGGCAGGGCGGGGTTCTAGTGTGGAGTTTTCCGAGAATTCGGGTAGTACCTTAGGGTTCCTTTGAAGGATTGCTATAAGGGTACTATAAGAGTTTCTTTAAAGGGCTCTATAGGTAAGGGTGTGGGGTTTCCGACAATTAAGGGTACCATATTTTGGGGGGTCCTTATACTGAGGATCGTACTGTTTAGGGTACTATATCAGGGCCCCCTATTTTCGGAAACCCCCATACAGGGGCCGGAAGAATTACCGATACTATCTTGCCGGTTCCTTAGTATACTTATGGTATAGTATGCCTCCAAGCCCTATTCTAATTATTAAGGCCCCTACATTACGGGGTTTAGGGGCATTTCATGGGCTTTGTGATGATCCCAGCCATCCAAAATCAGGGTACGGATCGCAATGGATTGCAATTGCATCCCCTTATGCTCCCATTCTAGTTATGCTCTGACATGCTCAAAAGCCGATTCTGAATAGTAAGGACGCTGCACCATAGAGAAGCTTAGCTTTGTGATTCTTCATACACCTGGAGCCTCAGACCGACCTGGTTTTAGGTGGACGACTGGGTATGCAGAACAACACAATGCCATACTATCACTATACTGTACTATAGTATACTAGAATATACTACACGATACTTCAATTTAGTAGAACCATCAGGTTACATGTTAACGGTCAACGGCTGGGCGCTTGCTAGGCCTTTTGAATTGAGCGTCTGCTTCTGCCCCGAGGGCAAAGCGACACTGGCTCAGGCTTCGCTAAGTGCTCTTTCCCATATGTCTTTCTTCTCGCAGAAGCATAAGATTTCAGCAATGTGTTGGAAGGTCTTAAAGCTCATTGTACAAGATCTCAACATAGATCGCAGGGGAGGATCTTTTTCATCCTTGAAGGAGCACTGAGCAGCTCTCGTGGCGTTTGCTCCGGGAAAGGACCAGCGAGCCCAAGAAAAGGCACTTTCCTGTGCGGGTCTGGTGAGCCCTAACTCCCTGGATTTATTTTCATGCTTTTTCAAGTGCCCCACTTCATACCACAATCAAAGTGTTGGGGTTTCGGGCACCTCGCCAAGAAACCTGCTGCAAACGAGTTGGAATGATCACATGGATCTAAATTGGGTGCTGCTTCCATACAGCAGCAGTCTATAAAGGTGTCCTTTTAGGGCCCTTGCATATCTGTATCATACAATTCAATCGGTACTGAGTCGAAGCAGTATCCGACCTATAAACCCTAAATCCTTAACGAATTCGAATACCGAAATCCTAGACTCCAAAGCTGACCCCTAGCATGACACGCCCACCCCCGCAAGCCACCTCAGGACTCGCTCCAGGGCCAGGACCCGGCACTGGCCCCAGGTGTCAAGAGTCTGGGTTTTGGGTTTAAGACTGATAGGGTAGAATTAGGCGTCAGAGAGTTGGGGGTTTAGCGCTGTTATCATCATGAGCATGGTAATCCCGAAAGCATGGGTTCAGAGGCATCCTCAGCATGATCATCATCACCACCTTCATCAATCATCATCGATGTCGATGTCACTTCATGGAGAGGCTTGGATGCGTGAGTCACGTTCCAGTGCCACATTAGGTAGCGCATCGTAAGGCCAAACTGCAACGAGGATTCGGAGCAGCAGCCGCCGAGACGACCTTAAACCAGAGAACGCCTATGATCAGGATATATGGCCTCACCTGCGAGCTCTGAAGTCAGTCTGACGGTATAGGCTCCAAGAAAAGCCTGAAAACAGATAGGCTCATGGCTGGATTCCCGGGTCAGGTTGATTCGGGTGAGGAAATACCACGCCATACCACAAGTTGTGTACTTGCAGACGTCGGAAGAAATATTGACAGTTTTCCAAGTTTGGTTACGGTCGCCATAGTTATAGTCCATATATTGTAGAGGCTTTTGTAAGATGTGCTCCTCTTGATTCCGCTTGTCTCCGGCGCATTTGTATCCCTTGCCCCCAGCCAGAATCACTCAATCCCCATGCGGTCCAGACATTTTCCTTCGAGAAAGAACAAACATCTGTTGCAAAACCTGCAGCTCAGATTTAGCTGGAGAGTACCATGCAAGGCTCCGCTTGGCTCTTTCATGGCCCTAAATCCAAAACCCATAGCAAAATACGACATCGAATCGGCAGGCTGCCCTTAAGCAAGCTTTTGCAGACAAGGACCTGTGACAGCCGAGTCGTCCAGGACAAGAATCTCTCGTAGATCGCACCACATGTATTGGAGGAGATGAAGAGAAACGGGAGATCAGCATCGGAAGAAGAGGGCCTCACAGAAGAATGGTTGAAAGAGGAATTGCAGAATCTGCTGGAGGCTATGGAAGGGTTGGAAGCCGAGAGAGGAAGAGATGAACAGTACTGCAGCTGTGGAGTCAGGCTCCCGTTTGCTCGAGATCAGATTTGCGTCCAGTGCCAGTGCTGCGCTGCAGGACACATCGGCCATCTATGTGAGTCCCCGATTTGTTTCGATCCAGTGAGAACTCCCTCGACAGAGTGTTTGACCGCATGGGACCTCAATTTTTGCAGTGGGGAAGAGGCCATCTGTCTGTCACAGAGTTCATCGCAGTTTTCTGTGCCATCGAGTTGCGCGGCCACGATGTTTCCGGCTATTGCCTTGCCGGATGGAGTGAGGGTCAGCTATGACGCAAAGGTAGACCTTTCTGCAAATGCCTGGGCTTTCAACTTGGGCGGTGACCCACACTTCTGTCACCGCAGATGCATTCTTCTCACACTTCCAAGTGGCGACATCCCTGATGATGTTCGTCGCTCAGAGCTTTTCGTTATGGCGTCCCATTGCAAACATGGGATGGCGCATGCAGTTATTATGCTGCCGCACCATTTGGTAGGCACCATAAGCACTGCCATTGCAGGCTGCGGGCAGGAGCGCTGGGCCATGTCTTGCTTCGAAGTTGCAGTGGCAGTTTTCAAGATTTGCTCTCAAGGTTGGGGTGCGCTCATAGTGCTTGCAGCAGGAGCGTGGCAGCGTGCTTTTTCGGAGGGACAGGCCGTAGATCTGCCTCCCTGCCGAGAGTGTTTGCTGAAACTTTTCGATCCTGCAAGCACTACACATGATGGTGCCGTGGTGGTGTGCCACAATCGCATCGTGGCATGCAAGCTGCTCGGGGTCGTTGGCGGGGACACAGATCAGCAAAGCGGCTTTGGAGCCCGCGGGGCTGCTGCTTTGAATGTGGCCCGCGAGATTGCTTGTGTTGCCGTGATGGTGTCTGAAAGCCGGCGCACGGTTTTCGTTTCTTCTGCTGGGAAACTCGTGAAGATGGAGACAGCTGAAGCTCTATTCAAATTTCTGATCGCAGGGATGACAGCGCTGTCCATGAGTGAGAGCGCGGACACCCCGAGCCCTTCTAGCCCTACTATGAGATCCGAAACAGCCAATTCCCATGACCGGGAGGCCGACCTGATGCAGTTTGTCCAGGGCCAGCACGATCCACTTAGCTGCTACAGCAAGGCTGTCAAGAATGTGCTTGTTGTCAAGAAGCTACTTCGCAAATCCGGCAATGGGTGCAATCCGAGCGGAAGTATATTCGATTTCCTTTCGGATGACAATGGGCCAGGAATGGGTGTGCAAGACCAGCAAATTTTAACGTTCAAGGAGGCCTTGTTCAACGATTGCGATTCAGACACGGTTCTGACTTCCGGGGAAGGCGGTGCGGCCCTGAAATGCAGCGTGTACGAAGTGTTAAAAACCTTACATCCGCAATGTGAGGACCGCTTGGGATGGCTGGGTGATCAGGCCATACTGCATGATGTGCTTCCGGTATCTGCGCTCAGGCTCGTGGATTTGAGCGAAGAGGCCGTGGCCCGATTCCGATCTGTGTATTATGGGCCACTGGAGCAAGCTTTTGTCAACAGCAGGTTTCCCCCGTTGGGAGGTTCTGAGGCGCCAGAGCGGCGTGGCGGCTGCCGATGCATCTTCGTGCGTTCTCGAGCTGGTGAGGCAAACATGAAGATGGATCTCTGCGCAGATGGCGTGGCGAAGCTGCGTGGTCATCCTAGGTACGTTATGGACTGGACTGAGTCTTGGTGGCCAGTGGAAAAGGCACAACTTTGAGGCGCATTGCACTGGTTAAACCCGATCTGTAGACCGAATCGCTAATCTGTTTTCTTTGCTTGGCCACGACTTAAGGATATACAGGACAAGACATATCGGATCTTTGCTTTTGCGCTGCCGTCAGGCTTGCACCCGCTCAGTGTGGATTGGGATGCGTTGAATGGCAGCCAGGACGCGGGGCCAGGGCCATCAGAGGACATTTACTTGGATTTGCCACGGCTCTGGGTTCTGACCCTCGGATTGGAGGAGTGTTTCTTCATGCCGAAACTTGCCTTCGTCGACGCCGTCGAATATTTTATCGAACAGATGAAGCACTTTGTCCCTGCTTGCTCAGCCGATGCTGCTGCAGAAGTGGCTTCTGCTTGCTTTTATCTCGCCTCATTGCGTGTAGGCGCCTTGATCGTGTGTGGGCCTGCTCCTGCACATCTGGGTCGCGGAGTTGACATGAACATCCGCTGCTGCTACGAAGCGCTGTGTCTGGTCTTTGACCCATGCGCGCCCACGCACGATGGGGCAGTGGTGCTCTGTGACGGGAGACTGGTCGCATGCCGGGCCTTTCGTGCAGCGTCCCAGGAGCTTGCGTGTGAAGACGTCGCTCGGGACATAAGCCGAGGCAGCCGACATTACGCCGCTCAGTGCATCTCCTACAAACTGGGACTGCTGGTGATTGTCGTGTCCGAGGAAAGGGGTACTGTGTGCGCGGCCGAGGCCGGCTCGCTCTCGCCTTATGCATCACCTGGTGAACTGGCCAAGCATTTGCGGATCTCGGGCTGTTGCTGAACTTTGGGATTCGTGTCCTGACCGGCATCCCCAAGCACCGAAAGGACAGTAGGTATGGCTTAGCAAAAGCTGCCGTACCGAGTTGGGTTTAGGGTTTAGGTTGGAGAGGGTGAGGCGAAGCTGTTCGAAAATGTCTAGAGTCTAGCAGTGCCATGGTTTAGGTAGAAGTGTGGGCAATCCGAGTCACTAATCGAAGTCCTACACCTGAAAACCATTGGTTTCCAACCCTGAGCTTCAAGATTACAGACCGTTGCCAGCCAATGCACCGTCTTCGCTACCTGCACCTCCCCTAAATCCTAAACCCTAGACCCCAAACCCTAAATCCTAAATCCTAAACCCTAGACCCCAAACCCTAAATCCTAAATCCTAAACCCTAGACCCCCTAAACCCTCAACCCCCTAAGCCCGAAGGAACAGTTGCAAGGCATGGCTGGAAGCACTAACGCAAAACGACTTCGCACCCTCAGGAAGATCACGCCAATGCCTTTTTCACAGGAGTTGTAAACTAATAGGATGACGATATAGTTCTGACAGGGCTCACGGCTTTGGGTTTATTTGGGCACTTTGGGGCACAGGCTTAAGGATTTACGAGTTTTGCTTAGGGGGCTCAGGGTTTAAGAACTCAGGTGGGCTGTTCCGGGCGAGAGAAGCCTGCTGCAAAAAGAACCCAGACAGCTGTCCTGGCCTGGCGGTAGGCGCTGCAAACCCGAAATTCCAATCCTTAGGCACACCGCAGTATACCCCAGGTCCAGCAGCTTCCCTCAAGGACCCAGGAAGCATAGGTTATGCAGGGTCTATAAGTTTGGGCCAAAGTTTGGGTTCAGGGTTAAAAAGTTTCACACGGCATGGGAACTGTTCATCGCTGTTTCCTCTGGCGTCGTGGGAAGGCTGCAAAAGCTCCCTATACGCGGTTTGGGTTTAGGGCTTATAAAGCTTTTGGCAAACATCTTGCGCAAGTGGTCGTGGTATGTGTGAATGGGATATTCCGATGTTTGGGGATAAGCTTTCTGCAAGCATCAGGATTGAACGATGGAAGTTTGAGGCATTGAATAAGTTTCAGCTGGTTATTCCGTTTTCGTGGTATGACCTTGCAAATGACAGGTGGTTACTTCGCTTCGTAGGCCCGAAACCGCTGCCTGCGATTTTGGGCTTCTGCATTGCATGACCTGGGCCGCATGCTTACATAGCCTCCGAACAGCATCGAGTTGGAACACTCCGACATCCCATAAGGCCCAACGTCAGAGTAATCCTACATAATATCTATCTATCCCAACTGCATGAGGCCCTACCTCAGCGAGTTTTGTATAGCCCAGGCCAATGCTGCCTGAAGACACGGAAAGGCATCGCCTTGGGGTTGAGGGTTTGGGGCATTCTGGATTCTCGGGGTTGTGGCTTAAGATAGAATGGGCCCCAAAGCCCTACTGTAAATCACTAAGGCCCTATACCAGGGTTGAAAGAAATACTGGGTTTCGGCTTTCGGCGTCCAGCTGTGGGCCTTCTGTTTGCGCTGCTGATGTAGATGGCTGCCGAAATCGACCCAGATCTTAGTCTTTCTTAATGCCACTGCAGATGGACTTCTGCTGCCGGTTCTGTTGCTGCTACCAATGCTGCGACTGCCGCTCGTGATGATAACTAAACGACGGTTGCTGTGCGTGGTCTGGGCACCAATGTAATACATGATAATACATGTTTTGGCCCTAGAAGTGTACCTTTTTGGTGCCGTGTAGGCCAAGCCGATTCCTCGACTTCTCAGGTGCAAGTGCTCCGTGCTGCGGCGTTCGATGCTGTTGCGGCACAGGGCTTGGCCAGGCCGGTCCCATGAATTGAAGGTTCCGGCCCAGGATCTGAGCTTAGGCACTGGTTCGAGTTTAGGGTGCGAAGTTTTAAGGGTTTGCTCAGGGCTGAACGCGGATCCAGCTAGCCACGTGCCGCAACAGCAATTCGACGGAGTGGATAGTTGGCCTCGGGAACTAGTTATGATATGGCATACTACCCGAAGGTCGGGTCTCGTCTGCCATCGTCAACCCCAGTTTCCCACCGGTGTAGTGTGCTTTAAACCGCTCCTCATGCTTCCACGGCACCTTCAAGTGTCTTTCTTTGTGCATGCCGTGCTAGCTGTTGCTTTCTTTCAAAGCAGAGCTGGTCAATTTGACGCCACTGCTGTTGTAAAGAACCAGGCCTCTTCCCAAAAGTCTTTCATTCGGCATGGCCGATTTCGATGTATGGGGCGTGAGAAGATGGTCCATTGTTTTCAGAATTGCACCTTGTAGCAGCCCTGGGACTCACCAGCTCCCAAGCTCTCGCACCCTATCTCGAAACCCCGGACTTGACCGTAGACCTCCATAGTTGAAGATCGTGAATGCTTAGTTCCTTTCTCCCCTGCTACCTCGCCTGCTTTTGCCGGCTGTGAGTGCCAAAACGCCTTATTCCCATGCTTCGTCGATCGGCAAACTAGCACAAAGCCTACCGTTTAGGGCTTAGGGATTTCTTCTTCAACTACATGAAACCTTCCAGGATCTCAGAGGCAGAGCCTCAAAACCTGGCGAATGCAGCCTGGGCTCTCGCCACGATGAAGCTGCTGCACACGGCTTTGGTTCAGACCCCGGTATCAACGGTTTGGGGTTTAGGGGGTACGGGTATCAGTGAGTTTGACTTCGAGCTGGTTGGGGTTGGGGTTGCAAGTAGGGTCTGGCTGGTAGTTAGGATCTTGGGGGTTTCCGGTTTAGGTTCAAAGTTTGCGGTCGCAGCACTTCGCGAGATCTGTGTAAAGGAAGCATGGTTTCGCCTTCAGGCAAGTCAGGCTGAAGAGGTGAAAGCTTTGAATCTGAATCCACCCATTCGGCTCCAGATCAGCGCAACGGCGGGCCAAGCTGCCTCCATCGTGCGCCAGTTTGGACCGCAGGCACTCGGGCACCTTGGTAAGTCATGCCTGGATTTTGTCCATCAGCCGTAAGTCTGCACTTGGCGTCTCAGGGTTTCAAAATTTAGGCTGCGCTTCTGGGGTTAGCAAATCAAGATCCAACCTGGAGGAGCCAGAAGCTCAAAGGACCCGTGCTTTAAGAGCCCTAACGGCCCTTGCCGACTAACTAAGTGCAGAAACCGTGTGAGGCAGATTGAACCTCTTGGAAGTGTTCTCACCTCAAGCGAGTGCGCACCAAAAACCTCGCCCAGTTTGTCCGAGAGTGAGCGCCGAAAGCCTAAACCCTGACGCCCAAAAGCCGAAACCACGGGGGCCTTTTTTGAGGAGTGCGCCAACATGGTGTGATCCCTGGGCAATGCGATGCTCGTGTCCTGTCTCGAGGACTTAGGAAGGGCTTCTTTCGGATTGTGGACTAGGAGGTCTCGTGTCAATTTGTGCTCTTCACTCTTTTGAACTGGCTTTTGGGGTATAAGATACTAGAATTATGATAAGGACCCCAAAAGCGTATTGACCGTATTGGTAGTTAATTAGGCCCCTATATCACCCCTCGCCCTTCCCCTTTAAAACGGGTTTTGGTCAGAGTCTAAACTCAACCGCCGAGCCCGGAGGTCCCTCGAGCTTACCTTTGGTTTGTAGGGAATGGAGGAATGGGGTACAATTTTCATTACTTAATGCTACCATTCTTCCATTCCCTACGAACCAAGGTAAGCGAGTCAGTGAATGGTGGGCTCTGAATTTGGTCCGTCCGCTTGGCCCTAAACCCTGAACCTTCTCTCTTCGAGCATGAGCTCTGTAACCTTAAAGCCGGAAGTGGGGCTTTGGACATTGACTTAGGCTTTGGGTTTAATATAGGGGCTTAACGTAAATAATTACCAATACTATATGGTGGTTCCTCATTATATTTATATAGTATAGTATACCCCCAGACCCTATTCTAATTATTACAGCCCCTATATTAAGGTGCTTTGCCCCTGAATGGCCGGACAGCCTAGGTAGACTCGCCCTGCCTTGCGGCAACTGGCAACAAGTTCCTCACGAGTTCCCTGGCTCGAGCGCAGGGGTTGAAGAAGAGTTACCAATATAGATCATAATCGTATGCCAATACAGTATCGAGACCCCTGCGGTAGTCTGGGGTGCTTCTGTGTCAGCTTCGAAGAAGGGCCGGAAAAGCCCAGCTGGGGAGTTTCTTTCGGATTCAAAACCTCCTTCTCGGATCCAGTGCGGTTGCGAAGGAAATGAAGATAGAGTTTTGAAGCCCTAAGCCCTACCCAACCCTGTGAGTCTTTGGGCACCCGCGTGCGTTGGACTTCACTTACTGTTGTAGTCTTTTGGTGTTCAGGGTACGTCTTGAAGCATGCTGCTAAGCCCCAAGCGATTCATCCAGTCCCTTCGATCAATCCCGAAACCATCAGGGCATCTTTACTTCACCCTCAACAGATCTTGCAGTATCGAAAAGTCTATATATAGATATATATATATATATACACACACTCACCCACACCATGCCCCTGTTATATACTTCTTGAGCGAGAATAGGTAACCATGCAAGCAGTTACATTTTTTCGTAGCTTTCGCGAATAAATCATATATATATATATATATACACATCTATATACCTATAAGTATATCTACACATATACACATATACTCGTACAGGTACATATACATATTCACACTTCTACACATACAGATTCATATACATATACCTATACATACACACACACACACACACACATATATATATATATATATATATATATATTCTATACATATATATATGTATATATATATGTATATGTATATGTATATGTATATGTATATACACATACAACTACATATGCATACCTATATCCGTATGCACATACACACGTACATACATACATACATCCATACATACATTCATGCGTGTGCATGCGTGCATACATGCATACATGCATACACATATGCATATGTATTTGGGCTGTGGGCTGGGTTGCGGGGAAACGCTGAACCCGCACGGGAAGGTCTGAAGACGGGCAGCGTGCAGAACTCGACCAACACCGTGCAAGCGCGTGGCCCCCGGGGCCTTATCCTTGAAACCTTGGGGATTACCCCATACCCTCTATTACAAAAAAAGATAATCCAGGGCCCAGAAGAACCCTGGTAGGTCGTGTGGGGCTCACACCTGACGGCAAAGCTCCGAGTAATACCGAACCACAGGGTTTGGGGTTTAGGATGGCAGAGTTTGTGTTGGGAGTTTAGAGATGGCCTTGGCTTTGGCATAGTTCGTCCGGTGCAGGAGGTCTGAACAGTTGGGAGTTGCATAAAGGGACACAAGTGTGGACAAATCTGCGCCGAAGGCCTGTCAAAACCAATTCAGGCCCCTACAGCATGCTTTCAAACACGTGGAGTGTCTTCTCCGGACTTCGGTGCTTCCCGGTCAGACCGCAGCCGTAAGAGTTCAGGGCTGGCTGGTTCAGGATGAAACATTCGTGGGTAGCCGGGTAAAGGGTTTAGATTTTAGTGCCCCGTAGCAGCATCAAAAAAAGGCTGTGCGATGTGATTTCACGGCTTTGGGTTTTCGAAGGTGTTTGGTGACGGAATCGGGGCTTGCTGTTTACAGTACAGCGCCGGGAATGCTGAATTTTGGGGTTCACCGTGAGGCATTTCAGGGTTTGGAGAATATCACAACAAAAGGTCAAGCTTGGTGTCACTTTAAGTTGTACTTGTAGTTCACGTCGGGGGTTCATTTTAGACATGATAGGGAGGCCCCCGACGTTCGCCCTTGCTTCAAAACGACCTTCCGAAGCTAGGGTTTACACCTGGGGCGCACGAGATCTGTTCAGAAATTCTTTCATCCGATCCAGCTCGAAGCCGTGTAAGACTTGCGGCCGACGAACATCAGAAACCCCAGTTACAAGTCGCAGAACCCTTGTTATTAACCTATGTGTGTATGTCTATACATATATATATATATACATGTTCACATATGTATATACTGTTCTTGATGTCTGTAGATGTATGGCCCCGTATTCCTACCAACCACGGACGTCTCTGTGTGAGATTTCAAGGACTTCGCCGAGACTAAGTTTTCCAACACCCTATTCCCTGAGCAACGGAATGTTTCATAGGTGTCTACGTATGGCTGTAACAGTTTAACATAGGGCCTTAGTCTTTTAAAACTGACTTCGTGGTATCCAGGACAGTCTATTCTGCATAGACATCATGAAGGGACTGTAGGTAAGTTGATTGATGTCGTCAACTGCCAGATCTCTACATCGCGCACCTGAATCCTAAACCTGCAGCTCTATAAATCCTCAACATGAGACCCTAAGCCCCTAAACCCCTATATAAACCCTAAACTGAATGTTCGGGCCCGCCCCGGCGACCGCGCAGCTTCTGATGCCCGAGGAGTATGTCTACTTCAGAGAATTGGATCTTAGGTAGGCGTACATTTTATGAAGATGCGGTGGCTTTAGGTGGTAGGGCTTCATTTGCTATGAGCCCCCTGCGAGCCCTGAGCAGCCTATGATTCAAAATACGAGCCCCTGTATAAGCTGCCTTCTAAAACTTATAACCCCTGAACCCCGAGCGGTAGAAGAAGGGTGAAATATCTCTCGACCCCAAGCCCTGAACACCCACTCTACACCGTTGACCGAACTTCTACTACTCAGACCAAACGTACACCCCCTCGACCCCGGACGCCTTCGTTTAAGCTACACCTGAAACCAGCCGAGCCCTCACCCAGACACTAAAACCCAAAACTCTCACCCAGACACTAAAACCCCAACACCTTCAAAGCCCAAAGCCAGTCGAGGCTTCTAGACCCTACACCCCGCAACCCTGAACCCTAGATCCTAATCCTCGCACCCCAAACCCTGAACCAGAGGGACAGAAATCCTCAACCCTGATCCCAGCCCTGTGAGCATTCCGAAGAGCACACCATGGCTTCGGCACCGTCGACGCCTCCTCGCGGGCGGCTCTCCAAAGGAATCGCTTCTGGTTTCCCGTGATGTAGAAGCCAGAAGATTGGAACATGATTATCCTCATGCCCTGAAGGCAAAGTACAAGGGATCTTTACAATTCCATATGTGGTGCACTTGAGGAGTGTTGTTAAGGGTCCCTTTTGGATAAGGGCTTGAGAGGGTCAGTAGCTGTTTCGTCGGGGTTTAGAGAGTTGGACACCATGCATGCGCACCGAACCTTGTTCTCATTGTTCATTGTTCATGCATTTAGGTGTGTGACATTCAGTCTATAGTCTTCCTTGATACCCCATGCCTTAGCCATGCTCTGTCTCATCCAAAGAAATAACCTGAAGACGATGCCACAGCGCGAGATCTAGACAGGGCGTTTGACTGTTCGAGTGTCACGCTCGAAAGACCAGTGCCGAGTCAGTCCGAGCATGAGAACATATTGTGCCCTCGTGGTTATTTACCAGTAAAGGCTATCAAGTTGGATCATGACAAAGGAGGCATTCTGTTACTCTTCCCCCCTATTCTGGGTGACAGGGAATCATTTGCTGCCTTCAGCCCGATGACTCCAAAACCCAGTTCCAGAGTGGCGGAGGTTGCACCGCTGTCGGCTTACATAGGGTTCGAGGTTTAGATTTAAAAGGTGAATTTAAATTTGCTGTCGGAACTTCCGTGGCATCGTTCCGCTCCGTCTGGTTTACCCTGCGCGCCGTTACAGACCAGGGAGCCGTTCGGAGGTCAAAGGCCCAGACACTCTGAGAGTCTGAGAGCCCAATACCCCTTTAACCTGGCAATATTCCTATTGTTGTTAAAGCAGGCATACATAACTATTCCTAGAGTCTTAGATAAGGTGGTATACCTCCGAACACAAACCTTTGAGACCTCCGAAGCCTTGACCCCTGAACCCGAGCTCAGTGTAGGTTGTCCCTAAACCCATGAGCCCCCATAATACAACCAACACCTCAACCCTTAAACACCTGAATACAAACTCCAACACCCAAGTCCCACATCCTTACAGAACCCTTATAGGTTCCCAAAGATGTCAGAGGTGCTGAAGTCGCCACAGCTTCCGGCTTTCGTAGTCCGGGGGGCAAGAGAGTTAGAAGGGTTCCATATCGTGATCTACAGAGGTTCCAGAAGGTTAGGATCAGGAGCTCAGGCGGTGTAAAGTGGCTGCCGTACAGCGCTTTGCCCGCGCGGGCCATGGCGGGGCAATGGCAGACCTGTCCGCAGAGGCGCAAAGATTTAGCAGGAGGATTTTGCCCCAAGCGCCAAGGCCCTAAGCTCTAAGCCTCAAACAAGTGGAACACAAGAGCTGGGACAACTGACGGCACCGTCCCTGTAAGATAATCAGTGTTTTTTCCGAAGCCTTAAGCCCTGAACGTCAAATGCCCAAATTTCAGCTCCTACTCAAGCCTAAACCTCAAGTAAGCCCCACAAACGCAAACCCGCCTTCCCTTACGACCAATTAATGAAACTAGTGGCTGTGTTTTTGTTTTGGGTACAGGCTGTCTGTCGTTAAGGGAGGGCTGTTGTCATGTTGGGGCTGTTTCTTGCACACCTGTCTCTCGCGTACGAGTGCCCCTGTATGACACCACGCTAGATGGGTACACATCCTCCCAGATATCATACTCACCCCTAACCTTTGAACGCTTTTGCTTGATATCTTACCGTATAACTCCAAACCCTTGCCACTTAGCTTCAGATATCATGAAACTAACCTTAAAACCTAAACCTTAAACCGTGAGCGATTTCCTGCAGTGGTGAGGTCTTCAACTAGGCTACGAAAGCAGGCGCAAGATCTCAGTGACAGGGACGAGCCTGATTATCGCAGGTTTCAGTGTATGGGATCGGTCTTGTAGCATCGTCCAGCTCTCTCTCCAGAATGAATGTCTCACCATCAGTAACAGACCTCGAACCATATGCCGCGCCTGGCTTGTCCGAGTGTCAGCGCCGAAACCCGGCACCCCAACCCTGCCAATTTTCAAACATCGCGGTCAGGACCCGGCCAGCTCGATCAACTTGGCCTACCATCGTCTCAGGAAGCACTTTGGCGCGGCGTTGGAAGTGTGGGGCTCTAGTGTAGGCAGGCGTCCCGGAGGTTTGGAACGGGCCTCAGCAACAGAGAAGGAAACTAGGTGAGCCCACCGAGTCCTTGCTTTAAAGCCCTTGGTTCAAAACAGGCCGTTCCAAAAGACAACATCCACTCTGGATGAATGCATTTGTAGGGGTCTGAGAGACTATTCACTTCATGTCGGAAGCCTATATCTTCAAGATGGGAAGCACACGACGAAGACCTGATTGGTGCATCAGGAGTCTGAGCACATCGCACGTTTATATGCTGCATGCGAAGGCTTTGGGATGAACGGCGGGATGCAGCCACGTCGCCCTACTTCGCGTGGCTGTGGCTTGCACAGGGGCTTGAAGAGTTTCGCAGTTTCAGGCTCGAGTTATGGTCTTGACCTCAAAGTTCGGGTGTGGTTGAGCGCTTCGGGACGAAAGGAAGTGTGAAGGCTCATCCAGCCTAAGATGCCGCCAGCCCCACGCCAAAGCCGAACGGAGGGCATCTCGAGTCGAGGTTTGTCATAGCACCTCTCAACCCCAACTTAGGGGATAGGTACCACTTCACTAGAGGAGCTGGTATACTCGTAGAAACTACTCGTCAGATGGGGGACATCAAGGCGCGGCGGCCTCCTTCACGCGCGATCCGATCAGGAGGACGCAGCCTTCAACTCCGCATGCGCTGTAGGGTTTAGGGTTTAGAGTTTAGGGTTGGTTGGTTTCCTGTTGTGAGTATACTGGACACCAGCAACAACAGTCCCTGTCCGCATCGCGCCCGGGGCTTCGAGAATTAGGGTGTGGTCTTCAGAGGTGAGGGTGCGTGATGTAGTCATCAGGTGTTTCAGCTACCCACGTAGGGCAGACTGTATCTCAGTGACCCTTTGTAATTCATCTCCCCTAAGGTTGAAAATGGCAGGGAAAGGCTTTTTTTGCTAAGGGGGTATCTGTATCTCTATTGTCACTTTTGAGGGCTCTTGCTCTCGCTCCTGCGCCTGCTCTTGCTCCTGCTGTTGCTCCTGCTCTTCCTCCTGCTGTTGCTCCTGCTCTTGCTTTTGCGCTTACCGGAGGCTCTTGCTCTTGCCTTCGCTCTTGCTCTTATTCCTGCTCTTAGTTTTGCCCTTGCTCCAAACCCCCTCATGCAAGTTAGGTTTTGAAGGGCAGGGGTGATTTCGGGAGGATTGGCCCCAAAGTGTTTCTAGTATCAGGGTGGTGTTTAATAAATGGGACAAGTGATTAGGTTTGGGTAGTTTTCTAGATTAGGGTCCGTTTTATGATCCTTTTTCTAAGGGCGCCGTACTATTCCTAAGAAGGGACCCTCATTTCGAGAACCACCCATTTACGGAAGGCGGACCCTGAGAAAACAGATCGATCCCAACGGTTTGTCGAGTTTTTCTGTTGAAGAAGAGCCGGGCTGGTCCTCGCGACGGATAAGGCAGGAACCTGATTAAGAAACCCTGGCCCTGTAAGCCGCCAAATAGTACTAGTAGGGTTCATATAAGGAACCCTATTAGTAGGTTCCTACGTTACCGCCGCGACTGGCATCATTGTCTCGTAGTCCGAACAGAAGCCCTTGAAGATCCCTGAAACCCATCAACCCCAAACCCTTCAACCTCCTAAACCCTAAACTCCAAAACCCCTGAACCCGTAACCCTTAACGCCACATTTGAACGCAGGGCTTTCTTTCGAGTACGAATCCTGAAACCGAGAGTTTACACCATCAGAGTTAGGGTTTAGGGGCAACTGCCTGGTTGATCGATTTTTTGTAGGCTGTGGCAGCCGGGTGCCACGAGTCCACGGCACAGCGGTAAAAGGGGAAAAAGGCCCATAGCAGAGACATCCAGCTTCTAAAAGGGAATGAGACTGTTGTGGTTTTCCGCCCTTGCACAGGACTTCGAGCAGTTCTTTGAGAGGTATCTCGCGTTCCTTCGCCCCTCGGCGAGCTCCGCGCAGCACCGAAACGAAGCTTCTATTTGGCCGGAATCCTCGATTTTTTGGACCCTAATCGAAAACCAGAGTGTCCGAGCGCCGCAATACAAACCCCAAGCGAAATTCCCGACACCATAGTTGAATCGCACCCCACAGTTTATTTTTCCATTTCCCCCACTTTTGCGCAAGATCCTGTGATTAATATAACCAAGCAACGATACAACGGAACTGCGGCGAAGGCTGGGCATTTGGGAGTCCGTAGGCACCAAACCAGGATGTCCTCCACGTCTTAACATTTAATCTAAACCACCCCAATGACTTGAGCTACACATTGCACTTCAAAAACCCTAAACATTTCTGGCCTAACAAAAACCCAGGACCGAACCCAACAAACACAGAAAACAACTCGAAAACTCGGTACGGTGGAGTTAAATGAGGCACCTTGATACTCAGGGACCTCAATGTAGACCTTACATAGTAGGATCCTGAATATACAGACGTCTTGAACAGAATTCGACGACACCTCCAAAGCCCTGAACACCAAAACGTTAGTAGGAAAATCCAATGAGGTCGACAACCTCCCGATTACGGGCTGCCGCCCGCCGCCACCCAGGAACCACCCAAGGTCGACGCGGTGGGGGGGTTCTCAACACCGGGGCGTTATTTTTACACACAGAGTCTGGGGTCAGGATTTCAGAAATCAAAGGTGACCATATAATATAAGTCACAGAGCCCAAGAACCCAGTCATTATTAGCATGCAAATAAAACCTTTTTCAAGTCGAAATAGCAAGATCTTCGGAATCATCCTTGCCGACAGGGTGTGGGATTGTCGGGAAATCTTCTCTTGTGGCTTTATGGGGTGGAGAGGTCGGGGCTTCAGAGTTCGGGGTGTAATTAGGGCTCACGGATTCTTGTTTAGGTATATATTGGGTTTTTGGCGTGGCGTTTTAAGGTCTTCAAGGCTCCCGGTCTAGTGTCTCATGAACGAGGGATTTAGGCTGAGTATATCCATCAGGTTAAGGAGTTTAGGTTTTACCGTGTTGGGTTGCCAGCGGGTGCCTGCTAAGCGATAAGCTTGGACCTTCGGGTTTAGCAGGTGGGGTTGGTGCTCAGGAGCCATGGCAATGCCGTACATCCAAAAACGTCAACTCGTCCCAACCCTTGAACCCCAACGTAAAAACATCCCTCTCCGAGTCTCCCTTTAAGCCCCAAACCCGACATCAAGGTCTAAAAATTGAAACCCCCAATATCCTGTGCATCCCAGATTAGTATCCAATCCCTGTGTGCTTGATCCCGAACCTGAAATTTTCGCGCCCTAACATAGCGCGAAACCCCACACTACTACTGATTACTATACTGGTACTTTCCTCAAATCAAGTGCTGTGTTCTTGAGTCCTTTGAAAACCTTAGGCCTAATCCGAAACGGCCATAACCTATTCGATTTTGATGTGGGTTTAACATATTGGAACTATAGATAGCCTATATAATTTGACATTTATGAGGACCCTGCAAAAAGTAGGTTGTGGTAGTTTAAGGAAGCCCAAACAGGGAAAGCACCAGGTGCCTGCTCGCAGCAGCAGTGGCGCGGCGCGCCTGGCCGCTTCACTCCCGCCGGCCGTTTGGATGTATATGGAAGCCGAAACAAGTAGCAATACTACCCCTCAGGGTTCCTCATTGCGAGACTTTACAATGCCTCGAACGCAAACAGTCCTCCTTGGTTAGTTAGGGTTTGGGTTCTTTAGGCATTTTAGTGTTTAGGGTTTCAGGTGGTGGAAGCTGGAGGCAACCAAGCATCAGGCAATATTCCCACAACGGAGTTACTGTAGGTGTTGTTGCTGTTGTGCCTCCTCTGACTATATGGGAGATTCCGAAAATTGGGGACCCTACGAAAGCCTATACCAGGCGAGCGATACAGAGGTCCCCGCAGGAGCACCCTACCTAGGTGAGAAGCAAGTGTTCTCAACCGAAAAGGCCGGCTAAACGCAAGGCCAGGCAGATTCACCCTTGACTTCCAAGCCCAGAAACACCACACAACCAGAATTGCTGGCGCCTTGCAAGCCCCAACGGTCCCAAAATCCAAATACTTTAGGGGCCTTGATACTTAGAACGGCACTTACGGGTGTGACGCGTATTGTATTTTTGTTACAAGTTATACAATATTAGGGACTGATATGAAGGGGATTTTATCACTGCAGTTATCCGACCTCGAGATTAGCCAGAGGCATTCGACCTTCGCTATCGCCAGAATTTCGTGGTGGAGTCGTCTGGAACCAGGCCGCAATCTCGGGCTTGATCCGAGCAACAAGCTCCCCTAATGCCTGACCAATATTACAGGCCAAGCGAGAGGTAATCTCGCCAATTGCCACCAAGTTTTTGGTTCACCCGGCCCTGAGTAGTGTTTTGCTTCCAATCGTTATTGTTTGCCTTGTCGTTGTCATGCAGTTGTCATTTTGTCGTCGTGGTGCCGGTGCTGGTGCTGCTGCTTCGATTAGCGATAGTAGGGAGCAGCAGCGACAACTGCTGCTACACTGCACTGGCCGTGTTGTCGTTCCCATGGTTGGTGGTGGTTCTGCTGCTGGTGCTATTGCCCCAGTGCTCAGAGGCGCACCGTGGATGCACTCGATGCCTTGCTGTTTGCCGGCGTCGTGCAGCACTATGAGGACTACACTCTCAGTCGCCCGCTGCAAGACTCCACACCAACGTGAACACATGCAAACACTGTTAGATGATTTCTCGGTGTAGACCGCTTTGGGTTTCAATCCCTTCAGCTCCAATCGTCCTACCATGAACTGTTGCCATTGCCATTGTCACCATCTTGTTCGTACTGTTACCAGCACGGTAACAAGACTCATGTCAGAAGCGCAAGTATCCCTCAGTTGCTAAAACGAGATATTTCTTTATGATCCGTATTACTCCACTTCTTGTTGGCTCTGACCCTAAACCTTAAACCCTAAACCTTAAACCCTGCATTGCTATGGCAAGTTGCGGTTGCAATTGTTACCGGTAGTCCAGGACCAGCGGCATTCTTATGCGGACCTGGAGTTTTGTGGGATGACATGAGATGACAGGCGCCTTATGAATTACCCTATACTATTTTGGGGTTCCTTATTATAACTATGGTATAATGGACACCAGAAACCTATTCTAATTATTAAGGCCCCTAATACTACCCCAAACCCCTAAGCGCTTGACTCTCGACCAGCGACCCCCCGGCAGGACTTCCGCCAGAAGCTGGCAATGTCCCGGCTTCGAAAGCTGCGCGGAACGGTGCCGGCCTCATAGCGCAAGCAGACGGGAAAAGGCTTCATACTCGTAATTACTGCTAAGAAATGGAGCGAGGAAGTTGAGTACCGAAGAGAGGAGGTCCTCTTCACACCCCAGTGCAGGCTTGCTGTGTAGCTGTGCTACATTGGGGTTCCCTTGGTAATGGAGTGCATCAGAAAGCTGACTGCAGCACAGGCACAGTAGCACAACCCCGGAATCCTGAAAGGTGTCTTCAGACTTGGAGGTCTCATCTTACTGGCAAGAAAGCTAGACATGAGGAAAGCCCAAGCCAGCATAATGTCTGTAGTTGCAATAACTGTAAACATCATATAGGATTCAAGCAAAACAGCCAAAAAATGAAAGCGGTTTTAAACCCGAAGCCCTAAAGAGCCCCAACTCTTGGAGGTCGATTCCCTTCCTGCCGCCGCGATGCGCGAGCGTGTGGTGGACGCCGTCCGCACGCACCAGGTCGGCTTGCTGCTCCCTCTGTGGGAGGTTTCAATCAACTGCCGGACCCCAGTTGAGAGTGTATTATAGGGGTAAATTAGTATATAATCAAGAACACTAATTGGTTGGGGGGTCCTTATTTTACAGAAAGTAACATAATGTGACCCAAGACCCTCTTCCAATTATTAGGGCCCCTACAGTATGTTAATGTGAACCCCCGCCCTGAAGACCTCGCAGCACCTGGCTAAGAACCTGCCGCTTTGTGAAGCCAAGCAGGCGAACTTCAATGACCCGAGCCACGCAACCCCTGTCCTTGATCCTTAACTATGCCAAGCTACCATGACTTTTGGGTTTCGGAGTCACTCTAATACTAAACCACCAAACCAACCATGACTCTTGGGTTTCGGAGTCACTCTAAACCACCAAACCCCTACTCAAACTCTTCCGAGCCTAATAAGGCATAAGGCCTTGTAGAGTCTGGACCCCTCAGGTGGTGCTCGTCGCAGGCGACACCGGCTGTGGAAAATCCACGCAGGTGCCGCAATTCCTCCTGGAGGCCGAATCCCAAAGGGCGGGATGAAGGTAGGTGGGGTACTCCGACAATAAGGGTCCTTTTTTGAGGGGTCCTTAATCCGGTCCTTAATCCGACCTACCTTCATTCCAACTTTTGAGGCCTCCAACGGGTTTAGACTTCAGGGTTTCCCATTTCCGTTGCCTTTCGCGTATCTAGTTTTTTAACGTTCGGATCCTGGATGCAAGGAAAGAAGGCAACCCTAACAGTGAACTACCATGGAGAGTATTAGTTTTTAGCAAGGCTCTCTGTGGATTCATCGTTTGAGAATTTGGTGCCGCAAGACTAGTTCAAGGCTTTTTGGGCTGTAGGGGAAGAGCCGCTAAACACAGCAGGCAGCAGAATCTTCATCCCCGGAACCCCTGGGTTTCCTCAACACCAAGCCTCCTGCACTCGGAATTCTTCATGCCGAAGCCCGCAAGTCCTCGGCCAGAGTCGTACATCCCGTTTAAGACACTTTAGAGCAGAGACCCCCTGACCCGCACAAGGCTCTTTATAGGCACCCTTAGTTGCAAAACCGTGGTTATCGAAACCGTAATCATGAATCCCAACACCCAAAGCAGTGTAAACCTCCATGAACCCTAAACCCTCTAAGGCATGAAACCCTGAAGGAATCCCCATCATCTGAGGCTGTAAACCTCCATGAACCCTTACCCTCAAGGAATCCCCTAAACCCCAAACCCTAAACCCTAAATCCTCAAGGAATCCCCATCATCTGAGGCCGGCTTCCGCCGGCTCCTCGTCACGCAGCCGCGGCGCCTGGCCGCAGTGGCCCTGGCCCGGCGCGTGGCGCAGGAGAGGATGGAGAGGACGTCACTCTGCACTATACGGTTTAGGGTTTAGGGTATAGGGTATTTAGGGTTTAGGGTTTAGGGTATTTAGGGTTTAGGGTTCGGGGTTTTGAGGGGACCTGCTCCGGCAGACTCGCTGGTAGAGCTTCGAGTGGTGATTTACGGTCCGGGACCTCACTATAGTCTCCTTATCGTAATTAAATCTTAATGTTTTTGTTCATATCAAGACAATATCAAAAGCAATTAGTACCTTATGTTTTTTGTCAGGGATGTTTCGCTTAGGCTTTAAGACCTTTGGGCGAAAGCCCGAGGAGCAGACACCTGAAGGAGCTCCTCGGCGGTCGTGGGCCATCAGATCCGTTTCGATTCCAACCTCTCCGAGAAGACTCGAATCCTGCTGCTGGGTTTAAGAAGTGAGGAGTTCAGGTTTAGGAAGTTTAGATTTGGGGTTAAGGGTTTAGGGTTCATTGCTTTGTGCGTGGAGGCTTCGAGGTTACCAGCAGCTGCCCAGTCATGTGAGCAGATGCAGATACTTCGCATACTTCATGGTAGTAGAACCGTGCTTCAGAATGAGCTGAAGGCCCTCCGCTGTAAGCCCTAAACCTTACGGCTGTTGAGTTTTCTGTCTGACATGCCTTGAGGTTCGTGACGGAAGGCATCCTGCTGAGGAGGCTCGAGTCTGATCCCGAGGTCTCAGTGCCTCGACTGCCACCTAAATCTGGGATGCGGGGTTCGAACAGGGCTTCGAGCGTAAAGGGCTTAGTTTGGTATGCATAGACCATGAGTTAAGTCAGGGTTTAGGATCAGTAAGACACTGGGGTAACCAAAAGCAGGAACTGCATTTCAGCCAGATTTCAGCGTCAAGGTGGACCTTGACCCTCAGAAAAACTCCTGAACCTTAAAACCCCGAAAGCTCGGGTCAGGAATCTCGAGAGCTGCAAGGCTTGTGCAGGCCTTTGAGCCCCGGTTGGAGTACAGGATGAACCGGAAGTTCCTGGCTTCGACATCCCAACCATGAAGAATATAGTTTTGCGAACAAAGGTACTACAATAGAAGGCCCAGGTAAATTCTAGATTCGCGACGCCTGCAGGAGTTTGATGTGATCATCGTCGACGAGGCTCTGCGTGAGGGTTTTCGGGTTTAGGGCTATAGGGTTCATGTCAGGAGCAAGGGATTTTGGTTCAGGCCTGAATGTCAACAGAGTGTAGTCACAATATGGCTGCGTCGCCATTCTGTGGCCGTACGGCAATGTTGAATAGTTGCGGTCTTGGGCGTTGATACTCAGAATATGGTCTTGGGATTTATAGGAGCTCCTTACAGACCCGGGTCTCATAACGGTGGCAAGGGTCAGAGATTTTTAAATCTCCAAGAGCCGGCGCTTCGGGGATCAGCCGATAAAGTTGGAACGATACAGAGAAGTGTAGCATGGCCCCATCGAGAAGTGTACCAAGTAAACCCAAAGGGCGGTAGCCACTTTGGGAGGTACACGAGAGGCACCTTGTCGTGGACTTTGTGCTGGGCATTCTCAACGAAGTCTTCCGCCCAGAAGTGTTTTATAAGGCCTAATAAGGATTCGTTGAAATATTTACCTATTTCCTTCAGATGGGATGCTCTACTAAGTTCGGTAAAAACTGACAGTGCCAGTGGCTGGGTTCAGGGTTTCAGGGTGTCCAAAGAGCCATTTGTCACTTCTTGTTAATTCTTGTTGCTGTTGCTACGTACAACTGATGAGGGCCGCTTCGCGGACTAACTTACTAGGGTCATGCTTCTGCTTGTACTACTTGTCAATCTCTTTGGAATGCACTCCCTAGCTCTGGTAGTGCTTCTTATGGTGACTCAAAGAATACCACTGCGCTTTGGCATCTAAATATTCCTGCAGGTTCATGTTTACCACTATTCCTTACCCTTTTTTATTGAGCTTCTTTTGGCGGCAGAGGGTCTTCAAGTCTACGGGCAAGCTCTCAGGAATTCGTAAGGCAACAGCCCTGCGCGCCAAAACCAGAAAAGCCCAATCTTCGGAGGCTTAGGGCTTCGGAATGTATAGTTTAAAGGGATGATTTAGGGGTTCCGATAAAGCCCGCCATAAACCCTAAATCAGACACCCAGACAGAACCCTGCAACGCGGTCCTAGCTAGGGAGGCGAAAAGCCGACTGAAAACCCCAGCACTTCCTCAGAGTGACGACCACACCCGCCGAACAAACAAAGCGAGGTCGCCCGGCATCGCCGCTCGGACTTGAAGTTGGTGCTGATGCCGGGCTCTGAGACTGGGGTTCCGTCAGTGTGGTGTATGGGGAGTCGCGGCTTGAAGGGTTCAACCAGCCGTTCCGAAACGTGGACCCTAAACATAAACAAGGAACGTACTTACAAAACCCCATGGAACCTCCACTGGTACCTGCAGATCCTATGTTAGGAGCTTTGTTTTCAGGGCTATGCACCCACTACAATGGAGTAATGACCCTCTGTTTTGGGTTCACCAGATATCCTGATTTTGGGCTTTGAGGTTAAGTTGCTGCAGATTCTCGGAAACTCCTTGGTAGGCACGACTGCTTCCTACCTTCGCTGAAGGTTCTGAGAAGAACAGAAAGGTCCAACACCCACTGAAAGATGCACAGTACTTACACCTGCGCTGATGCTGAGATATGCCATGCTGCGGAGACTTTACATCATGAGTCCGAGTCGATACTGCAGGTAATTATTCCGATAGTGGTAACGCAAACTACCTGAAACAAGAAGCCACTAGTTAGCTTTTGACAGCAGCACCTCCCAGTGGCCAAAGGTCGGCGACGCTGCAGAAGGACGGCAAACATCACAAGTCCGCATCCTCGTGGATGTTTCGAAGTTCCATAGTGCGAGATTCTCGCAAAACTCGAGCCCTGGGGCCCTATCAGCTTTACGAAGCCCTAAACCTCTTTGCATGTTGTCGCTCCCGATAGAAGCCCTAAATCCGTAATCCCATACTAAACCCCTGAACCCCCAAATTCCCAACCCTTGACCCTTTTAAGCAACATCCCGAATATTGACACATTCAAAGAGTTTATCGTCAAGTTAGCGGATAAGGCAAGTTCAGTGAGTAAGTTATAAGAAAAAGGACGGTGAGGATGAAGATGACTGTGCATAATATGGCTTTGCATACAACCGGTATACATCGCTTCTAAAATGAGACGAAAGAGACATCGACAACCTTGACGGCCCAAGGTTCGGGATCTAACCTCTTCTTGCGTTTTGGTTTGGTAGGGGTTGAAAAGGGACAAACCTACTTAGTAGTTAGTGCTTAGCATCCAGTGATTTTATGTAGTATCCTCTAACCAACTATTCGGGGCTCTATTGTGTTATCCCTTGTCTATTGTCGAAGGGGCTCATTATCACAAACATCCGCCCGGAAAGCCGAAGCCCTAAACCCCCAGAGCTCTAAACTGGAGGGCTGCCAGGGTCTTGGGGATGAGGGTTTAGGGTCTTTGTCCAAGTCTGGAGGCCAAAAAACACGAGCCGAGCCTGAAACCCTGAAACCCAAATCCCTAGACTCTAGACCCTGCAAGCCCTGAAGCGCGCCCAAGACTCTTCGGTTTAGGGTTTAGGATCCCTACACCCTAAACCCTAAAGACAAGCCCTAAAGCGCGCCCAAGAGGACTTGTTCATCCGATATTTCGACCTTCCGCAGGAGGCAGTTGTTGAAATCCCAGGCCGCGAGCTTCCTCTCGATTGGTGTTGCAATCTTGAAGAGTTCGTGTTTGAAGCTTGAAAGTTCCTAGGGTATTTCGGATTACGTAGGTTAAGGGGTGAGTGGTAGGGGTTTAGGGCTTTAGGGGGCTCAGGAAAGCCGAAAGGCTGCGACGTCCGATGTTGGGACTGCAGAAGGGGTGTGTGCTGGTGTGTAGCAGAACTGCAAAAGCATCCGGGGGCTTTGCGTCCTCGGTAGCAGGGCTTAGGTCTTTGGGTGCGGGCTTGAGGTTTCAGCGGGGCTTATGGTGGAGGCTTGAGCTATTACGGTCTACTCGACGGGTCTTGGGCTCCGGACTGGTTTGCGGGTTCAAGGTCCTCTGGGTGCTAGGCTCCAGTTAGCTGTGTAGTGTATTACTGAGTTCGATACGATATGGTTAGTGACCCTACTGTTTAGGCAACTGGAGCCCCAGGGTGATTGAAATTGAAAACATTTCAAGTGATGTTCCTGAGTTTGCCAGAGTTCACTGGTCATATGAATCTGCTCACCAGCTAAGCCCAAGGCCCTTCCTGGGAAATCCAAACCTTATCATTTAGGCTCTAGCGTAAACCCTCCATAATTTCAAGATCGAACACCTTATTCAAAAAGATGCTTTCGGGTTCCCTGTGTTCCTGAACGCCCCATACAACGGAACCTAGCCTGCAAGGCACCCCCCAAACCTTGAAACTCTGGTCCATATGTAGGGGTCTGAAGACTTCACAATACCAATTCGATTTTGGAGTTCCTTAAAATTTTGAATACAAGCTTTCATTACACTCTTAACCCCCCAGACCCTTCTTGGACACTTCTGTCCCCGAAAGGCCGCATGTACCGCGTGGAAGTCGAGCATATGCCGCAGAAGGACGGCGTGAATTCGTGTCTGAGATGTTCTTGGGGCTCACCGTCGGAACCTGAAGCTGTTGGTTTTGTGTGAGCTGCGTTCTATACCCGGAGAACCTCTTTGACTTTGCGAAGCTCCACCTCTCCAATTTCGGACGGACAGTTGCCGGATGTAGAAGCCGGAATCATTGCCCATACTACTAACTACTATTCCTAGCGTATGCTATAACATGTCCAAGCCCTGGTTCAAACATTAGCGCCCGCACGTCGATAGTGCTACAGCCTGGAGTTGCAGATCTTGGGAAAGACACTGCGTGCACCGAAAACCCCAGCGCCTCGTTCCTCCTTCTCGGACCCTTTGAGCCCAGCACCCTTTGACTACGGATCGAGTCATGCTCGTAGTTAGTTGCTGAGTGGCGAGTGGCATGAATGAAGTCAGACAGTATTGGGTCTTCCCCGACACCCGCAAGAGTCTCAGAGCCCCTGGGTTGTCGGATGCAGACCAGGACGAGCCACTCACCATCCGAACAGATGTGGTGCAGCGAAGTAGCACCTCCTCCTTACGACTGCAGTACCCCTATATAGGATAGGGTTCGAACTTTTGGGTTTTGTGTCAGGGGCGCTACCACAAAAACACTTACTAGCACGAAAGGCTTGACGCTTTGCTTTATGTTTTGAGGGGTTGGGGTTTAGGGTTTAGGTTCAGGCGATCGCACAGTCCTGATGCCAATTGGGGTTACGAGCTTCTCCGGCCAGGACATCGGGTCACACGGCTTCGAAGAGTTTAGGGGTTCCAGGCTGACTAACTCATCTACACGTCAAAGGCAATCCTTGCCTAAGCATGTTCCTAAATGTTTCAACACATATGTATACATATATATATATATATACGTATGTAAACAAGTCTGGATAAGTCTTCTGACAGATAACAGAAATGAATCTAAAACCCTATTCCAGTCATTGTAGATCAGAAAGTATGTATTAAAGCTTGGTGGGCTCGTGGCCGCTTGACCCTTGCGTCTTAGTTTGCCCCGAAGGTCAGTTCCAGGTTCCCCAGGTCAGGACCCTTGTCAAACCATACAAAGCCGCTATAAGAGCCCTTACCAAGCAGCTTGTCAACCCTCTTCTCTTCGGCCTTAAAAAAGGCGTGTTGAACAAGTCTGCAAAGCAACTTTTATGACGTATGTCCACCAGCAGTAGACCTTCATGGACACGTGCTTGCCGGCTTAAGGCTTAGGAGTTAAGGAATTAGGGCTTTAGAGTTGTGGGGCTTAGGGAAAAATTAGCGTCAAGAGTCAAGGATGCAGGTTTTGTAGGGTTAAGGGGCTATTTGAAGTTAAGGTCTTTGGGATTTAGGTGTAGGGTGAAGAATTTAGCGAGGGGATCAAACAGCCTGTTTTGAAAAGGCCCCATAGCGCAGTCTCAAACTACATGGGCCCTAACCTAGACCCCACAATAGCACAATCCTCAATGAAAAGCTCCTCTAAGCTTCCAAATCCCAACCTGGACGAACCACAACACACGTCATCCAAGGCAAGAAGGGGAGGACCCAGTTCGATTGCGAGCCGTTTCTTGAAGCGCCCTGAAAGCGATTGGTGCTGCATGGGCTTAGGGGCTTTAGAGATTTGTAGAGTTTGGGTGTTCCAGGGTTTCGCGTCTCCCAAACCTTAAACCGTGGTCCAGCCTTTTGCGTCCGCTTCTCCTAGGTACTTCGGCGCATTGAGGCCTCACTGCGCGAGGACGAGCCCGCGCCCCAGGGATGCTGCGTTGCAGTAGTCTTCGAGTTCTGCTGAGACCCTGGAGCTCCGAATCATTTACGAAAACTTAGATCCCAAAGTGAGTGCAGTTTGTATACTTGGAGCTTGAGGGCCTTGGGACCAAATTTCTTTGTCCTGGACTCTTGTACCACGACCTGCTATAGGGTAAGGGAACCTTGAACAGTTTTTAGGGTGTTCTTTGTCCGCAGTGGTACCAACAAGGCTTTTCATGTGTCTAGAATCTCAAAGCCCCTCGCACGAGGCGGGGGGACGTTCTGATCTTCGTGCCGGGTGCTTACGAGCATCTTGGAAGCCAAAGACTGAAAGCTCATGGTTTCGAGGGCGGGCAGTTTAAGTGTTCTATACCAGGCCCAAACCCATTCGAACCACAAATGAACATTGGTAGAGCCTCCAAACCTCAACCCTATAAACCTACTTCACTCAGCGGTGCATGAGGCAAACACAAAAATGTTGAGCACCCTTGATTGCAGACGCTTGATGTTCCGGGCCTTAAGCCGAACTTGTGAAGAGTTTGGCGAGATACGAGTTGGCCCGAACAGTCAGCCGCTGCACAACAATGGTACGATATACAGATCATATAGCTGCATATAGAGAAGCATAATGTCTTGCATGCTTGCTGCATCTGTGTGTACAATTACCTATACCGCGGCAGCGACATGTGTGTACATTGTTATGACTTCTGTGTCCGCAACCAAACACCCGCTCAGCTACGCGCGCGGTGACAAACATACACACAGAAAGGCAAACACAGAGAGACAGAAAGCCACAGCCCCCACCTAGCGTGCATCCCGAGTCACTAATGACATAGGGGCTTGCAGAATTAGTTCTAGTTCTGGGTTCTATACGATATCCATATGGCAAGGCATCCCCAAAAATCCGCTTTTTGCACTCAGGATCGAGGCTCTCGTGGGAGCTGTCTCAGAGATGGCTGCTCGCACGCGGAGGCCGCAGGGATCGGGGACTCAAGTATTGTGCCTTTTGACTTGGGATGTGGCACCACACAACACACCAAATAACGAAGCCCAGCACTCCATCCCCCAAGCCGCCAACGGACAACAGAAAGCTGCCAAGATATAAAGGCTTTGGGCATGCGAGGGACGATCGAAATTTCAACTTCTCAGTCTACCGAAACCCTGAATAGTTTCGGAAGCCACCAAGGGTTTAGGGTTTAGAGTTCAGGCCGTAAGCTCTAAACTCCATACCATCAGCCCTGCATGCCTTCATGCTTTACACCCTAAGTCCTACACTTGAGGGTGCTAATGCGCGTCAGAGGTGGCTCCCCCTGCCGCTGCACTCCCAAATGCCGGTGGAGTCACAGGACCCCACTGCCACGCTATTGCGATGCTCATGGTCATGATTTGCGGCTCTATACGTGCACATATGTACATAAAGATGTACATACACATGTATATATATATATATATATATATATATATATATGTATGTATATACGCGTGCTTACACATCTAAAGAAATGATTATGTATCTATCTATATATATATATATTTATATATATATATATATATAGGCATACATACGTATGTGTGTGAAGACGCGCACATATGTGTTCATGCATGCTGGTATGCATGCATGCCCTTTTGTATTTCAATTTGTATGTGTGTTTGTGCATGTGTATATGTATCTATGTGCGCACACATATAAAACAAGTTATTTGTGAGTGTGTTTGTGTATACATATGAATAGGTCTACTATGGCCAGCTATTAAATCTTGGGCCGTTAATGCTTGCTTGGCACTTGCGTTTCCTTTACCTACGGTTTGTCACCTTTTGTTCGTGTGGTGGGTTTTTCAATCAGAGGCCTGCTGTCATTCTGCCGGGTTTATCTTCTCCCGGCTGGCTTCGAACGGCGGTGCTGTTCATAGAGAGCAGACTAGAAGCCAGAGGCTGAAGGCTAAGGTGAAGGCCGCATGGAGAGGACTGGCCTTCGCCGGCTTAGATTTTCGGGAAGGTTTAGATCTTACGCCGTTCACTTTTGGAGGCCTCCACTGGTTCAATAATCCCTCTAGCGGCAGATGCCGTCAACCCCAAATCTTTCTGAAACTGCCGACTCTACTATAACCTGAAGCCCCGAACCCCGCAACACGAACCCCTAAACTCTAAACTCCAAAATAACTCCTCGGCCCCTGATTTCGCACCTATCAACTCCTCGTAAAGCCCTTATAGAACCGTTTTTCCCCTGCCAGAACCCTCCCCTTTTGGACAGCTGTGCGTGCCGAAGGACAAAGTGTTCGGCATCGCGCCGCAAGGAGTGCGGAAGGCGACGTTGCCCGGAGCTATAATAAGAGTTTAGGAATAGAGTGTGGGGGTGTGTTAAGCGGGTTTTGGGGGTTTGAGGGTTTATGGATTCAGGCCTTTGGGTGGGTTTTGCTTGCCGTTGAATTGATTTTGGTTAAGGCGGTAGTGAGAGTTGTTGTAGGTAGGGTCTTCGGATGGCAAGTAGGGTCTGTAGACCTAAAAGCCCTCAATAACCTAAACGACGTGGAGCCTTGTCTGCCTTGTGCGAGACTGAGTGTCGAAACGACTAAAATCGACCTGAACCCCCAGCTGTTTCTACGGTTTCTGGTACAGTGTTTCAATCGAAGAGGTGTTCATCATCGGAGGTGGAGTTGAAAAGGGAGTTCAGGTTTTCGCATTTTAATGTAAGGTTTAGGGTTTAGGGATGAGTCAGGAGTGCAGAAGATGGGTTGTGGAGCCTGTTAGTTTTACACATTGCGGTGTGTTTTAACCTGCAGAAAGCACATGGGGGTTTTGAGTTATTTGATTTGAGATTTAGGCCCCACGCCCCCATCCCTTCAGTCTGCAATCCTGGGAGTCCTGGGATTGAGCCTCACGTCAGAAGTCTCTGGCACAGAATGGGGTTTTGGTTTTAAAAGTTTTGGTGGTACATTGGTACATGACGCCATACTCTGCAGGTGGTCATTGCTACGAACATCGCCGAGACTTCCGTGACGATCGACGGCATCCGGTTTGTCATCGACAGTGGCAAGATGCGAGGACCCGGTAAGGGTATGTCAGAGACGAGGCACTGAGACGAAGCTACCCTGAGGCCCCAAAGTAGTTCCTTTTTGGGGTTCATATAGAAGCCTAGAAGGTAATCCCGAAAAGGAACTGCTTTAGGGCCTATGGGTAACCCAAAAGACCATGTTTTTTAACTCCTAGGCCCCTGCACCTGGTTCCGGCTCGAGCCTATACAGGATTACATGGGTATAGAGCGTCAGGGGTCGTAGGTCCTGGGAGCCATGGCTGTTCCACCAGAGTGCAACGAGGAATGGTTCGAGCTCGTGCCAAACCTACTCTCCCACCAGGGCTGGGAGGTTGCTATAGACAAGGGGCGAAGTTCCCTGTCCCATCGCGAATGCCCTTGGGGTGGTCACATCATCAAATGCTCGATGGAAGATGTTGTTCTGAACAATCCTCCGGAAGACCCGAGCGACGTCTTCATCCGGCCAGAGACGCGAGAACGCTACCAGGCCCGTTGTGGAGAGCGGTTCGGTCGGATCGAGCTGCTCGAGATTTTGGCACCTGGAGAGGCTGTCTTGAAGCGCTTCTCCTGCTTCGGATTGCTTCGGCTTCTCACCGTCTTGTTCGGAAGGCTTGCCAGACCTTTCATGGAATTCTCTTTCACCAGTGGTGATGGGGTATGTACAGCATTGCAAAAGATCTCTCGCGACTACCCCAAGAAAGGAGACTGTGCCACCGGGCTCTTCCACTACACCGGCGAGCCACCGGACGGTTTGCTGCACTGCCGCCCGCAAGCAGACGGAAGATTCCACGTTTGCGGTATCTTCACGGTGTCGGCGGACAAGTTCGCACGCTGGGCCACGCACTACTTCGGGCTGATGGTGGAGTCTTGCAGGAGGACGTGCCAGTGGTGGCTCAATCGCCCAGGGGTTGAAGAGCTACGCAGCCTCGATCAGCAAGCATATGTAACCCTGACGATTCAGTCCTGGCAGCGTGGCTTTCCATTCCTGCCCAGCCGGGAGGATTCGACAGACACAGTGACCATCCTGGCAGGTGAGGCGCTTGGCCTCCCTGTGTGGACTCGCTTCGACCCGATCTTGGACGGTGACGACAAATTCCGTTTCGCCACATACCTCCAACGTTTCCTTCGCAGCTTGAACATCCCTGTTGTGGTTTACGACAGACTGGATGGACGCCTGGTGGTTCCATATCAATGCCTCGTGCGGAGTGAGGAATGGATGGAGATCCGGCCCCGCTTTTTGCAAGCGTTCTCCTTGCAGAAGACTGCATATCGCCATGCCAATGGTGGAACAACAGCACCCAATGTCCATGAAAACTCGAAACCACGGTTCATTCCTCGCTTGAGCTGTGAGGCCTTGAACCGACGAATTGAGCGGGCCCAGCGAAGGTCATCTCAGCACAAAGTTGTCGTGAGGCACACGTTTGTGGAGGTCCAGGCTCGGCCCGACGATGACCATGATGACCATGAGGTCCACCAGGTGGAAGAAAGACAGCAGCGCCGGGCGAAGACTGATTCCACATTGCACACCAGGGATGACCTCTTGCTCGCGCATTGACGTAACCGTCCATGACCGGGAGATCTTTTGAGTGGATCAAATTTAAAGCTATTTCGCTGTCCACTTCCTGGAGACGTAAGTACGTCTCTGGAAAACATCACGACCCCTCTGGGGTTCATGCACAGCTTTCTTGCCTTAGCATCGCAGATGCTGTCTTATCTTGCAAACTTCGGTGGGGACACCTGTTGCCGTCTCGTATAATCTGCGGTGTACAGACCGGGACGGCGGCATGATACCTGTTATGCAACTTAACATTCCTGCCCATGTATAGACCCGGGATCGGGGATGAATCGCCGGCTTGCATGGCCGTTTTCGGCATCCGGCATCTAACATAGAGGTGCGGCCAAGACGGGCCAAGGAGCCTTCTGTGCCAGAAGCTGTAGCGCAGGCTGGCGCAGCAGAAGAGTCGCCTGCTCACAGTTGGGTGGTTGTCAACGTCATGGTCCCTTTTTGGGTCTTTAATATAATACCGCACCTCATGTTTAGGGTACCCCAAAAGGAGCCACAATCTTGACAACTACCCAGTTCTGCTTGAGGGACCTCGTCTAGCTTGAGTGCGTGCTAGTGCTTCCAGACTATAGTAGCTACATGTATCTACGAAACTATCAAACATTATCAAACCCTAGAATCTCTAGAATCATACCCAGACACCCTAAGCCTTCAACTCCCTCACCACCCCCGGCGCCCCACCGCAATGAACAAGTTCGCCAGGACTGGATGTCGACGCCGCATCCTCCGTGAGGCATCTCTCCGAGCGATGGGAGTCCCAGGCATCCGAGACTCCTGTGCTCCCTTTAACCCCAAATGGGAGTTTCCGAAGAATAGGGGTACCCTAATTTGGGATCCTACTATTTAGGATACTGTACTAGGGTCCCTTACTGTCGGAAACCCCCAAATAAACCTTCATTTTTATCGTCTTGTCTAAGTAAATCATATACCCTAAACCCGAAACCCTGTTGAAGGACATATATAAGAAACTGATACTACATAAGGATCCCTACGAAGGTTGGTTTCTGAAACCTTAAACCCTTTCTCAGGACTTGTATAGGGAGTTCATGTCAAGGAGCCCTAAGAAGGTGCGTATCTTGAACACTAAACCCTTTTTGAGGACTTGTACAGGGGAAATCATATTCAGGAACCCTAAGGTAGGCTTCTTAAACCTTAAACCCTTGATAGGGACTTTTCGGAAAAAAAACAACATATTCAGCAGCCCTAAATCGGTAGGTTTCTTAAACCCTGCAGACCTCGCCAGGCATGTCCGAGTGTGAGTGCCAAAAAATCCTTTTAGGGACTTGTAGCAGGAAATCAAATTACCCTAAACCCGTATAAACCCTAAGAAGGTAGGTTTCTTAGGGTCCTGGGCGCCACGGCTTGGGGGAGGAAGGCCCCACGTCATAACTTTAGGGTTTAGGAGTTCTGGGGGTTTAGGGTTTAGGAGTCTCGGGGCTTTAGGGTTTGGCAGTTTAGGTGTTAGGTTTAGGGGTTTAGGCGGTTTAGGAGTTTAGGGGCTTTAGTGTTCAAGAGTTCTAGGGGGTATTAGGGGGTTTAGGGTTTAGGTCCTAGTTTAGGTGGTTTAGAGCTGTAGGGTAGCTGTTGGGTCTAGGAGCTTAGGGCTGTAGTCATCCTCATAGTCCAGGGTTTCAGGAAATTAGGGGGAGACCTTATTTGGGGGGTCCTTATAATAAGGATCCTACTGTTTAGGGTACTATATTCGGGTCCCCTGTTTTCGAAACAAAGAACGGGTGAGAGGGTTTCAGGGTTTAGGTTCTTTGAGGGTGTCTGTGAGGGGACAGCGGATAGCCCTAAGCGCTCTATCAGGGTCTCTATAAGATGTTGCTTGGGGTTCCTCAGTATGGTTGTACTGCACCTACCCCCAAACCCTAGTCTATCTATGTCTAACTAAATGTTGGCCCCTTTTTCGGTACCCTAAATATTAGGTGCCGTAATATAATTAGGACCCAAAAAGTGACTCTAATATTGACAACCACCCATATACTAATTCTTCCACTTATGGAAGTCCCCTGCTCCTGTAGAACCTGTAAAACCTCTGCTCTACGCCCCAAACCCGAAATCCTTACTAGACCCGAAACTCTGAAACCGGAACCTTAAAGCATGAAAAGCCTTACAGCAGAAGCCAGAAAGTTGGAACACCATTATCCTCATGCCCTTAAGGCAAAGTAGAGGGAATCCTAGCACTAATCATCCTAAATCCATGTTCCAAAATTTCTGCGCGGTTCACTATAAGAAACAGCTTCCAGAGGCGGCCGCCGACCAGAGGAGCGAACGGGAGGGCTCCCTGAAGAGTGGTTTTCGGAGTTTGGTTTGTGGGGTTTAGGACTTGAAGATTCGTGCGTTTAGGATTTAGAATTTAGGGGTTGGGATTCACAAATGACTCTAGAAATTAGGGCGTTCAAGGTTTAGTGATACAAGCTTTGTAATTGTGTGTCTGGTTTGAGTTGTTTTTCGTTTTGTCTTTGGAGATAAGTTTTCCCTCCCAGCCCAGGTGCCTCCGTAGCTTAAAATCCTCCAAACAACACAGAGTGGGGTTTTGGTTTCGGGCTGGCGAAGAAGAAGGGCCTACCCTAAACCCAAACATTCACTAACAAAGCCTCCCTCTCTCTACCTCCGTCTCTATCTTTGTCTCTGTCTCTGTCTCTGTCTCTCTCTCTCTCTCTCTCTCTCTCTCTCTCTCTCTGTCTATAAGGTTACATTTATCTCATAGGTTGCTAGGGTTCTGGAGTCAGGTGAGGTCTCAGGGCTGCCTTAGGACCAACCCACGAGATACTGTACAGTTTACACAGTCCGAGTGGTTTGGCAGGGATGCCTGCCATTCCTTGGACCTTGTTCGGGTCGACTATTAAAACCATGGTGTAATGGGAAATAAGTATCAGGGCTCCTGACTATTACTTTTGGTGCAGTGTTCGCGAGACCTTATTCTGAGCTTTAAGGCCCTACATTTTATATCGCTTGCTTTGTGTGCTGACTGATCCTTTTTAGATCCAGGTTTAATTTCTTCAGGCCCCTTCTCCAAAACACCATCCGGAAAATCGGGAAGTGTGCTGTTACGTGCACAAGTGTGCACGGCCATTGTCTCTGCAAGAAGATAAGAACTTCAGAACCCCCGAGCCCCCAAGCGATAAACCCTCAATCCCAACCCCCTCGCTCCCCCGTAACCCCAAACCCTATCTAATTATATGTGTGTATATACATATGTAATCATATGTATATATATATATATATATATATATAAACACACACACACACACAAACAAACCCTAAACCCAAAAGCACCAGAATATTGAACCCTAAACCCTAGGCCCTAAACCCTTAAACCCTAAGACACAGCAACTGACAAGCGCAGGAAGGGGAGGGCTGGTCGCACGGGGCCGGGGCGCTGCTTCCGGCTTTTCTCGGAGAGGTCCCGGGCCTTTGTAGGGCTTCCTGGAGTTTAGGGTTTAGGATTAGAGGGTTCGGGTTTAAGAGTTTAGGGTTTAAGAGTCTTGCAATACCTGCTCAAAAAAAAGGGCTTAAGAGTTTAATTCAGGTTTTCGGGGGCCTGGGATCCCACCGATGCTTCTTTGCGAGTGGTTTGCGGAAGGGGAGTGGCTACGGTATGGGGTGGTGGGAGGGGGGTGTTAGTCGTGTCCAGAAAACCCTACCTATAGTCTCCATTGCAGTTCCTTTTTGGGGTTACTTTATAATATAGGATCCTAATAATTAGTACTTTTGGTTTAACCCAGAACAGGAACTACAATGGAGACTATAGGAGGTAAATCATTAAATCCCTAAAGGCTCTTCGGCGAACTGGAGCGCTACACCCAGCCGGAGGCCCCCATTCTGGGTCTTTTGCGGGAGGTAGCGTTTCTTGGGATTTGTTTTTTGGGGGGTTGAGGGTTTCTGAAGTTTTGGAGTCTTGGAGTTCGAAGCCAGGGTTTGGTTGAGGGTTTGGGGATTAAGGGGTTTAGGGCTTTGATGTGTGCGAACCTAGGGGCGCTGAGGGAAAATTTGGGGTTTGGGCTTAGGGGTTGAGGGTATAGAGGGATTTAATTTAGGGCAGGGTTTGTATAGGGTTTGCAGGCTCCGGAGTTTGGTCTCAGGTTTTGGGGGAGATCCAGGAATAGCTTTGCGGCTTTTCAGATCACAGTAGTATAGGATCCCACTCAGTCCTGTAACGTAGACCCCTGCGTGACATGTCCACCATCTGCCTAACACGGTCTCGCGGCCTTGTAGGGTTTCAGGCTGGACAGATTCGCTTTGGGTGCGAGGTATGCTATGAGGGCGTTTGGCCGCGTCACTCCTGAGATGACAAGTCCCTGACCTTCAAAACAGTAAAGAACCCTTGTAAGGCCCTATCAGATCCCTTGTAAAGCCCTTGTACCACGGCTTGACATCCCTGGATGCCTGAGTGGACCCTAAGCGGTTTCTGAAGCCCTATGTATACCACCCCAAAAAGCTGTGAACCTTATCCCCAAGGCCTCCGCCCTTTCTGAAGCCCTATACCCCCCAAGAGCGGTGAACCTTATCTCCAAGCCCTGAGCGCTAGAGCAACCTATCGGCGATGAGGTGCACCGTGCGGCTCTGGAGGCCCCTAACTCAGGAGGGTAGGGTTTAGGGTTTAGGGTTTAGGGTTTATAGGGTTTAGGGAATGTTTTTGAAACTTTGGTTACTGTAGGAACCTGATTAAGAAACCCTGGGCCTATAACCCCAGAATAGTAGGATTCATATCAGTAATAGGCCCAAGGTTTCTTAATCAGGTTCCTACATTACTATGATCCCTAAGCTTCGGTCCAGGGGAAGGGGAGGCACCTTGCGGGTTTAGGGTTTGGGGCATCGGGCTCTGAAGGATCTGTGGCTTCAGAATTCGAGCTGTGCCCGTACTGTCTAAAGCCTGGAACCTATTGAAACCCGCAACCCCGAAGCCTAATTTAGCTTCAGATTCTACCCCAAACCCAACCCCAGGGTCTAAAACCCCAGATTCGAATCCTAAATCCTCCCCCGATGAAGATCTGCAGTTCAATCATGAGATCCTCTTCTTGCAGGGACCTCTTCTACAGGTTCTTGCTCTAGGCCTGGAACTGCACCGCCTCGTGGCGGAAGTTTTGCAGCGAAATCTCGTATCTCTGGTGAGTTAGGATTTAGAAGTACGATTAGCAAAGATTGGTCTTCGGAGGCGTGATTTCTGCGTGTGTTCGCCTTGGGAACTTTCTCCGGCCCCTGATAGCTGTCACGTGCCTGCGCAGAGATGATGAGCTACACCTATATAACCTACATTCATTCGAAGTTGACGGCAACTGTTGCCAACTTGGATGCCCTCAACCCTAACACACCTTTGAAGCTTGAAGCTCTTCTATGCCCTGAGCGCCTGAGGTTCCTTTAAGGGCTTCTTCTTAAGGGTTCCTTGGGGAGACTGAGGCTTCCGTCTGCCGGAGTCTCCACGGGGCGAGGCTGTCGCAGCTGCACTGCAGAGGCTGTTGTCCAGCTGCAAGGAGCATGTCAAAGGTTTAGGGTTTAGGTTATAACCATAATAATAACCATAATAATAACAGTAATAATAATAATCATCATAATAATAATCATAATAATGATAATAATACTGGGAGCCAAAAAAATACTAATAATACTAATAAGGGTCAGATGTCCGTGTTCTTGGGGCTTCGAGCTTGACATGGGGCCCGGGGCATCAGGGCTTCGGTTTGAAGAAGCTGTCGATTTTGCGCGCCAGTCAGAAGGATGAGGCCGAGTCCCAGGCCTCTTTCCTGGCCAGTTTCGGACAGGCAGCTGACTCAGTTAGATCAACTGAGGGATATGTACCTTAACCCCTCTAGACCCTACCCATTTACTCTTCGGATTCCGCGTGCACGCATCAGAGCAGGTCCAAGGCCAAGAAGGCCGCAGAGAAGGTCTAGCATTTCGGGTACCGTGTAAGGGTCCCCTCGTAAGGGTTCCTTTGAAGGGTTCCTTAAGGGGTTTAGGGCTAGGGACCAAGATGGCTTTAAAGAACGGGCTTAGGGTGCAGGTTTAACGTTTGAGGATTGACGGCAGAGCTCTCCGTTGGTCCTAAGTCCCGAGTGATCCGGAGCTCGAAACAGGAGGCCGAAACACGGCCTCCGAGAAATTCGATAATTTGAGTCCTGCCTAAGGGTTATAGGCCGACGCTTTCAGACCGCTTCCACTCCCGATTAGGGTCCGCATTTTTTGAAGTGTGGTTTACATCTTGGTCTTGGTGCGTGTAAAGAGGAACTCCGGAGAATAATACAGTGAATGTATGTTCGACTTTCATTTTGGGCGGGTAGGACTGCCAAACACACGATTCTCTTAAGGACAGTTTAGATTGAAAGGGAGAGGCTCCCTTGCGGTACCCTAGCATAATATAGGGGCCCATCATGCTGTAATTATCAGGAGCACCCAAAATAATGTGGGCAAGTAGTCAGGCCCCTATATTGGTTACAGTCTTGTTTACAGGATTATGCTGAGACCTGAGAGGGAAAGCCTTGCGATCGAGGCTACTCATGCGAGCAGCTGTTCCACTGGACTGGCAGGCCGCGTGGCAGAAGTATAAGCGGCCTCAATAATTGCTAATACAGCGTATCCTGTAAAGAGCTAAACAAGGTGTTTTGCTATGATTATGGCATAATGGGCCCCAAAACCTTATTCTAATTATTAAGGCCCCTGTGTTAGTAGCGGGGGTGGTAGTTCGTCGTCGCCATCATTAGGATTAGGTAATAGTAATAGTGAGATGATGGCTGAACAGGAGCAGAGCCTAGGTTCAAGTAGCAGAGCCTGGGTTCAAGTGAGATGACGGCAATCATGGCAGCAACAGCAACTCGAGCTGAAGCTTTCGTGGACAAGTTTGGTGGGGTGTGGAGTCCGGCGCATGGCTTTCCGGCCGAGGGCGCTGTGCTGCATGGTTGAACCATGAAAGGGTCTAAGGCGTTCAGGGTTACGGGTCTATAAGTCTTAGGCTTTGTGGTTCGTTGCGGCATACCCGCAGTAATCATGGCTGAGGCAGCAAGATTTGCTTCGACAGCCTCTGAGTCAGAGGGACCTTTACACAAGTAGAACCCTCGAGAAGAGTTCCTAGAGGAGGCAACATTTTTCGGAGCGACACTATTAAAGTAGTAAACCTTAGAGTTGCCCTTCAAGGACAACTTCAAGAATTCCGAAAGGAGCCCTGTATTAGATTCCTTTAATCCTTTGAAAAACCCCTTCAGGAGTCCTTCGAAAGAACCCATGAAGGAATCCAGGCCCCCAGAAGTCATGAGGCCTTGGGCATGCCTGCACCGAAGCTGCGGGACGGGACAGCGCTCGTGGCTGCCGACGCGCCGGGGACCAGGGCGCCGCGATCAGGTTTAAGGTCTGCAGGTTTTGGGTGCCTGCATGCTTCTGAAAGGGTTCTATAACGGCTTTGGCGCGTTTCTTCGTGTTTTATTCAGGGTTCGTTTATCGGCAAATACATCTTTTGCTTTAGAATCAGGTTGGTAAGGAGGGTTCGTTATAACGCTATATGAAACCCTACAGCCCTTCTAGAAGCCAGTCAGAAAGGGTTACTTCAAGCCCAATCCTTAAAGAAGCAGGCGGGAGGCTGGCTGAGCGGTTTTGGTCTGCAGCAGACGGCGGCGACGCTGAATGCCTTGGGCCTGGACACGCCGGGTTTGGGGTTGTTTATACTTCGGGTTTAGGCTTAAGGTTTTGTGGGGCTTGTTCAAACGGGCGTCCTTAGGGCTTTTATTGGGTCTCAGGTGTATACGGCGGGTTGCAGGCTTGTTATGGTCGTGCGGAAGTTGAGAGGGGTTGGGGCCTTTCAGGCTTTAGGGTATTGGGTTTACAGAAATACTGTTGAGCTCTGACATGCATGACTCCCGACTAACAAGGATCCCGAAGCCTCCAGCACAAAAGCAGCTTGATTTTTACCAGGGCTTACTTGAATTATTTTATTAGAAGAGGGCTCAGGGGAGTACGTTAAGGCTCCCTGCACCCCCAAAGATGAAGTAGCCCCAAGAGATCCCAAACGACTAAAGCCCACAACATCAACCCAGATGTCTTAAACCCCAAGCTCTAAAGAATTTTCGGCCATGCGGGAGGGAAAAAACGAATTGTCGGCGGGAAGAAGAGACGAGATAAACAAAAGTCGCCTAGATCCCATTGATGGCAGGACTCCTCCACTTCCACACCCAAGCACCTCCTGGCTCTCACTCCACTAGGCCGGGATTCGTGGCAGTTAGGGATTTAGTACAGAAGCCCAGGTAATTACCAGTAACTACCAACAGTCTTCCTTACGGTTCCTTCTTGCACTAATTTCCTAACATGCCCCAAAAACATATGCTGATCTGTGAGGCCCGTACAGTAGGGTTTAGGGTCGAGGCTAGGGGTTTGGTTCGTGTGGTTGTTTCTTTTAGGTGTTAGGGTTCAGGGGATCCAATACCTACCGCTTCAGGATTTACGCCTATGCCTTAATTCAATGAGCTTGACACGTTTCCGCCGGCCGTAAATTTCGGTTGTATGTTTAACATTGCATATCGCAGCTTCATTCAGGTTTTGGGTGGTTTATAGGGCTCTTGCAGCCTCGCTAGCCTTGGATAATGTCCTGTTTTGGAGCAGCTGGGATTCTTGCACACGATCACCTCCGGACCCTGCATGGATCCCCATTTGTGAGCTGCTTTCGTATTGCCAGCAAATCCCTGCTGTACATGCTTCGACCCTTCAGCTCAGATGCAATTAATTTATAGCCTATAGCTGTTGCTACTCCAGCCACCTCAGGGCGCGTCCTTTCACGACTGCCGTTGGATGTTGGCATTGGGAAGATGCTGCTATTGTCGTTGGTCTTCCAGGCCGAAAGTGAGTCAGGATTTTCGGGTTCTTGCCAGGGTTCAGGTGCTTTGCAGGGGTGGAGTCTCTTTCAGATGAGAGGAACGGAGAGCCGACATCGTTCTTCCCAACATGAGCCAAATAATGCTAATCAGTGAGCGGCGCCAGGGTTCGCATCGTCGTCGCCGTAGTAGAAGCAGCAGCAGCGGCAGCAGTAGCGGCGGCAGCACCCTGGGCAAGAGTCGTCAAACGCGCGAAACCTGCGTGGCACGAATGTTAATTAACCCACGCGCATACAAAACGCGGTATTTCTCGATTTTACGATTGCATCATCGAATTGAGAGTATTCCCAGTTCTCTCACTGAGAGTGGCTGGTTGCCTGGCAAGAGTCGTTGCCAGTCGTAGCAGCAAGCGTTTCCGGTTCAGCATTGAACCCAGCCCGATGGAATTGAATTCCTTGCATCCCAAGTCTGCGTGCGACCGCGGAAATGCCAAACCACCGCAGCGTAGACGCCTGCAGTGTAACAGTTAGAACCGCCGACACCAGGTGCAGAGCAGTGCAGTCGTTTTGGCCTCCGCTGTGGGTCTGCACTCCCCCAGACTGCAGCCACTTGACAGCTGAACGACTGTATCAAATCGGGCTTCGGGTTTAAGCCCTGACGCCTAGTACTATGGCAAGTTAAGGTCAGGTCCTTCACAAGAACCCGGTGCACGCGAGTTCGGAGGCTCTTACATGATCCTAGCATAAAAGCATCCAAGACGGCACCCCTCTGTCCTAAGTGTCAGAAAACCATACATGCTTCTGTAGGCAACCTGAACTGGGGCCCGCATGGAACTGCCTCGACGCGATGGCGTCCTCATCGTTTCTCCACCAGAGCAGAGGTATTGAGGAAACTTGTTGAGAGAACTGTACCGGGCCCATGCACGGATCAACTACTTGCTGGCCCTGAGGATATGATAGATTGACTAGGTTGTTGCCTGTAAACTTCAAGACCTTCCGGGAATGAATGTTCGCAGCCGCCGGGTCTGGAGAAGCCCTGTCGTTCTGAACCACGTACACGAATGATCTAGACACCTGAGTGGTCTAGGGTGATTATAAGATCCCGAGGGTATTCAGGCCTTTTGAAGGGCAAGTCATTCAACAGGGTGTGCAATCAACTCTCCGGCGCCCAGGAAGCATGGAGAGCGAGGAGGTGGTCGGTGCAAGCAGTGCTGGCTTGTCTTGGGGTCGTGGGATTTAGGCAGTTGGTTGTTGCGGGTTTGGCTTCCTTCAGAGCTCCTGGTTCTTTGTCAAATTTGTTCACCGGAGGAGGCTCCTCGGCACGTCAACGTGTGCATGCATCTGTTCAGCCCCAAGACAGCAGACATGCCTGCACAGCAGGCAGGGTCTTAAGCAGGGCTCGGCCAGCGAATCTAGTGTAATAAGTTAGTAATTAGTGCAATACTGTAAGTCTCGTTAAAACTGGATGTTAGTGTGGCCACACTCGTCACAACAGTAGTAGCAAAGAAGCTCTGCACCAGACATACTCACAGACATGTACATGTACATCTAAGCAGACATGATATAAACGTACAGATACATGTGTATCCATAGACAGACATGTATTGTTTTATGTGTGGTAAGACTGGCACCTGGGCATGATCTTTACATGCATGCATGCATACATACATGTGCAGGTTTATTAGAGTTTGTATGTGCATGTAAATATATATATATATATATATATATATATATATATATACATGAAAACATACACACCTATGTAGATACATGTTACATGGCACATATGATGTTCCACACGCGATGTACCATACACCACATATCATTTGTCTGTTGTCATTTATGTGTCTATGTGTGTGTGTGTGTATATGTGTGTGTATCATGTACATGTATATGTATATGCACATGTGCAGGTGTTTTCGTACGCCACCTCCGACATACCAAACACATAGTAACTTTGGTGTGTGCATGCATGTTTGCACGTGTCTACATAGGTGCATATGCATGTATGTATGTTACATCCTTTGACATCTCAAAGCAGAGCCTTTGCACCCCGTGTGTAGAACACACACAGGTGCAAGTTCCGGATTTTGTAGTCTCAAAGCACACAGGTTTGACCACAAGAGGGGCGACCTTTTCACCACGCCGCTGCGAGCTCATAGTAGGGTTTAGGGTTTAGGGGTTAGGGGTTTAGGGGTTCGGGTCGAGGGGGTTTCGGCTGGAAGCCTTTGGGATTTTGGGCTTTTGGGATTCGGGTTGATAGGGTTGCTTTCCAGCTGTTCGGTAGAGCCTGGGTGCAAACAGGTGAGTGAGCTGAAGCTTTGACTGTTTGGGGCCTGGGTTCTCTTAGAGTTTTGGGCGCCTTACCGGAATGACTAAACATATTGGGGAAATGTTTTTTTCCCCAATATGTTTAGTATTTCCTCGCCCATGAGGCTCCGGGTCTATCAGACTTGGCTCCACGAGCGCTCCCGGCGCGAGGGCGGTAGCGATTCGCGGTCCAGGCTCGTCTGAATAGCGGAGGGTATGCCTCGAGAGCTTCGCTTTTGGACCTTTACCGGGCTGGCGCGTGGGGTTCATGTTGTGATTGCTCCGTAACCTGAGGGTTTTTGTCTTTTGTACCTGGCGTGGTGCATTCGGCTGTCGGGAGCAACTGGCTCTGAACCCTGAAAGGCGGCGAGGAAAGAGGCGATCAACAGTAGCAAAACTCAGATAGGGGCCTTTAAGCCATTGCCAATACGATTCTGGGTCCCTGATTATAGTATGATAGACCCCCAACCCCCTTTTTTAAGTATTTAAATACTAGGGCGCCTGTACTACGTCTTGTGTTTCGGATTCAGCTGTGCGGCCAGATGCTGCATGTTCCCCAAATCCTAAACTGATCGTGCCTCCATAGTTTGTTTTTATAGAGAGAACCTTCTTAAATAGAGGCCATGGCATGTGGTCCTTAGCAGTGGGCACCAGGCTGATAGAGGATAGTCGGGGGTCTAGGTACCAGTAGGTCCCACACGTTAATGTCAGAATGCCGCATGCCTTACGCGCCCATATAGTGGGTTGCTGTTCCTCAAATACTACACAAACTTTCTGGTACCCATAAAGGAACCCCTTACAAGAATTCTTGAAGGAACCCTTCAAGGGATCTCTTCAAGGAACCCGTTACAGGAACCCCATAAACAGGGCTCCTAGCGATGAGTGTGAGGAAGTGGTGCCGCGAGCATGGCCTTGACGAGCGGCTTCTCTTCGAGCTGCCGCCTGCTTGCGCTGATGTGGGGTTTAGGGTTTATAGGGTATAGGGTGAAGGGTCGCGGGCTGTTGTGGGCTTAGGATTTCGGATGTTTGCGTTTGATTGGGGCATTAGCGTTTGTCTGTAGGGTTTGAGCTTCAGTCTAAAGCACGGAAATCACATGAGTGAGCCCTGGACACAAGAAGGGCTGAGGCTGCATACGTGAAGTCCGCTACATTCTACTTTAAAGCTCTTCAACGTGCTTGCTGTGTTGCGTCCGAGCAAGGCCTCGGCAACCTTCAACCCTAGACCTTGGAAAGATGAACCCTCGTCCCTAGGCCCGAAGCCATCGGCCACGCATACCAAATCCGATGTCAAGTTTAGGGTTAGGGGTTTAAGCTGGAAGTTGACTTTTTGGGGATGTTTCGGGGGCTATACCTACAGTCTCCATTGTAGTTCCTTTTGGGTTACCTTATAGGATCCCTAATATATAATTGGTCAAACCAAAAAATGGAAGTACAATGGAGACTATAGGTAGATCCCAGGAACAAGATGAATGTCCAGCTCACGGAGATCCTTCGCGATGGCGTCGGGCGCGTGGAAGGCGGCTTGGCTCATCCTGCGCACCTAAGCTTACCCAAAGGCCCCAAAGCAGTTCCTTTTATGGGTTCATATATAGAATTCTACTAGGTAATCCCAAAAAAGGACCTACTTTGGGGCCTATGGGTATTCATCTCAACCAGAGTTTCCTAAGATGGAACCACGAAGCTCTTGTCTAAGTATCTACGCCCTGTTCGTCGGGCATGGAAGAGGGCTGAAATGCTTGATCTGTGTGGCCCAGAGGTTTTTTTCGAGATTCACAAAACTGCGAATATGTCGTTAGGGAGGCCTCTGCATGGCTCCAAACCCTATAGATCCCACGAAACATAATTGAGCAAAGTCACCTCTCCAGCTGTCGGCTATTGTTACAAGGAGTACTAATATGCCCGATAGAGGCCCAGATAGCCGAATACCCCTTCACCAATGAGTAAGTATACTTATATCATAGCAGAAAGAACCCCAGTTACATGAGTTTAGAGAACCCAAAGAAAGACTTGTGACCAGCCCGAAACCTCAATTCCAAATACGATCCAGCCGGAGCTTGAGGCGGGGGCCGAAAGTTGGGGTCTCTGCTCCGGAAGAAGCGGATCAGCGCGCTCGAGGTCAGGGCTGGGAGTTTACCTATAGTCTTCATTGTAGCTCCCTTTTGAGGCTACCTACTTATAGGATGAAGGTCAGGGTTTGAGGGTTCCGGGTTGGGGCGATTTCTGGTTGCAGGGCTTGGCTGGAAATGGTTTGAGAGTTCTCAGTGTTGAGCCATGGCAGTTGTTGCTAGGGTTTTCGTCGTCGTAGCCGAGGGAGTTAGAGAGTTTGTGCTGGAGATTCTAGCTTGGGTTAAAGACTTGGGGTTTCTCTGAACTATCCCAAGTTTGAATCATGTGAGCTTCCTGTTATTGCCATTTCACTGGCTATTGCAGAACCACTGCTCTTGTTTTTTGTTTCTGTAGTGGATACTTAGCCGTAAACACTAAACCCCTCAACGAAAAACCCTAGTCCCTCATGTGTGCTTGAGGAGCGCATGGTCCAAGATTCCCATGGCGCAAAGCTGCTCCTCGACTGATGCCTGCGGGCTTATACATGAGGTTCTAGGGCTAGGGTTTAGGAATGTTTGGGGGTGGTGGGTTTCAGCATTCTATACAGTGGTTGTAGAGCTTCGGTCATCATGCGGATTGATCAAGCACATGTCCCGCAGCAGTACACTGCAGCGGGACATACGTTGACTTCCTCTTGTGCTGAGTTGTATGGTTACCTGCAACTTGGACATGTTGTTCTCACTGTTGTGGTGTTGGCAACAATAAGCGACGTCATTGAAGTTGAGCTTCCTTGTGTCGCGCAGTATGGGAATGACCAGTTTCAGTTCACTGGCTATGTGATACAGTTTAACGTCGTGCCTGATACAGGTACAATGCGTGCTGTTCAAGTCACCTTTCCGTCATGTAAAGTATTTTCGTTTCATACACGTGCAATTGTAATGTGTGCTAGCATCTAACAAGTCCATGTTTTGAAAAAATCAGGCTGTTTGCCCGAGGTCCGCCGCAGATCGCGAGGCTCTGAAAGCCGAGCTCGAGGTGCTGCCGCCCGCATGTTTGCCTTTGTACTGTAGTATGCATAGCAATCATCATAATAGAGTCTTTGCAGTAGTCACTTAAAGTAATACTACCTTCCTTCAGGGCAGGCAGGGGCGTGAAGATTAATGTCCCATGTATCTGTATTGAACAAGGAAAGGGGGCTCATGTATTTAGTAGCCGTGTAATAGAACCCCTACGGTCTGATCTTTGCAGTGCCCGCACGACAGACAGGAGCTGAAAATGAAAGAGAGCACCCGAGAGCAGCGTCGCCTCACCTTCGAAGACGGAGAAGGCAGGGGTTTAGTAGGGTTTAGGGCAGGTGGTTTGAGGTGTTGCGTTTTTCAGGGGTTACTGGATTGAGGTCTCGATGGTTTCCTGATTTCAGGCCTACCATTGCGATCATGTGTCCTGTTCTGTGGTTTGTTACTTCGTGCTGCGCGATTCGGATTGCTGACTGGTTTCTAGCATCACTGACTGCTTGAGCATGCATAAGCATGAAATGCAAACATGGCCTTTTGGCTGTTCTCAGACTTTCGTTTGTTTACGAATGACGACGAGTGAGGCCTGAATGTATTGCCTGATGCTTTGCTTGAGTACACCATCTCCGGGAACGGGTTAGTAAGACTAAGTCGCTGCAGATTGCGCCACTCGCTTCGCGCCAAGACGGGGTTCGCACTTGCATAGGGGGGGGAAGGTAGTGAAGCAGAGGAACATGAAAGGACCTAGTTGGGAGTTTCTGAAAATTAGGGGTACCTTTTTGGGGGTGTCCTTATAATAAGGATGCTACTATTTAGGGTACTATATTAGGGTCCCCCCTATTTTCGGAAACTCCCAGTTGCAAAGTTTGGCACGTTGACGCGACCCTAACCACATCCGGCCGTGCAAGCAGGACCTAGAGAGTTACTAATCATCAAGGACGTTCTCTGCTAGCGCGAGAAGAAGTTCTGATGTTCTGTTTTTGAGGATTACGGTCGTCGAAGTTGGGGGGTTTCGCGACTGCCAGTTTTTCTGTCAGAGCTTGGCACCGTAATCCCTAAGCATTTGCTTTGATGCGCTGCACATGCCAGCTATATACCCCCAACCCCATGATGTCGTCTCTTAAGCACGCACATCCAGAACCAAGCATTCTACAGGAAGCCTTCTCAGTCGCGGGCGTAGCTGCGAGGCGTCCTGGCAGAGGACGAGCGCGGGCTCGGCTACGCCATGAACGATCGCGACTTCTTTGGCAGCGACGACGATGTGGCCAATGCTAGCGGAGGCGCCTTTTCCCCCTGGACCCTGTAAGCTTTGGGCCCTCATATGGGGGCCGTAATGATCGCCTATACTATTTTGGGGGTTCCTTATTATAGTGATAGTATAATGGGCCCCAATACCCTATTCTAATTATCAAGGCCCCTATATTAAATCGGTATCCTGTCCAGCTCCGAATCCTGGAATGTGTGCAGGGGCTGGCGACCTGGTGAAAGGAGAGTGAAGAACTGTTGAAATGTCCCTGCACCTGCAGCCTCATGTTCGGGTTTCGTGTTTGAGATTTAGGAAAAGTCTTGTCAAGGGGCTTGCGGGCCAAGAAGCTTTCATTACCCTTTGCGTACTTGGGATTCGGAACAACAGCTGTAAGTGGGGGCTGCCAGGCTTTGTCCCAGTGTGAGTGTCAAAACCTCCAACATCCCCCAACATTCCTTCAAGCCTAAGCGCTCGAAGCGAACCCATTCGAACGCCAGGCGAGGGCAACTTCAATCGCGAGCTAAACCGCCGGCCACGCAAGCGGCAGAAGACTGGAAAGTCCCAGGGCTCCAAGGCAGCCGTTTTCGGGGTTCAGAGGCTTAGGGGTTAGGGGTTTAGGTTTCTTTTTGGGACTTGTGACTTGAGTCCAACAGCCAGGAAAGGGTGTTTTTGCACTTACAGCTGGTCACGAGAATGACTCCTAAATGCTCGTTTGGCGGAGTATCCTTCCATAGTTTTCACTAATAGTTCGTTTGTGCGGACTAGTGAAGTCTCGGAAGGAAGGGCTTGTCTGGGTTCGAACTCAACGAATATATTGCATTATCCTATTCTACTTTACTACCCTAAACCCTAAACCCTGCCTGCCATAAACGGGCTTCGGAGCGTGGGCGACGAAAAAGGCCCCTAAACTCTAAACCAAAAACAAGCCCTAAACCCTATGCTAGACTGGTTTGAGGGGCTCCAGCAGTCGATAGGGTTGCGGGATGTCTCGCAGGCTTAGCATTTTAAAGGGGCGGTTCCCTCCAGCGTCGAGTGATCAAGGCTCAGCGCCAGAACGGGGTGCAGATTTCAGGATGGCGCGGGCTTGAAGTTTCACAGTTGATAGTTTGAAGCTGCTTACATAAACCTTATACAGTTTTGTGTGTGCAGTATAGTCGTTTCAGCCACAATATGCAAAGCACCGATTGGTGATTTAGGGTCTCCACATTCGGGCCCCTGTCGTTGTCCTGAAACTCCTATAGAAAACATACAACAGACAAAACTACTATTTGCTTAAGAGCCCCCAAAAAATAAAAAATATATTCCTTATGGGGGTATTATAGGGATTATTATTTTTTATTTTTTGGGGGTTTCTTAAGCAAATAGTAGAAAAGATCAAGCACCCACTGCCCCGGCAGGTGCGCCTGCCCCAAAACGACAGCCTCGCCGAGAAGATGCGTCGTAGGAACATCGAGTTCGAGCTCAGGCACATGCCCGGGTTAACTTACTACTTTGGTTAGTAGGGAATGGTAGGGTTCCCTTCAAGGGAGTCTATAAGGGTTACTATAAGGGATCTATACTTACCTTTGGTCAGTAGGGAATGGAAGAACGGTAGTAATAGGAGTTACGATTATACCCCATTCCTCCATTCCCTACTAACCAAAGGTAAGTTAAGGGTTTAGGGCAAGGGCCTTTGTGAGGGCAGCAGGGTCTGCATAGTCGCGCTCTATAAATCTGGAGTCCCAGACCCTAGTCCTGAAGCCCTACTACCCCAAGTTCTGAGCTCAAAATTATCCATCCTGTTCTTTCGTTGAAATAAGGTCAGCAAGTCTTATACAGCATGGGGTTTGGGCCCCCGAAAAAGCTCTGTGTTGAATCCTTCAAGCTGTGCAAAAATGCCATTTCCATCCAGCAGGTTGGAAATAAAGTTCGGCACCCCAAACATGACTTTATTCCAGCAGTTTCGGCCCCTGAAGGTACTCCACTTCGGAGCTATATCGCCCCAAACATAAGACGGGTTAGGGACGGTTAGGGTTGAGGTTTCCAAGCCTCCAGCCCCGAAGCCGGAGAAAGCCGGGGGCCTCGCAAGCCTTGCACGGGCTGACAAAAATGGTAAGACCTCAGATTATACCAAAAGTTAGGTGTATTAGAATGACTTAATTTATAAAGGATTTCTATCATACAGGATTTCTCCTATAGATATACACCTAAATGCAGTAATAAAAAGATCATACTAAAATTAGGTTCTTTTTGACCAATTTCGTTTCCTCTTTCAGGTTGAATTCGTGCTTCATTCTCCACTCCGTTCATTCCATTACAATTCAACTAAATGAAAGGGAACGAAATGGGGTCTTTTCCTGGATGCTGCGGTTGGACTGGTCTCTAAGCCGGTTAGTAACTCAAGACATTAAGACTCAGCCCCAGATCAACCAGCAAAAGACCCAATTTTTGTTTATTAAATTCACGCACATCATTCACTACTTTCATTCGTTTGTAATTTAATAAAACAAAAATAGGTCTTTTGGATTGACTGGAATTTAGTTGTATCTTTACACCTGGAGTCAGTAAGGATTAGTATAGTACAGGAAATTAGTTGTAAAATTATGGGTTTCTGGCTCCTTTGTTTGTTCTATTTAATTAAATCACGCGCTTCATTCGCTTCTCTCTTTCGCTTGTATTTCATTAAAATAGAACAAGAAACCTTAAACAACAACACCCTACAGCCCTAAGCACAAAAGCCCAACCCTGTGAAGTCCTTATCCCGAAGAACCCGGAAGCCTTCGGAACACTAAACCCTGCAAAACCCCTCTTGATGATATATGTCCTGAATTACGTGAAGGACCCTAAACTATGGGAATTATGTTTTTCCTTATTATGGGTAATGCCGGATTTATATCATCAACCGTATTGTCACTCGGAAACCTGTCAAGCCCGAAGAGCTAGCCCTGAAACAGTAAGCCCCAAGATGCCGTGTGCTAGGTATGGCAGCCACCGGCACACGACGAAAGCGCTCGAGTCGCTAAGCCGAGAGCAGGAGGAAAGGCATGAGGTTTAGGGCTTATGGTGTTGCATGCGGGTTCGGGTGTTCGGGGAGGGTGTGCGTACGAAGTGTGATGAGATTTGTTTTCGTCTTGGCGCTTTTGGAAAGGTTTCATCCCTCTGAGGGTCTTCGAAGGGTGCCGGAGGGTTTTACACGGTTCGAGCTTTGTAAGTTATTGAGGGAGGGGTTGTAGCTGCATTTATGGGTTTAATAGTTGTATATTTTTTGGAGGCATCAGGGTCACAGGGCGGGCTTTTCGGACTGAGCGCTTCAGGGTTTTAGGGTGAGGGTCGTTTGAGGCTTTAGCGCTTAGGGCCAGGGTCGCTTTGTAGTAAAGAGTTTCGGTGGGGTTCTGGCTTCAGGGCACCCATGTTTCAGTTTGTGTTACAAGGTATTTCACCTTGGGGAAATGTGTCGGGCAGTCGCTTGATTGTTGGGAGCCTGGTACGAGCTGTATAGCTGCTCTTTCCTGTCGAATCGAAGCATTGTGAGTAGTTTGTGCACCGAATTCCACTGATGGCTTACGCCTGTAGCTGTAACGATGGCAAGATCGACTGTGACTTCAGGGTATCAAGTACTCGAAAACCGACGGTCTCGGTTCTCCGTCTTGCCATTATGAAGCCGCGAAGCTATACGCTCACGGCAGCGATCCCTGTGGAGTCCAAGCCGCGTGCCCGTAACTAAACTCTATCTAAATTCAAACCTTGCACCCTCCATTCCCCAGACCGAAAAGCCTGGCAAACCCCACCTCAGCCCTACACCCCTAATCAAGCCCGAAACTGCATTCTGGTTAAGGAGTTCAGTTTAAGTTACCATAATAGGAATCCACAGTAAATAACATGCTTTCCTTATTACTGTAGATTACGTTACCATACGTAAAGGGATCTACAGTAAATCGCATGGTTTCCTTATTATGTTAACGTAAATAAAGCCCCTACATCCTGAATATATAAACCTAACCTTAAACCCCCACATAAATCCTAAACCCAAACCTTAAGCCCTATAAGCCCTAAACCCTAGACCCAAACCTCAAAAAGGACCCAACAAACCTCTGGAGCCCTTCCAGGAGCTCCTGCAGCTGGTGGTCGCCTGCGCGCTCTACCCGAACATAGCACTGCCTGGGGAGAACAACAGCGAGAGGCTGGGGTTCTCTAGGGTTTGGGGATAAGGGTTTAAGGGTTGAGGGGGTTTAGGGTTCAGGGGTTTAGGGTGTATTTAATTAGGGGTTTAGGGTTACGTACATGGGCTTGAGATAGCAAAGCAAATGCAGCATGAGGGCCTAAGGGGGAACATATTGCCACGGAGCTGAAAGCCCTCTCCTATGCAGTCGTTGACCTGCTGTTTGGACCCTTCGAAGTACACAGGGTCTGTAGAGGTCGATGTTACTTCTTGACCTGGTTCGTATGCCCCCAAACTCCCGTTGCTCATGGTGGAACAGCTTGTCTTGTATGACTGGCAGCCTAAACACCGTAGCCCAAAACTCTAAACCATGAAACCAAAAAAACGTAATTATGCCCTTTGAACCCCTATAAAATCTGTAAACCCTGAACGCTGAAACCCTAAGCTCAAGCTGCTGTAGATCTGGTTATGAGGACCACAGGCCCTCATTTCGCTGGGGGTTCTGGGTTTCAGGAGCAGGTGTTGCAGCTTGAACTGAGGAATTAAGATCCAGCTTTAGGGCTTAGGTTTTAGGGTTTTGAGTGCGCATATGCGTAGTCCAGGTGCAAGAAGGGTTTTGAGTGCAGGGTTGAGGGACCAAGCCCTAAACCCTCAAGTCCAAAGAGTGGGACATTCCGGTATGTGGGTTCAGGTGTGCGGCCGAGTGCGTCTTCCACACGCAGCAGGTGCCCTTTGCCCCTTGTCGAGTGGGGTCGGCATTTCAGAGTTCGGCATTCAGTGCCTCTGACTATCGGCTGATATCTTTCTGACTAATATGCGTACATGGGTGCTGCTTGTGTCCGAAGGCCTTCCTGCTTGGGGGTAGAACAGAGACCCGGAAGGTATGTATTAGTATGATCGTGCTATAGTTGCCTGGCCTAGCGGACAGTTGCGCGCACGTTGCTTGACTGCTAAATCCGGACCCCTAACTTTGAGAGTCCAAATGACCCAATGATTAGGTACTTGGGTTTATTTTCGGAGCAGTACATGATTGCATCGGTGCCTGGACCCCGAGGGTAGAGCTCCCATAGACTGCACTTATTATCTTCATCTTATGCGAAGGTCGGCCCAAACCCCGAACCCCGATACCCCACCCTAAGCCCCGAACCCCGAGCCCGAGCCCTAATTCAAGGTCAACCTGCACCCAAGCAGCGTGATTTACCCTCAGCTGCCGACGGCGCTGTCGAGGGATGAGGCGTCAGGTATTTGACGGTTCATGCTTTCGGTGAGTTGAGGGTCTAGGACACTCGGAATTAAGGGTTGAGGGTTTAGGGACGGTTTAGGATGTAGGGTTGATGGTGTAGGGTGGATGTTGGCGATTTTGAGATTTTGGGTAGCCTTGTGAGTCGAGCAGCATCCGGCCTGCGGGAAGATAGCTTTGACGCTTGTGGCTACTGTGTGTACCAAACCGCTTAAATCCTTCGTAAGATCTGCTGTCCATTCCTGCCCATACCCCTAAATAGGGAATACTCTTGAATCAGATTACGGATCCTGCTATAACTTATAAGGTATATTCCATGATGTCGTGCAGTTCTCTAAATCTTACAGGTCCTTTTGCGAGGATGCCGTGCTGTTTTCGGGACTCAGAAGACGCTAATTTAGAGAACTACTCTGTTGCAGCTTGTCGTCGCGGGTGAAACCTCAGCTACCCCAAACACCGTAGTATAATGCAAAATGCCGGAAGCGCGAGTTCAACTATTCGTCTATTCTGCTCCAGATCTGAAGCCAGTGTGCCATAGATATCCATAGATATGCTTCTCTGGTTCAGCGCGGCTTTTGGGCCAAGTCGACGCAACCCCGAGACCAGAAGTGCTTCAGTGCTTCTTCAGGGCTGGTATTTAGGATTTATTACTTTGGTCCTTATGCTTGGGGCAACCCTTCAGGGAGCCCCGAAGTGCATCTGAATTAGCAGGTCTGTTTAGCCAAGCCTCTTCGGGATCTGGAAAACTGGCTCTCAAAAATGGATTGAGCCCTCCCTACGCCCGAGACCCTAAACCTAAAACTCCAAGCCTTTCAGCTTGCGTCCTGCAGTGAGGAACTCACGCAAGTTACTATCATGTATGAAGATTCCTTCGAATTCTTGCCTCAGCCGAAGCTCACTACAAGACTCATATCTTCAAGTCAACCTGAATTCCAAAATCCTGCGCTGAATAATGACCAGTAGTTCCGTTATAGTCCCTTGGGTATTTCTAAAGTCCAATGTACCCTCGGACCCTGATCAAAACGCCACCTCCTCCCCCTCCCTCAACTGGCCTCGCAGGCCTTGGCCTTCGGCAGCATCCTCCAGACACACATGCCCTTCCTGACGCACGTGACCCGCGGCCCGGCCGCGAATAGTCAAAGCGACACTTTGTGGTTTAGGGCTTAAGCATTTCCCTAAACTCCGAACCCTAAACTTGAAGCTAAACCGTAAAGCAAATGGCCGGTGAAGGGAACCACACTAAGGTAAGCATCCTCCAAGTGTGGTCCTGCAACCTGCAGACAAACCTTTGTAAATGGGCCTTTGCAGAAGCAGGCAGGATCTAACACCCTAACCTAAACTTAAATTCCGAAATCCAAATCCTCGATCCTGAACCTAAGACTGAGACTGAATGACATTTGCTGTACCGACATGCAAGAATCTGTTTGTTCGAAGTTCAGACGGCGTTGAACCCTGAACCCTAGTTGATATTGAAGTTGCACGTCAGGTTATGGGATCAGCCCACATGCTTGGCATGTGTATGCAGTGCAGTAGGAGCAACCCGTAGTGCTGGTCTACCATGAACCATGAAGAATGCAGCTGGATGAGTCCGTCATCCTTCGTGAGCAATGTCAACCATCGTCAGGGTCTTGACAGAGGGACTTCGTTGTGTTGCACAGTAGCCTCGGCAACTCAGCGCCTATGCTTTGCCAACCTGTGTAGACAGCACAGTGGCTCCTGTAAATATCGGAACAGACCAAGAGCCTCGACAAATATCAAGACAGGGGCCCACACACGACACACACACACACACACACACACACACACACACACAAAATCAGGCATAGCTACCCACTGCATTCGATTCAACAGGTAGAGTTCCTTTCTATCGCGAGCAGACGAATATTTGAAGAAGGGAATCATTGAGCCGTCGAGAATCCTTTCCAACAGCTCTCTATCTGAACCTAAACCCCAAAATTTCACCAGAACCCTAAATCAAATCCAATCTTGTTCCCCCAGACTTTGTAAGGCCATCCACAAAGCCCAAACACAAAACGGCTTGGATGTGCATGTTTGTCTCTCTGTCTGCATGTGTGGACATACACGTACATGCGTCTTCTATCTGGGTAGTATTATTAGGGAGACCTCTTAAAGGGTACCCCTTCTGAACCCTACTTCTGGCTCTCTTAAAAGGGGCCTTATTGAGAGGGTCTATATCCCCAAGGCTCCCCCTAATCCTAACTCCCACTATCCACATTCTGCTGTGGCAGGTTTGACAGGTATGGACACTGCTGCCATGTCGGTAGTTTCACGTGTTGCCCATGTTGCCGTGATCTTCGCGGAGATACCGCTGTGCGTGCTGTTGACGGTATTTCAAGAAGCATTCCCTAATGAATACGTTTACTCTTGTTGGAGCCGTCTTGCTTCTTGCCTTTCTTTCGTAGAATTCCGTGGCTCTTGAAAGGCGGACACAGGAATCACGAACCCTTACGGAACAATGTTGTGATTTCCCTTAGCCTCTCGAACCACTTACAGACTGGCATGGCATGAAAGGCTGCCCCGTCGTCCCTGTTGTGCTGCTGTGCGCGGTTCGTGTAGAGATGGCGGAGGACCGCTGCACACTTCGGGTTGGCGGGAGGTTTGCCCTCGAGCCAATCCCGCTAATCCCAGACTACCACTGACGATGCTCAATCTTTTCCACCGGTGCTGCACAGCATCCGCTTAGTGTTGGCCAGACAAGTGGTATGTCCATCCACTGGCAATGCCACCTAAGCACGTCATGCCGCTGTTATTTATACAGATGTTGACAGGTCTGGAACGTGTAGAAGCCCCGGTAACCAGGCACTATCCATGTATATTGTGTATGTATGCATGCATGCACGTATGTATGTACACGCACACACACACACACACACACGCACACAAACACACACACACACACACACACACACACACCCACACACACACACACACACACCCACACACACACACGCACACACACACACACACACACCCACGCACACACACACACACACACACACACACACACACCCACGCACACACACACACACAGACACACACACACACACGCGCACACACACACACACATACACACACACACACACACACACCCTAAACCCTAAACCCTTACGACTACCTTGCCACAGCCTAGGGCAATCTTACAATACCCATTTGAGCACCCTTACAGTACCTTGTACAGTAGTGCCCTTAGGGTGCCCATTATAGTTTCCATTATAGTACTCGATTTAGTACCCAGCATGTATGGTACCCTTACACGTAGTACCCCCAAAATCCCCAGTATAACACTCATGATAGTGCTCGTATCTCGACTCTACAGGACTGCCGTATGCTGATTTGCGACCAGTGCTTCGGCAGACACGAGCTCAGAAGTTTTGAGGAAGCGGAGGGTGCAATACTTTCATGGGCATCTTAGGGCATTCTGGAGGGTGCTAGACTGGGTACTATGAGGGGTGCCAGACGGGTATTGCAAGGGTAATGTAGGGGTGCTGGAAAGTATTGAGTCTCGATTTCTCTTACAAACATCTTCTGAATTTGGAAGCAAGGGTAGAATGAGCTCAAGGACTGCGCGGGTAGGTGATTGGTGCGAGATGCGAGGTGGCTTCAACTCACCTTCACGGACACCGAAGAGCTGCTTTGCTTGATCGAGGATGCTCTGCTGTTGAGGTTTTCCATCCAGAGCCTGGGCGGCAGGAAGCTGATAGTGGCCGATTGGGTCAGCACTGCAGAGCCTTCTGGTCGATCTAAGAGGTTGCTCTGTCAGGTTTTGGGCTTGGCACCACTATGTCAATGGGTTCTGAGCCCCCATGGTTATCAGATTATCATGACGGCCATGCCCTTCAATAACAAGTCTGTGGTTCGAGTGTGGGGACCCTAATATAGTACCCCCAAATAGTAGGATCCTTATTATAAGGATCCCAAAATAGTCCTAAACCCTAAACCCCTAAACCCGAAACCCCCTAAGCCACTAGTGAGAAACGGAGGAGCGCCTTGGACAGGGAGGTCTTAGACCTCTTCGAGGCAGCGGTGATGCCTTGCTTGGGTCTCCTTGGTTCTAGGTGTTAAGGGGTACCTTACTTTTAGGGTTTAGGGTACCTTTACGGGGTCTAGTCTAGAGGCATAGGAGGTAAAGTAATGGCCCAAAGCCTACAGAAGGCTATTATTCTACATACTTTTGGGGTCCAGGTAGGGTTTAAGGGTACCTTTACGGGGTCTAGACTAGAGGCATAAGAGTTCAAGGGGTACCTTGCTGACGCTTTAGGGGTTTTGGAGCAAGGCACGGAAGCGCAGTCATGAGAGCTCAACCGCCTTACACTTAAACCGTCAAGCGATTCCGCAAGTCCTCAACAGAAGAAAATGCTGCCTTACTTCGGGTTCAGGGGTGGTTTAGGCTAAGCTTAGGCTTTTCCTTTGAATCAAACTGCTACCGTGTAGGTTTTGTGTTAGCTACCTGTAGCCCCAGTCGTTAACATTCACACATGACCATGATCAGGTATTCCTAAAACGGAGTGCCCCCCAAAACCATGCACCACCAAACCGTCCAGTAGCCACAAAGGCACCCTTGAGCCTAAAGCCTTCAAAAGGAACCCTCTAAGGCATTCCTCAACGGTCCCCCTCAAGGAAACAAACCCTAAAAGGAACCCTTCGGGTGCATGCAGACTCTTGGTTCGAAGCTTTCATAGAGTCTTTGCGAGGTCGACTGTGATGACGACGTGCCCTGCGACGCCGGGGATGCGCAGGCTTGGGGTTTTGGCTGCGTTGCTTGAGGTTGCCTGGTATGGATTGGTGCAAAGCGTTTCCAAAGCCTTCAGTCGATTCCTCAACCCGGCGTTGGTGGGTTTGGGCTGTCCAGCAGTTAGGGGCAGAACTCAAAGTCCAATCGCATCCTAGAATCCTTCAACGCATACGCCCCTAGACCTTTTGAGTCCTGCACTCCTGCATCCATCTATCGGTACTGCATGACTGCATGGTACTGTGATCTTTTCGAGGACCCAGTGCAAGGTTCGTATCCTCAGACCCCAAATCCTTATCTTCACCCTGAGACCTTGAACGCACCGCGCCAGTCTAGAAACTCTCAACCCTCAATCGCCACAAGCCTACACCCTCGTCTGCCAGGCAGCCCTGAACCCCTAAACCCTCGTGTTGATGGACAGACTTGTGTGGAGCTCTTCTTTCAAGCTTAGCGAAAGTGCAAGAACCCTACACCCCCAAACCCTAAGAGCCGGATAGATCCGCTTCAAACCCCTGCAACAGGCCGACCTAGAGTCGCAGACCCGCCGTGCACCCGCCAGACTCAGGCGACACGTGTCAAAGCCAAGATGTTCCTATGCAAGGGCTTGGGCTTTGGGGCATCTTCCTGCATAAAACGACTGGAGATTTGTACCTATGTATGAATGTATGTTTGTATGTCATTGTATGTATACAAACATATGTGTACACACATATACATGAACATGTTCACATACGCAATATATCGCTATCACATACACACACACACATACATACATGCATCCCCATACTCACATGTATACTGTATATACATATAGGGGCTTCCTTTGGTTAGGGTTCCAAGTTGGTGGTTTAGGTGCAGTTCCTGAGGACTACGACCATGAATCCTAAGTACCTGTCTTTAGTTTGGGAGCCGATGGGAAGCTAGCATGGTGACGGTTTCCGTGCTGGAAATTAGGGTTTGTGATGCAAGAATCTGGCTAGTCCCCGAGCCCAGTCCAACCCCTGAGAGCACCCAGACGAGCTCGAGATAGGGCCTGTGCAAATCGGAGCCCTGCAGGCGTGCGGTGCAAGGACTACCGGGCAAGCAACTCAAAGGTACTTCGGCCATTTGTTTGTTTTGAGGGTTGACTCCGAGTTGGGCTGCCGAACATCGTCAAGAGTTTTGTCAGGAAGCTTGTGTTTCGAGGATGCGAAGTGCTTCCGCACCCGAACCTTGACCACATCATGTGAATAGTCGCGGGTCGGCGGAGTAACGGGCCTTAAGTTGTGGAAGCTGCGGGTAAAACTTGAGCCTTGAAGCCACTGTATCCCAGCAATACAACGGCTTTGGGGTTCCTTGGATGCAGCCCCAGCATCACCATCCATGGAGGCTACGACCTAACTCGCCGTGCTCTCACCGTCTGGCATCGGAAAGCGGAGTTCAGCTGGCAGACTCTCATGCCGAATGACCCCAGGCTTGCACATGAAGACATAAGTAGAGCGAGTTCAGGGTGACAGAGTGTAGGTATACCTAAACCCTAAACATCCCTAAACCCTAGACTGTTTCAGGGTTCGTGGTAGCAGTTACCGTGTTTAGACTTCAGAACTTTGCGACGGAGTTTATCCCCAGCTTTAGCCCCGAAATCCTCTGAGCTCTGGAGCCTGCGAGACCTTGAAGCTGTGCCGCTTCTTCTACGTAGCCCCGAGTTAGAAAGCCCAAGAGCCAACATATAGTGAACCCCGGACGTTGGAACATGCAATTAGGGTGATTAGTGCTGGGATTCCCCATGCTTTACTTGAAGGGCATGAGGAAAATGAATGAATCCCGAGGTCCACATGAAAGGAACCCCTGAGATCCAAGGAGTATGCCGCCTTCAGAGGCTCCGACACAGCAGAGGCGCCGTTGCCAGCGGGCGCTGGAAGTTGGCTTCACTTTGGGAGTTGCTCGGACTTCCCGGGGTGGCTCAGCATTCGAGCACGTCTTAAACTTGGCTCCATGGGTTTTAAGGGCTTTGTCGTATAATGTTGCGGCCCGCCCGTTTACTATAGGCCCCCCCCGTCTGGGTGGCTTTGATTAAATGAGAAGGGAGTTGCGGGGTCGCAGGTTTGTTGGCTGGCTCAGGGTCTGGGTGGCTTTGATTAAGTTAGATTGGAAATGCGGGGTCCCGGGGTTTGGGGGCTTAAGTAGCAGGGTTTGGGAGGGTTTGCTTAGTAGGTTTCGATGCTTAAGTACTAGGGTTTAGGGTTGATTTGGGGTCTGGGGGGCTTAAGTAGAAGGGTTTGGGGTGGTTTAGTAGGTTTCGGTGCTTAGTTAAGTACTAGGGTGTAAGAGGATGTTTAGGAGGGTTCGGTAGGTTCCGGTGCTTAATTAAATAATTAAGTGAGTGGGGGTTTAGGGTCGTGGGTGCCTTAAGATTGACCATCACAGACCCACCAAACAAATCCCCCAACCCAAAAAAAGCACATTAATTAGGCCGCCCATTTTTTGGTACCGGCTCGAATAAGCAAATCCAAAACGCATTAAATAGGCACACCTTTATTATGAGAGCCTCTACATTGATTACGGGACTTCTGGGTCTGTGGGTTTAGGACAAGTTTTTGGGCTTGGATGTTTTTGGGTTGTGCATGGGGGCTAGGCTAAGGGGGCTACTTTTGGTTTCGGGGTAAAGGCTTTAGGATTAAGTTGCAGTATTTTGGTCTCGGTGGCTTACGCTGGAAAGGTTGTTTGTAGGGGTTGCGGGGGTTCAGGTTTACAGAGAAAGCACGAGATGATAAACAACAAAAGCGGGGTGTGGTGCTCAAGGAATATCCAGGAATGGCCGTTTCCTTGTGGAGGCATAGGCTAAAGCTATGGACGGCCCTCATGCTGGCAGGCTTTTCGGGTTTGGGCCGACTTTATTTCCAATGTCACGGGGTTTCGGGGTGTGAGGTAGATCCGAGAAGACGTGGTTTTCGGGTTTTTGCTTCAGGAATTAGAGCTGGACATGTCCGAAGTTTGTAAGTTGTGTGTGAGTGTGTGTCTTCGGGTGTCGGGCTGTATGTCCTCAACGGAGAATCAGACTACGAGAGTTGTCGTGCATTTGTATGCCAGGTTTCGCACATCAGCGCCGACTGCTCCCATCAATGACATGCAACAGAAGCTCCGAACCGCAACACTGTAAGCGTAAGTTGTACACTTTAAGCAACCGACATCCAGAGCAATCCCAAATCTAAAACCCCTGAAGCCTGTCGGAATTGAAGCGCGAGCTTGCTGTCAACCGCTGAGGCATCTCCGAGGAAAGCGTGAAGCCCGAAAGTGTCCTGGCCTGGTTTTCTAAATCTAGCGGGCGCGAGGGATTGCACCATGCTCTAAGGAAGTAAATACGGAACCGCGACCTGGACACTGTGTACACAGCATACAGTGTATACATACACGTCATAAGTAACTATGTGTGTGTGTAATATATACATATATATATATATATATATATACATACATACATACATACATACATATATATATATATATATATATTGTTGTTATTATTATTATTATTATTATTATTATTATTATTATTATTATTATTATTATTCATGTTATGCACATATCCACACACACCATTGCCACCATTATCATCTAGTAGATATATCACGGGCCCTATCATGTCTGTCAGTTTGTCACTTGTTGTTTGTCAGTGCTAGCCTATACTAGCAACAACAGCAATCATAATAGGAGTAATAATAACACGAGTACTACTAGTATTCATATTACGAGCACTTCCGGCAGGATCCTGAGGATTTTAGGTAGCCCCGAGGCCAGATCTCCAAGATCCAGGTGAAAAGCTTCGATTGTTTGGTGGGTTTGGGTGCTTAGGTTTGGGAGGTGTCTAATATAATTATAAGGTTTGGCAGTTTATTGTTGCGGGGTGTGCTATGTCGGAAAGCTATGAAAGCTGTTTGGCAAAAGACTGTTAAACCAGCATTCGAAGAGCGTGTCCACCGTATGCGATTTGAAATATCATCAGCCTCATGGTCAATGATAGAGGGGGTTGACTGTTGAGGCACCTGTAGCAGGCTTTTGGTGTTTGGCCCTCTTGACGCAGGCTCCTTAGTGTCGGACCACCTGACTGTGGCCTACAATTGCACCTGGGTTGCAGACTTCGGTTTTGGCAAATCGGTTTTGTTGGCGCAAAGAGGGCATCACGCATCTCTGAAACAGTTGCGTGCGCACTCGCAGATGCTTCAGTCATTGCGGTGCCTTCAACTGCTCGATTATGGCAGATGGGTAACACGATTTCCTAATCACGCTCTCGGTGAAGTTCGGGCTCTAGTCTTCAGGTTGTGAAATCTGAATGGCTTCGTCGAGGGCGAGGGTCGGGACCCTGCTGGAGGAAGCACCACATACCCATCATCTTTATTTCCTAGAGCCACAGCTCAGCCGGAGACCCTTAAATATGATCGTGCGAATGCGGTAGATCCGAGGTCCAAACTGCCGCCGAAGCTTCCGCCTCAACCGCCACGGCATCGCTGAACACCGCAGGGAGTGTCAGAGCTCGGGCGAGGTGGGCTTTTGGGGTCTTCGGGGTCGGAATGTGGGTCCCATCCTCATTCTATTGTACCATCTACACAAAAGGGTATATTAGTTTTTGTTCTGACGATGACCAGTCGTTGTCCCATGTAAACATGCGTCAAGAATGTGATTGTGTCAGTCTATGCACACCAAATTTTTGCATACATGTACCTATACTCTCAACTCTCAAAAGCAAGCTCAACTCTCAAACGCAAGGGTTATAGATTCTTTTGCATTGAGAGCCGACGCCCTGGTGCTACGTTCTCTCTTGTCCTTTCTTCTGGGTCCACAAAATGCAGTCCAAAGAAATGTGGCGCCCATGTTAAACATCCCCGTCCTTAACTAATTGGCCGAAAAGCTATGTGGGTGTATAATCCTGGCAGCTTGAAAAATGATGTTTGGGGTTGCCTCGGGAACTCAGTAGCTGGACAGTGCTGATAGATTGGCCTTGGCACTTCTGAGCTCTCTGATCGAAGTTCAACGCAGTGGTCTAGCATGGTCTAGCCATTTCGCTCGCTAGCGCTAGCTCCAGCCCCAGGCCCGAGCTACAACAGCATCGTTCCATCATGCTCCCGGTATAGGGATGCATCACAATGCTCCTCTATTGTCAAGTCCGATATCCTAGCTCTTGTCTGAAACCAGAACTACCTACCGAAATCTAGCTTTCTGATCCGAATTCGTCATAATCCCTAAATTTCTGTAATTGCCAAAGCCCCATGATTTGTACAGCACATTCAAAACCATCTATTACAGGTTCCATCTGAGCGCGGCTGGCTCTGCGAGACCTGTGGGGAAAGGCTTCCAGCGAATGCCTCCGCGCCACGGCTTTGAGCTCGCAGTCTACTTTAAAGTAGCGTGACCTGGTCTTATGAGGGTCATATATGGACCATGTATGCCTTTCCGGGTCTATGTCAAAACCTTCATGCTGGTCTTGACAGTTTAATAATGTAAGCGGGGTTGTGCAACCCGTACATTGGAATCCCCTCAAGCCTTGACCGTAGGGCGTTGTGGCCCTTTTGGGGTTCGAGGTGTATGACTTCGACGCTAGAAAAATCTATGATCTTATCCGAAACTGGCACAGTAATGCAAGGCTCACACCTGTCCCAGGCTTTGGATATTCTTCGCCATCGAAGAAGTCATGGACTGTGATGCATGCGATAAAAAGCTGCATGCGATAAAAAGCCGCAGCTTTGGCCAAGGCTAGCATGACTTGTTGCTGAATGAATCTTGAAGCCTCATCGTGAGTCGTGCGTGGTCCGAGTTGAAGTCTTGTCTTGTACTGTGCAGTCTTCTTGAGCACGGCTTGTTTGAATTGCGCACGCTACAAGTAAACTAATCTTGCAAGGTTTGCCGGGTCTGAAGGGTTTGGCGTTTGCCGTGTCTCGCGGGGTTTGCCGATTCTCGGGAGGTGTTGTTCTTGGCGTCGGTGCTGTTGTCCTTGCTCGCTGTCGATACCTATTTGCTGTCGAGTCGACTGCGACATGCGGAAGCTGTTCTTGACACTTCTTGACTATGAGGTCTCTTCTCAAGCTAGTGCCATGAGAGGTACCTTCTTCAGGGGTCCTTAAAGCGAAGATCCTTCATCCTCAGATTGGGGTCCCTTACTTTGACTGTAACTTGCCTCTATTACCCATTATAGTTTCTATCCTCAGCCCGAAACCACCGTTCTGGCTGTGGTTTCATCCTCTTCAGGTTTAGTCAAATGCCTGAGTGAGTCGCATGCGTGCCGTTTTCTAGCGATACAACCTGCCAGCGTGCATGGCAGTTCCAGTATATAGATGTCTGAACACTTTGCACAATCTACTCTTACGGTCCCCATGTAAGTAAGCCAGAACATACGCCAAGTCCCTACTCTTGCTTGCAAAGTGCATGGCTAACAAGTTAACAAGCGTCTCGTTTGGTAGCTGGTGGCGGGACTTGCATCTGTCATGCTGTCGCAATGCTCTCTGCATTTCGACTTAGTCAGCTACAATGGTGGAAAAGGTTGCTATCATGATGGATAAGGGTCGCCCCCTCTCAGAATTGGACAGTAGAAGGCTGCTACGCTCCATCATGTACTCTTTCCTGCAACTTCGCAATCGACGCTTCAGCTTTGGCTTCATGTGCACCGTGTCTCACCAGCATTGCCAAAGCAGTGTTTAGGAAGATGGTTCCTGTTTCGTGTCCGAGTTTGCCGTTGCTGTTGTTGCTGTGCGCGACAGCTACAGCCGGCGGCCACAGTTCTTGGAGCTGGAGGACGCCAGTTTCAGACATCTGGGACCAAGTGTCAGTTGTGGAGGTTCATCCGGAGCCTCCAGCAGAGACGAACTTTTCAGCCTCGCGACCGAGAATTTGTTTGTGATTTTTTCCGGGGGCCCCCAAGCAGAGCAAAACAAGCCTTGAAAGTTCCGATTCTGTGCTTCTGAGGCAATCCGCTTCAAGTGCGGCCTGTCCACTCTCCAGACGCGGGATGCTTGCACGGGTCCACATCCCGGTAACTGTAAAAACGGTACCCGGTGCTTCATCAAAAACGACTTTGCCAGCACAGAAGTCCATGCGGTGTGCTGCTGCGATCGCGACAAGACCCCGATTGACAAAGTGATTGCGGAAGACTGGAGACTGCACGCACATTAACAGAACTTGTTCATATTTCTTGAAAGGCATCAGAGTCCAATGCCTTCATTCTTCAGGAGTCCTTTCATCTTCCGTGCGAGCTACTGCAACAGGGAAGAGAGCAATCATGAACAACCTAATATACTAAACACTATAAGTAGGTTCGTCCTAGCCAGGCGGGAGGCAAAAAAAACACTATAAGAATTGAGCCGCAAGCCCCCAGCCCCAAACCAAGCTTCTCGGGGACAACCCAGGAGATGCTGGGCGACTCGAGTCCAAGATCCACCCCAGTACTATTGTGACATCCAGTGCTGTTCAAGGCTACCCGCAGTTTCGCGGTTAGGGTTCAAGGATCACGGTCTATATCGCTTCGACTGACTTGTGAAGGATCGCGTCGTCGTTCAAGGATTTCTGGCTTCCGCCCAATCTTGCAGACTGGGCTCTGGGCTTCACCCCGGCTTGTACCATCCTAAATCTAGGCTAGGTCCGACTCTTTCGGTCCGTAGATCTTTTCTTCCATACCCAGTGTGTGGAAACGGTCCGTAAGACTCCCATCAAAGAACCTGACTGCGAGGGACAGCCCACAAAGTGCGGTGGCCTGCTTCGGCAACAATCCGATCTGCTGTGACAAGGCGCCACTTGTTGAAGCTGATTCCAGAATCGTGTTGTGCCCCTGCTCCTGTGTCGGCATTTGCGCAGTATATTGCATGTGCAGTCCGAGGCTGAGCAATTTTGTTCGCTGGGCTCGTGGCATGTCTGTCCAGCTATCAGCCTGTCCATGCCGCCGAGTCGGCAAATCTTATGCGGTTGGGATGACGTTGTCTTGAGTAGATGTAAAGCCGCTGCGTATTTGCAACGGTTACTGGTAGCTTGTGGCTGCCATACCATCCAACCGCAGCCGAAGCGGGAAAAGAAACACGGCAAGACGTTGGACGACGAAGCCTGGTGATACTGCCATCTTGGTTTGATCTCTCACCACTCGTTTCCTCCACCCAAAACCTTGAACCAGAAGCTGCAAACAACAAACATACATACGGGCAAAGGCAACTTAAACTCCTGCTCGGAATCTCTTAACATCTTGTTTTCCCTCTATTCTCCCAGTGTAGCAAAATTATATTAATTGAAAAGTGTGCGTGTGTGTGTGTGTGCAAAGCCGAAAAGGTTGATCAAGATCAAAATTTTCGCCGTCATCCCCTAAACTCGAAACCCTATGCCAGCCTACCTGGGAGGTGACTGAATGCGGCATCAACTTGGAGGGCAACGCATGCTGCGCTTCGAAAGATCCATCCGCATGGAGCTTGGAGGGTTCGGTTTGGGGTTGAGACTTCAGGGAGATTCTGGGTTTGGGGCTTAGTGCATTGCAGCCCCTGCTCAAAAAGAGGTTGCGGGTAGCAGTGTGAAGGCTTGATGTCACTGGTTGGTGAAATCATGTTCCGCACTACCAGGCAGGCGTCCCAGCTCTTGAATCAAAGAGGCATTTGGGCAACGTCCTTTCTGCCTCGATTGTGGGACTCGTACAATGCTCGACACAGCACATGCTATGCCTTGGTAGCGCAGACAGGCTGTTTGACATCGAGATACCTTGCCTCCTGCACTGTCGCAGATTCTCTTCAGGTCCGAACAAACTGCTGTGCAAGCAGGGGGACTACTTGCTGGTATCACCGCTCCTGGTTGAAAGCGGCTGAACAGCATTGGGTCTCCACACCTTCTCGAACACAAAAAAGGTTGCGGTCCAAATGCTTCCATCACGTACGTATGTTTCGCTTGAAGCTTCACGAAACTTCCCCCAAGAAAGCAAAAAACAATGCCGCTTTAATGCCTACATCACAGGATCCCTGGGTCATGAAGGGGCAGCCGTGCTGCTACCGCCAAAATGGCACGACGTGCTTTGCAGAGGCCAGCACGCACCGATGGCCCCGAAAGCCTCAAGTCGAGACTCCCTTTAGCCTAGCAAAGAGCCAGAACCCCACACTACTACTACCACTGCTACTGCTACTGCTACTACTACTACTACTACTACTACTACTACTAGTAGTACTACTACTACTACTACTACGACTACGACTACGACTACGACTACGACTACGACTACGACTACGACTACGACTACGACGACGATTACTACTACTACGACTACTACTACTACTACTACTACTACTACTACTACTACTACTACTACGACTACTACTACTTCTACTACTACTGCTACTACTACCACTACTACTAACTACTACCTACTATCTACTAACTACTAAATACTAACTACTAACTATTAACTACTAATTACTAACTACTAACTACTAACCACTAACCACTAGCCACTAACTACTAACTACTAACTACTAACTACTAACTACTGACTACTGACCACTGGCCACTGGCCACTGACCACTGACCACTAACCACTAACCACTAACCACTAACGACTACTACTACTGCTACTACTGCTGCTGCTGCTGCTACTACTACTACTACTACCACTACTACCACTACTACCACTACTACCACTACTACGACTACTACTATTACTACTACTACTACTACTACTACTACTACTACTACTACTACTACTACTACTACTACTACTACTAGTACTACTACTACTACTACTACTACTACTACTACTACTACTACTACTACTACTACTACTACGACCTTAGCTACAACTACTACCTTTGCTCATTTTTTTACTACTACTATTACCATTACTGTTATTATGATGAGTAATCACGCTTGTTATGATCGTTTGTAATTCCATACTGCATGAGCTTTGCTACCGCAAGGGTCCGGACCCAGAGCCTTGCAGAGGCCCAATGTGCTACTGGGCTGCCTCCACCAGCTGCGTGGCGACCAGGCTCAAAAAATCCTGCAGCACCTTGGGTTTAGGGTTTAGGGTTCATTGACCTGCGATGGCCTTGCAGCGCTTAAGGCGTCGTGCAGCGCAAGCTCTGCTAGTGCAACATCCACAACACCACTGGGTCTTATGCTGGTATGTCAGGAAGTTCAATTTTTTGGGTCATGTACTACGACGCGGTAGTGATAATCCATTATGTACTGCCTTGCTTAGTTCTGACCTTGCTCCCTTCGGAGGGCGACCTGGACCATGGGCCAGCCCACTCCAGTGGCTCAAGCATGTTCTGTCGCGTGACTTCCCTGACATTTCCGATGCGACCCTCATCAAGCTTGCAGGGGACAGACTTCAGTGGAAGAACATGGCTTCCCAAGTCACTGCACTAGATGAAGACACTGTTCATGTCGTTTACGAAACGGCGTGGGAATGCCATCGTCACTGCTTGCAGGCGTGTGTTGAGTGGAATTGCGTAGTACATCTGTGGGCTTTGTATCCTCATGGATATCAACTCGCCTGGCTTGACCCTGAGGAGGGATGGTGTGTGTTTTCTTTGGACAGCTTTGAGCCTTTGGAGGTTTGCAACTTCTTCAGCCATTTTCTCATGTTGTATAGACCCTTCACTGTGCAGCTAGTGCTCACGCGTGATGTATGTGATGTAATCCTTCCTTCTTGCACGCCACTTCATCATTTGTTGTATACCACGTACCACATCCTCCTTTTCTTTGAGATCGTATCGACGTCCTGGCTGCTTCGGGTACAGCGTCTCCTCTGAAGCTGGGGATATCGATGCTGCATGTCGGCCTCGATCAACATGATTGGGGTCTTAAACTGGCTAGACTTCAGTCCAGTGGCAAAAAGGGTTCATTGACCAAGTACCGGTTCGATTTTACGTGTTGGTTTTCATGGTGGCAAAGAACTCGAACTTCAAATCATGTCTGGGGTATTCTGAGAATCATGATAGCTTTTCAAGGGTGCTGACGGCTTTTTTCGTTGAGACTCAGGCCTGTCATGCAAGCGTCTGAAATGCAGACACACAGCATAATTGGTGCGGCAATCATTCAAAATCAGGCGAGAAGCCGAAGCTTTTCAGACGCAGTGATGCCTGCCGGGGTGAGCATGTGGGGTGTAGCATAAAGCATTAGCCAGGGAGTTTTCAAGCCTTGTCCTGACTGTTTCGGACCAAGGCTGAACCTCGTTTGTGTCCTGGCGGCCGCAGCTGTGCAAGAACGTTGGTGCTCGTCTTGCGTCTCACCTTTTTTCAGAGATCTTACTCATGGTTGTATACATAGGCATGGCCAAGCATGAACGCTGACTCAGGGGTTGCGGCAGAACTTAGACACAGGTTGGCGCAGCTCTTGCCGAAGTCCTCGCAAAGCCCGCCGCTATGCCATTCTGCTTTGTGTGCTGCTCCTGGAGCTTCATTTTAGTGCTGGTTGGAGATTCTGCTATTACACTCGGCTATTCGCCTTGTGGCCTTCTGCGGACCCTAGAAACCCTAAATACCCATGAATTCCGAATTGGTGCCACTGGCTAAGGTACTCCATGATCCTGGCCACTGTGATGTTCGACCTGAGCGAGACGACGTGGACAGCTCAGAGTTGCAGAAACCAAGGCACCAAAAGCCTCCATTGGACTGGGGTACTATTCGGAAACACAGAGAGAGAGAGAGAGAGAGAGAGAGAGAGAGAGAGACAGAGAGACAGAGAGAGAGAGAGAGAGAGAGAGAGAGAGAGAGAGAGAGAGAGAGAGAGAGAGAGAGAGAGAGAGAGAGAGAGCGAGCAGGGTCACTTCAGGGGGGCCAAACAGTGCACACCGGGGCCTCACTCTTGCAAAGGGGAGCTTTTCACAACCAAGTCTTACCAGTGCGCACTTGTGCGCGAAGTAGGTTGCGAGACCTGCTTCTGGCTGCCTGCAAGCAAGCAAGAGGGAGAGAGAGAGAGAGAGAGAGAAAAAAACAAAACAGTACCTCGGCTAAGTAGACTCGTGCCCGTTGTTTCCAAGAGGCCCACTATGCCACGTCATGTAGGCACGTACAGCGAGCAGAGCCGCTAGCATACCGCATGCAATGCCATGCACCCAGTCAACCAGTCAACAGCGGGCAGCCCCTGGTGGGGGGCGTGCCCCTCAAGCCTGGCGAAAGAGAGAGAGAGAGAGAGAGAGAGAGCGAGCGAGCGAGCGAGCGAGCGAGCGAGGGAGGGAGGGAGGGAGATATATTGGCCCCAAGGCTGCTTCTTGCCGAACGCCTTCTTCTTGCAGTTCTTGTGCTGCTCTTCAGCTTTTTGCTTTCGATGCTTTCGACCGGCCCGGGCTTGCTCGCTTGTTTCCTGTGTTTGCCGGGTTCGGGATTTACGGTGTAGGGTTTAGGAAGCTTTCCAGTGGCTGAGTAGTAGCCCGCAAGGGGCCAACGAAAATCACTGAGTCTTTTGGGATGTAGGGCTCAGGATCTCGGGTTTGGAGTTTAGGGATCGGGGTTGGGCTTGAAGTTTGGGGTGTGGGCAGTAGACTCAGTAGACGGAGGTTTGAAGATGCCATCGAGCTTTGCCTGCGTTCCGGACCTCGCGGAACGTCAAATTGAGGCTTCGGATTCAGACTTTATCAAAGCGGGCTTCGCTGCGGCGCCAGGTGTCATTCGGGTCGGGTGCTGGCTGTGGCATCAGCCTTGGCGCGTCCAGACTGCCTCTGGCAACACTAAACGGTGCATTGCGGTGCTCATCAACATTCAGGACCCGTGCCCAAAGGAACACCTAAGTTCTTGCAGGTAGACAGTGCATCTTTGAATCTGGTTCCTGGGAGTACCTTGAACACGGGCTTGCACTTGATTCGTTTTCTGTCACACAAGCCAGCCCTTGCTTCAAAGCCTACTTCTGTTGCAGGCTCATCGTTGCTGACAGCCAAACTTTGCGCAGGAAGAAACAAGTTTTCGAAAGAAGCCGGAATAATTACCAGCTCTCAACCTTAAGGTCATCCTAATCTCTCAACCTTAGGCTATGTTACACGCTCCCAGTAAGCATTCTAATCATTGAGCCCCCCATTCTATTGCTTGACAAGCAGTCAACGGGTTTGTGGATGACAGGTTGATACTAGCCGCAGCTAGGGCTACAGTTTTTGTGGGGGTTTAATGGACAGAAGAGGCGGTTACAAGCTTGTAAGGGGTTTAGATTAGGGTAGTTACTCGAGGGGGCCAACAATTGGGTTGTTTCAATTGCAGGGAGATCTGAGAACACAGCAAAATTTGCAGGAGTACGTCCATTGGCCTCGAGTGGTGGACAAGAGTTGGGGCGCACTTTGCGAGAACATGCAGAGCCGCAGTGCGCCGGCTGATGTCAGCTACAGTTCAGACTGCTCACATGCCGTTTCTGGCAATCTGAAAATACATACGGACGAGGTCGGGAAGGAATCTGCGTTGCCACATGCGAAGGCCTTTTTAGCTGGTCTGCTGTCCAGAAAATAATTGCGGCTTCGGTGGCATCGTATGCGCAGCGTCTCCATGTAAAGTCAACACAACATGGTGAGTTTGTCGAAGTCGGACCAGCGAGTGGCTACTTGTAGCCATGTTGTTGTCCCTGTATAGTTCTTTTTTCTATATATATGTATATAATATCTATATATATATATATATATATATATATTATGGTTAAATGGTTTAGATCATGGCTAGAACCCTCTTTATTCAGTCCAGATGTACAGGACTCGGCCCACGATAGCCCGCAACCTAGTCTAATTATCAAGGCTCCGGCAGGACAAGTCATAACAGATGGGTGATATATACGCGCACGTATAGAACCTAATAGAATTGTATTCTAATTGCGTGTTGTTTTCCAGGTCTCTACAGTAGTGAGCTCTACAAAGCCCTTCTTAACGACCTAAGTGCCTACTACGCATCCCTACCAAGAAAGCGCACAACGAGTCTTGATCCTTGGGCTCAATTCCCTGTGTTCTCAGCAGACACACTCGCGGCTCCTGGTGAACGGATGACAAAGTGTAGAAGCCGATAATTAGCAATAGTATTTCTTGATGTAGTTATTACAAGTGTAGTTGCATGTACCTCCATTCCCTGTTCTGGTGCTTAGCGGCCCCGTAAAAAATGTAGGGTTGTGGGTTGGGTTAGGGTTGAGGCTTGGCAGAGAAGGCGTTGAGGGATTGGAAAGCCTTGATACAGCGGCCGTAGTTGTTCTAATGAGGTTCTAGGCTACAGGGATAATGCCCTAAACCCTCCGCGTGCTGCATGAACACTTAAACTCCAAACTCTCAGCGGTTTCGGGGTCATGGTCACCAGATCGGGGCTCTTCTCTGTTGGATCTCAAGCTTTTTTGGTTTGTGTGTTACCAAGTGCCTTGTCGTGCAATGATGGCATAAAAAGCCTGTTAACCAAAAAAGGAAACCACATCAGAGAGTAGGTGTTCGAAGAGCGGCTGGACAAGACCTACGTTGCATTCCAGAAAGCCCAGTCTACAGTAGCCAGCCAAGCCATGTAGGAACTTGAATGATGTGCGAGCGCCTCTGCAGTATCCTGCACCGTGTGTACACCTATTCAACTTTGAAGTTAAGCTTGCAAGTTCGAAACTTTGGCCAAGAGTTTGTTACATACCCGGCTTAAACGATCTGAAAAGCAAGCAAGTCAAGCCCCTCTTCAGCCAAGGTGCTGATTGGGAGGCGTGGCCAGTGCGATTTTTTGGATTCTCCGGATCCATGCGGGTTTTCGCCCTTTCGATGAGTTGGTTGCCGCACAACAAGTGGAAAGGGAGCCTGTGTGCCTCAATGCCTTACACTCGAATCCCAAACCCGTATCAACCCCAAACCCTACTTAAACGTAAACCCCAGCCCCAACCCGATGAACGGTCAGATTGTTTCGGCCCGGGATCTCAACACACAGGGTTCTCCATCAGTTGTTTGTTTGGCAAACAAGAATCTCAGACAATAGCAACCACACAAAGACCTCGTACAGTACGTGGATTTGTCTCTCGGCTTCTACCAATGCCAGTGCTTGGACGAGAACTAGCATGTACGCATTTGGGTGACTAGTTATGCTCTCCCGAGATTGCCTGAGACTGTTCCTCTTGTTTGTTTCTGCTGTAGATTTGAAACCGCCAATTTCAAGCCGAACTGAAACCCAAATTATGCAGACCGTTCAAAAAGACGGATCATGGCGGAGTGAAAACCTTCGGAATACCTGCGCTGCGGACGCATATCCATTCTTTTCAATGTGTCCCTGTGGGACTCGTCATAGCACGTAGATGGGTGTGACTGCGTTGTAGGAGGACGTGACGTGATCTCTCTCACTGTGATGTGACCTTCTCTTCCCAAGCATCTACAAGAGTCATGGTCCGTTGTAGGTTCGTCTTTTGCCGACCAGGGAACCGAAAAGAAAGGAACTATTCGAACCCTAACCAGATGTCGTGAGAACCCCGACTTCAGATGAAATTCTCACTGAATTCTAGGCCCTTCGCTTAGGAGCCTTAGTTTTTTGGATTAGGATTTTCGGCATTGTATGTTGTAGCCGGGGCGAGGCCAACTACAATCCTAGATTCTAAGCTGATATCAATGCTATGATTAGTCAAACTCCTACGATAGACCTGTAATGAGCCTCCAACTCCAACATTTATAGTCTCTTCTTTTGGTTACCGCGGTTTCCTTCTGTAACTATAGGCAGCGAGGGGCTAATATATGTATATCACATGAAAAGCCTGCACTCTTACACTATATTGCCCTGTCCTTGCGGTACGGACAGCAGACTCGACAACGAGTACACAGGCACAACCTTCATACATTCATGCATGCATGCATACGCACTTGAACGCTAGTATGTGTATGTGTGTAGAATACACATTTACACATGCCGGCATGCGTGAATGCACATATACAGATTCTTCAGGATGATGGTCGTAGTACCAGACCGAAATGGTTGAACTAATGTAACAGACCTTGCCCGGGAGGTGATAACATGGCCGGACCTTATGGAAAGGCACGTTGACTCTTTGGTGGACCTGGTCGTGGCAAAGCTGCACGGTTTAGAAGATGCAAGGGTGCTGACGCTTGGATGCGCTTATCTTGCATTTTATTATGGTTCCTGTCCTTGGCTTTCCTTCTTTCGGGTTAGGATCCTGTTTGAGAAGCAAGGTAAGCAAGACAATGACCTGCGTGGTAGACTGGAGGTACCGCCCTAGCTTTTAATTAGGGAACTCCCATGATGATCTCATCATAACACCCAAACCTTGTGGTCCGAACTGCATGTGCTCGAACCGCTCGCGCCCGAAGCACCATCCAGGATCTACATCTCATGCCATTCGCAGATGATGGACAACGTTCCGCAGTTTCTACCCGCTGATGCACGAGGATGGGGCGATGGAGTTTCCTTGTCCTGGCTGGTGCGACGGCTGGATGCAGTCCAACACAAGAATGCTCGCTTCTATATCATCGTGAATGGCTGCCTGACGAACGCGGGTAGAATCGACCGATGGTGCCGGTGCTGCCGGAGGGTGCAGCAGATGCTTCAGAGCGAGGTGCCCGTTTCTGCTGAAATACAAAGCAACTAAAGCAGCATCTTGTGTCCCGGAATGAGCCCGAGACTACTGCCTCAAGCAGAGGCCGGAGAAGAAGCTGCCCCAAACCCCATAACCCTATGAGCCATTGGGACAGTACCACCTGTAGCCCGACCTGCCGACCAAGAACCTTGTCTGGATTTGTCCGAGTTGCGAGAGCGTAAACTCTAAAGAGCGTAGACACAGACTTAAACATCATCTGGCATGGCGCCTGCCTGCATCTTGCTGTAACTTGGGGCGAACATAGGAAACCCACAGGATCCTATTGAGGGTTGCAGTATTTAAGCGACATAGAAGCAAGCGTAGACCCCTCAATCAGGAGCTGGATTCTGCACGGCTTTCTACGAGGATGCTTCGCCGCCGTAGTGATCCTCAGGTGTGGATGTTGTTTGCCACAGACCCCGGTCGAGAAGTCGCAGGCGACATGCAGAACGGAGCCCGTTCTGCAACTAAAGTCTAGATTTGGGGATGCGGCACGAAAACCACGGCTCTCCGACACCCCTAACTCAAAAAGGCCATCTGGCCCTAAAACCCAACACCAGCGCAAAACCACACTCTCCACCACTCAAACTGTTCCCATCATCGTGCCCAGGCGATCTTTTGACCAGGAAGTTCCTCGAAGCCTTGAATGAAAGGCCTGGTAGCATCGCCCTCCTTAAAATCCCTCAAAGCCTTCTATGAAAAACCTCGACCCTCTAGACTTCATGCGGCCTGGGTCGACTTGGGCCCAGCGCATATTAATTATTAATCATGTAAATCACAGAAGAGTGTAAGAGCTACAAGCCATAAACCCCGAAGCAGAAAGGCCTGGCAGCCTGGAGATCGATGAGATCTACAACGAGCTCCACACGTCGCTCTGGAATCTGTCCAGAGGGGAGGTCAGACGGAACTTCTTCTGAGATCTTCTGATCCCTAAACTCTGTACCCTATGCCCAAATGATGATATAGATGTTACATATTGGGATCCTGAAAGTAGGGACTCCCAATTGTAAGAACACCGCTTAAAGGGCATGCAAAACATAGAAGCCTGAAGAACTGAGAATACCTTTCCTTAGAGTTCCTCTGTATGCTAGTCTTATTTACAAGTACTATGAAAGTTATTATGATGATACTGACCGTGACAACAAGTATATGGCATTTTCACATTTCATTATGATGATTCCTATGGTTAGTGCTTGTATGCCTCATAGTATTGAGCTCACTCCGCAACCAACTTGTCTGCATTTTGCCACTCGTGATCATGCGTCGTCGCTGGAGGAGGCAGAAAAATGAAAACCTGGACCTACCCCACTTGTTTTCTCCAATCTCGGGCCCCACATCAGCCTCTGCCTCAAACACCCCCGCATCTTATAATGTAAGGGTCGGAAGCATTACTGACCATATCCCTCCGCGTAGTCCCTTTGTAGGCCCAGTATATAGCTATATAGCATAATATACCGCGAAGACCTTGCTTAGTTCAAAAAGCTACAGAAGCTCTGGACAGGGTGGATCACAGCATCCCTACTTGATCACGACTGGCCGGATCCCTCCCCCAATCCCGCGTCAGAGCTCGGAGGAGAGCCAGCAGAAGCTTTGCTGCAGCAAGGTGCTTTGTTGATTTTGGGAAAGGGCCGCCGAATACAATTGGAGGTCATACATCTGCCATGAAGCAAAATCGCAACTCGAAGATTAATATGGGCTTCAGGGTTTGCTTTTTAGGTTTTGGCCTTCGTGTCCCTGCCTTAGCCTGGGGCTTCGGGCTTTACCGAGACTCTTACAAGCATTCGAAGGTACAGTAGCCCCCTCCACGTGTTGAATGGATCCTAGTTCATTCAGGCATCCTAGTGGTCCTAGTGCATACACACACACACTTGCACAATCCAGGCTCGAGGCACTAATTCCTCTAACCGCTTGATTTCTGAAGACCTAAGATAAACCCCTGGGGTCCGCCAGCCCAGATCGCCCATGGTTTAGGAGGTACCCTGCTTTTTCCCACGGCGGCGAGTTGTGCAAACGCGGGTCATACGGGAAAGAAGGTTTTTACTACAGAGGTCAGAGAGCGAATTTTTGCGGGGTTTAGGGTGTAGAGCCAGAACGCTGTGAACACCACATCAGGAAAGAAGGCGACCAAGAAATGGGACCAGGCGGACGTGAAACTATTTCAGAAGCTAGACGCCAATTTTCTGTCACCACGACTTCAGACCCCTAAAGCCTAAACTTTAAGGCTTGAGAAGCAGAGGACCCGTGCAAGCGCTTTGACATTGCAAAGTACGGCGGCGTCTTCCGCATAGGCGGAAGCCAGGCTGAGGAGGTGTCTGGCTTGCAAAGCCTGTAAAATTCAGGGTCTAGGTATAGGGTTTCGGGTTCGCGTTTTCGAGATTTGGTTTTCAGGGTTTAGAGATGTTTCGAGTGTAGGCCCAGGAGTTGGTGTTGAAACGGGTTATCAGTTCATCATTTCCGGCTTCGGGAGCTGATGCTTGAACCTTCCGGAGTTAATAGGAGAAACTAGTAGATCTTACTAGGCCCATATTGAAACGGGAGTTTCCAGAAATCGGCCTTGTATTTTGCAGTGCCCTAAATCCTCCCGGGGGGTCTCATGGGCTTAGCTCTTGAGATTCGAAGGTTTTCTCAAGGCTGACTGAACATCCGCCACCCTATGAAACTTCATGCAAGGGCTGGCTACTTAGAACAGGGTTTCGGGGTAGAGTATAGTAGTATTATGTCCGGGACATAAAGCGATACCATTTCCACTTCATCAGACTGCTGTATTGCCTAGACCCAAAAAAGTCGTTACCGGTCTTGGTGCCAAGGGATCCGGACCAAACAGCAGGACATCCAAAAGCATCCCTAGCAGCATGCGTGCCTCCTTTTTCCGTTTGCAATACCCAGTCATATTAGGGGTTTGTTTACCAGTCCCAAAAGCAGCAGGTTACAGGTAAAGCATTAGGGTTTAGGGGTTTGGGGCCTAGGGTGAACGAACAGCCTTCTTGAGTGGCCGAGCGAGACGCTAGCCGCCGTACTTGTCAACCCTACAACCCACACCATTCAAAAACTGCATGCCTAAACACAAATCTCGCATTTTCAGCGGGCCCGTTCGTAAACAGAAACATTTGCTACTCCAGTCCGCGCAATCACGAGTCGGAGCTCACGCGAGTCACTGTTGTTTGTGGCGGCGTTTCTTTACAACCAGCTGCGATTTTTGAGCTTGCGTGGCCCCTGGACTGCAGCATTTCTTAGTGGGCAGCCTATTCATTTTTTAGGACCCCTTCGAGATGCGAGAAGACAGGGTGTCCAAGCCGAAAACTCACATTTAGGGATTTGGGGAACGACCGAAAGCAACCCTTCTCGGATCCTTACAATCGCGAACTCTATCGGTAGTATTGTCTTTGAAGCCCTAGACTCCGAAACCGAACACCCCTGATCTCGCGAACGCAGGAAGAATGTCATTCTTCAGTTCCAAATCCTCAGCCCTAAACCCCAATACCTCTTGAGCCTGCCGCTATTCAACCAAGTAACCTGCAATGCGAGCTTCGTCCTTGCCAAGTAGGAGGGCAAAAAAGCCCTAAAACTTCGGCTACTTGCCTCAGCGCCGTTCTACAGCTAGCCACCAGAGGCCAACCTCGGGAAGTCACATCATATGAGCCCTTCTGAGCCTTGCTTTAGGGGTGTAGGGCATTCAGTGTTTAGCGCTTGGTCCCCGAAGGGATGCGTCTTGAGCTTTGCTGCTGTGGGACTGTCATTAGTGACTTGTTTTGTGGAGTTTGAGGAACAGTTCTACGCTCATCCACCAGTCGAAACTTGACCATTGTCAATTGTTGAAGCAGGTGGTCGCAGTTAATTACACTCAAAATTAATCTTCTTGGCACGGGGGCTGAACCATAAACCTTTGAATTCGTGATGCTAGCTGCTAGCTGCTAGAGGGCTTCTCAAGTGCTAGGAAGTGAAGAAAGGTCGGTATTCGGCGTGTCGGATGTCCATGTACTTCCGAAGCTGAAAGGCTGTAGTAGGTAATGGGGTACACTCTTCATGCAAGTGCGTAGTATTGTGGATGGGTGCATGCTGCTAAATGCTCCCCGACAGGTCCACCAATGTGCTCAGTCGTCTTACTCAAACTGCAGCATCTCTTTGTGTTGTGCATGCCCGGCACGTGTCTTCGGACCGGCGTCAGAAGCACGAAATTCAGAATCAAATCAATTATCGCTTCGTCTTTCAAGGCACGCTGGCTGCTCTGTACAGGCTCTCGCAGCAGCACAACGGGCCCAAGTCTCAAAGCCCTATACAACCCTCACCCTCAGTGTTGAAGTAGCCCGGCAGCGCGGCCTCTGGGCCGAAGCGCCTTGTAAGATGAGCCCTTAGAGCCACGGAGGATAGTCGTAGGCCTCAGGGAAAGAGGGTGGGCCCGGGACTTTGCTAATCGCTGTACGGCTGTGGTACGGCCGGAGAGTGCAGCGAACCGACGGAGTGCGGCAGTTGCTTGAAAACGATTCGGCTGCTTTGCGTGGGTGGGCCACTACTTGCAGCCATGGCCGTGTGGATCCGTATTGAGAGCAGCACTAGCATCAGCATTAAGTTCGAAGTGGTGCAGGAGAGCTGCTTATTGCGGGTGCTGGCGCTGGCATTGCGTCTGCCTCAGACTCCTTATAGCTGCTGATTGTACCAAGACGAGGCTTATGTTCATCAAAGTTTGTTCATTTCCTAAGCTGCATCCCGGATTTTATGGTCATGTATGTAGGGCCCACCTTAACCCCAAACAACCTACCTTGGTAAGGAGTTGCATGTGGAAAGCATGTTAAGGAGCCCACAAAATGCAGGTTTCTCAGGGTCCAGGTACCCTTTGCCAGAATACGATGTCACTTCCTCCAGCCCGACGGCCGCCTAAACCCTAAGCTATCGTTTCGGAAAAAACCGAGTGTGAGCGCCGAAACCCCTGCACTTGAGGTCCCTAAACGCACAACTCTGGAGTTCAGGGCTATCAAGAAGACTCCAGAAATCCTTGGCCCTACACCCTTCCTGGACCGTAGAGAACCTGCCTCTCTAGGGTTCCGTATTATGACTGCCTTTTATAAGTCCAGGTAGGATCGTTGGGGTTAAGGTTAACACTAAACTATTAAACCCTAAGCCTGAGGTCAGCAAAACGATCACGGCCCCCATGGACCGGATACGGACACTCGTCTGACGTTGGTAGTTCAGGGTTTGACGGCCGCAGAGCTCTTGGCGCCTCTTGGCGCACCATAGTAGTAGCGCCATTTCTACTGCTATAGGCCAGTACTCTGCTTGTTATTTCCAGGAGTGACACTCGTATTATTGCCAGTGCCAGTTTCAGCACTAGTATGTACTAGTATTGGCTTCTCAGCACTATTCGCAGAACTATCATTACGGAGAGATACATATATGCACGTTTGTAGCTGTATCTATCTATATACTTATGCATGATGTAGCCGTTATGTAGCCTTTGCATTCTACGGAACCTCGTATGATTACTGTAGGTGCTCTGTTCGTAGAAGATCGTCAGAGAGCCTTCCTTGAAGAGCGTTTGGGGCTTGGAGTTTGGGGATTGGGTTTATGGGAAACAATACCTGTTAGTTCGGGCACGGCAATGTGTGTAATATAGACATGTGGTTAGTTTGATACGAGGCAGAGGATAGGTTATGAGCATGCAGCTGCAAAGGTAAACGCAATACACACACACAGATGTGTATATATATACATATGTATACACAGACATGTACATATACACACAAGTATTTGCACATACGAGTCTGTACTGAGTTTAAATGTGAGAGCAATATAATAGCCGCATAAACATCGACGGCATGCATGCATACATACACATGCAACAGCTGTTTATGGCATGGTGCACAAGCCCCTGAGCCGCATTTTAGATCATGAGCTATGAAAAATGGGTGTTTCAAGTTGCTGGTCATCAATCTACCTAGACCATAGGCTGCAGTATTCTTTGGTTCGCCTTTCAAAGCTTTTTTCTAAACAAAGGCACGGTAACGATAATGCAGGTTCCAGTTAAATTAATCTAGCCTCCTCGAGGAGGTCATATAAGTTGGTAGAAAACCCCTTAACCTTGAATGGCTAAGCTTGATGATGGTTAGCAGAAGGGTAAAATGGGTGCTTGACCCGAGGATCCTCTTCCAAGTGCACCGCAAGCGGCTCTTCAGCCTTCGTGGCTCCGTCGGTGGCAAATTTAGGCGTTCACGGTTCGCAGGGTATGCATTGGGGAGATTCCAGAGGCGCGAAAACTGAACAAAAACACCTGTACAGTACGGTCTTCAGGATCGTTAAGTTCATCAAAAAACCACAGGAAGCTTGTTGCACAGAGTCTGATGGTGTGGGCTTCTCAATAAGTTCCAAGACGTGTATAGGTTTGGATCTCTGGGTCACTTCAGAGCTCATGCGCTGCAGCCGCAACATCCCGAATTCAAAACGATTAAGGCCCAACTCACCACGCATCGAAGCTTCAAAGCCAAGGATCGCACGAGCCTTACAACCCTAAAGAGCCAAACTCGAGGAGCCCTGAAGCCTGATGAGGGCGGCCTTCTTGTCTTGACACATTGAAAGCTCCGTAACCCTAAGGCCCCAAAGTAGTTCCTTTTTGGGGTTCATATATAGAATCCTAGAAGGTAATCCCTTTTACCTTGAGGCGCCGTGATGGCTGGCTTCATTGGGAATTGTGCAACTCCGAGTTGGTAAATATTTGTAAAGTTGTTATGTCCCTACTTCTCAGCAGAACGTTTGCAGTCAGATTGTTGGTTTTAGGCAGTCTTCAGTCTGCTTGCAAAGCTGCATGTCCTTGTTTTGTTGAAGGCCTGGCGGCCCAACAAGTTGTGGTAGAGGTAAGTTCTTGTCCAGTTCAGTGGGCCCGAAGGATGAAGGAGGTTCAGCGTTCGCGCTACGCTTCCTGATATTCTGGCCTGCTTTTTTCGTGCCCTTGCATTGCGAGACACTTGATGATGGCACGGCAGAGAGAGAGAATCCCAAAAAGGAACTACTTTAGGGCCTATGGGTAACCCCTCCTTGTCAGAGCGCCCCACGGAAGTAAGCTAAGAGAGCTTCGTCCCAGGCTTTGTTCGCCGCGGGATGGACATTGTACGCCTCGAGGGCCCTTTGGGCCTCTGGCGTGGGAACCTGGCGGTGGTGCTCCAGGCCGGGATATAAGTCCGGGTTCAAAAGGCTATAGGTTTAAAGTATCGGGAGTTCAGGATTTTGATTATCTGCTGGAATTTACAGGATTTGGCGGCGCTGGATGGTGCTGATTGGAACCCTACTGTATCTCTTCTAGTAACCCTGACTTTACGCACACCTTGCACTGCCCCTTCATGTACCGATACCACCCCTTGTCATTATAGTAGCCCATCAGCCGTATAGAACCCATCAATGGGCCGCCTTGGTTCCGGGCAAAGCCTCCAGTCCATGGAACTGCTATTTAGGTGTACGCTGGCCGCATGGCATGAGGCCAGCGTAAGGGTTTCTACAAAGGCTCAGTATATGAGAACGCCCTAGGGCACTACAAGATGCACGGGTGCAATGGGTCCACAGACCTCTGGAGATGCACGCGAAATCACGAAGCAGCCAGGCTGATGTTTCTGAAGCATCCTCGACCAGCGGCTTTCTCTCGAGACCTCACCCTGACGGGTCTAAGGACTGGAGTGCCCAAGGTGCCACATTAGTAAAGCGTGGGATAGTCCTCTGAGCCCACCGAATTACTGTTGGAGTACATGTGCGGTTGGCCTCAACTCTCGATCCCCGCCTTAAGCCCTACGCTGAAACTTCAACCGTTTGAAACCCCAACCCCAAACCCTAATGTACCGACCCATGCATCAACAAAAATACGCAGCAACACCCTGAGCTTGAAAGTTGTTGTTTGGAGGTGACAGTGACCCTCATCGTAGCAGTGGCCGCTATGGTAGCCTTGTTTGAGACCTGTTACGGTAGCCCTTTGCGAACCTCCCAAACCCTAAACCCTAAATAGCCCTAAACCCTGCAGCCCAAAACCCTCAACCCTGAACCCTTAACCCTTACAGGTCATGCCTTATGCTGGGGTACAGTTTATGGCCTTCGACCAGTCGCGCGGCTGAATTTATCAGGGCTTGCTCTTCCAGGATTCCATGAGGGTTCTATGTATCTATCTGTCTGACTATCTATCTATCTGTATTTATACACAAGATACTTATAGGATGTATATACGCTTCTGTAAGGGTTCCATGATACAAGTTATGGGGATAAGGAAAGAGACAAGTACGGGTTTCAGTAGGGTTTCCGAGCTTAGGGCTATGAGTATTGGGCAGAAGTGAATGCGAACACTTAAGAGTTGTAAGTTCCGAAACCCCAGCAAGTCCTTTTTCCTCGGCCTCCTTTCTGCCATGTTGCTTCGGATAAACAGTAGGGTTTTCGCGGTACGGGCTAAGGGTCAGGATGAGAATCTGAAACTGTCATGCTCTATGACCGTCGTCCGGCTCCAATTGTGGAGGGTACTAGACTCCAATATCGCATCCCACTGGCCCTGAATCGCAAAGTCCAAATCCTAAGAACCCTAGAGAAACTCCTTTCCGTCGATCTCTTCGATTATCTATCTAGTTACATAGATGAGTATGTACACCTTACAGCCCCGAAAGCCCGAAAACCCCAAACCCTAAACTTGCGAGGGCCTAGTACTGCGATGCCCACTGCCGCCCTGGACATTTAATGGCTCAAGGAACACGGATCCTAGACAGAAACCCTTGAAGACGCCTTTTGAGAACCCTATAGAGAAACCTGGTAGCCCTCTTCTTTTCGCTAAAATTCATAGTAACTCCTACAGACGCCTTTTCGTGTCACAGTGCTTCAAAGGCCGCTTGACGCTTTCACACGGTTTACAAGCTTTTGGGACGAGAGTGTAGCGACCTCTACGCAACCTTTTGTAGAGGTATCTGGGCTTAGGGATGGCGATGTCAGCGGCTGCCTCCCGGGGCTGCGGCATCGTTGTTGTAAATCGGAGGCGCCACCCTGCCCGAATAGCCACGAAGCGATAAACATCAACGAACAGGTGTGTGTGTGTATATATATATATATATATATATACATATGTACATCCATATATTGTTCAACATGTGTATATACATATGTGTACATGTATACTTATGCACACACCTCTAAGCATCCCCTATCTATACAAAATTGGGGTTGCAAAAAAACAGCTTCTTGTCACGGTTTCATGAGCATGCCTTGCTCAGTGGGAAACGGGGTGCTATTAACGCTGTTTTTGGAGGTACGCGTGATGGTTGTGGTTGCAGTGCTTAATTTCATGTTTATGGATAAGTTATTCTGTCTTCTGCTGCTAGTGATGCCGTTCCTAATTACGTTTCTCCATCGCAGGAACCAGTATACTATAATTATACTAGTGGCTATTTTCAGTTCTGTTGATACCTACGGCCACGGCCACTTTTCAAAAATGGGGAGACATGCAATTCCAGAATGCTTCCGCTCGAAACCCCGGGGGGAGCATTGGTTTGGGGACTAGGATTTAGGGAATATATGGCGGTCCGCAGATGCCCCAACCTAGAAAGCCCGCTTTGGTGCCTTCATGGGGGAGGGATTGGGGCCGCAGTTCATTGAAGGATGCAGGTGTTGCACTCAGAGTCGCCTAAACTTTATCCTTTCGCTGCAGCATTTTGTGGGATCAGCTATCCTTCGTCTGTTTCGGTGTTTCCCTGTGCTTCAACATCCATCAGCAGCTTGGATGAGCTTTGCCGAAGCCCCCTGCAGGTTCAGGGCGTTTGGGTTTAAGAACATGGGTGTGGGTTTGGACATGTTTTTGTTCAACTTCTGCAGTTTGCTTTCTGGAGCGGGGTACTTAGAACGTAGGTTATACAGGGAGTTACAAGTGTAACAATGAAACTGTCTTGCTGGTAACCAGCGTACTCATGTACTCCCTTGGTTCCTTCAATCGAGCCGAGCCCCGAGCAGGAACCCCGGGCTGGTTGTGAGATCTATTCCGAACCATCTTACTTGAAGTTTAAATGTGCATACATCTGCATGTACCATGTATCCACAGGCTATATAACACACACGTGCATTATGCATTCATACATACATGATTCTTACGCCTTGATGCATCTGTACTGTCTCTAGATCAAACCTGGCCCGGGATTACATCATCCCGTGAAGCTACATGTTTTCAGGCAGCTACACTCTTGGGAGCTACAGAGAGCGAGCGATCCCAATACACATCTGAAGACTGTATGATCTTGACTGTCCAAGGTGAGCTATTCTCTTCCTAGGCTTTTGCGAAGGTCGTGTAGGTACATGTCTATACACGAAGGTGCATACATTCATGCGTTTGCTTGCGCATGTACACACCTGTCTGCACACCTGTGCTTGTCTGTCCGTCGATCTGCCTTCGACTTTCTGTTTGGCTAGCCGGCTGCCGTGGGCATGCATCCATACGGTGTATAGCATGTACGGGCCTGTGTGCATGCACGCATGCGTGTATGTATGCATGCATTATGTCAGTGTTTGTGTATGTATGTGTGTACGTATGTATGCATGTCTCCACCGAAATTATAGTCCAAGTTTCAGGGCAAGACTAGACATGAAAATCCAAGCATCCGGCTGGTCAGGCCCATGGTAGCCTGGCGGTGAAATCCCAGATATCCCAACCCCAACCCCCCCTCCTCCCGAACCAGAGCTGAAAACCCGACCACCCAACACCCAACATCTCAAAATCTCGGCCACGAAGTAGCAGCGACACTCGACGGACCGAGCGTCTAGAGCTGCCAGCAGTCAGCCAGCCCTCATGTCCTTAAACGCCTTTTTTGAAGCCTGGTTCCTGAAGTACCTGCGGCTCCCTGGGCTCTAGACTCTAGACCCCGAACTGCCTTAGTCTTTAGGGACTCTAGGGCATTCAACCTGAATGCTTAGCTTCAACTTCGGGGCATTCAAGAGTGGACTGGGTTCTTGGAGTGATACTGTTTGGGTGATAATGAGTACGTGTGGTCTCTTAGGGTTTCCCTAAACGAATAAACCCCCTAAATCCTAGACTTCCATCCTAGCCCAAGGCATCATGGCCTTCGTTGCTCTCGTCCTCGCTCTGCCTCTGTACTGTGGCAGCACCTGAGTTTGGAGAATCTTGGGCCTGTGGGGTCAGGCGTTCATTGAGAGTTTTTGTAGCGATCCTAGAAGGTTTTAGGGCTTTTGTGGTAAAAGGTGTCTGTTTCGGTTCCGAGGGCTTTCGGGTTCCCTGCTAAACTCCTGCATAATAGGTTAAAGGTCGGAAAAGCGGTTTGGCTTTTCCATCATCTGGTGGACCACTTGCAGCGCATCATTGCCTGCCCAATGCGAATTTGACAGTCTTAGCACGAAACGGCATAGATTTTTCCTGCAGTCCAGCATGGTTCCATGGTTTGGCTGATCACTTGTTTGGATTAGGATCCGACTATGCAGGCTCGCTGCGGCCGGCCCGGCGGGAGTTCGTGGAGGCAAGGCTATGGGGGCTCCATACACGGGTCTTTCGGTTTGGGGTTTGGGGCCTGTCTGTTTAGGGGTTCGCATTTTGCGGTTTATGCAAAAACGGGTGGAGGGGTGTGCGGGCTCCGTAACACACGTCTTTCGGTGTGTAGGGGTTAAGGTTTCAGGTGCTAGATTGTGGGTCAGTGTTTCATTTAAGATAAGTTGTGATGGCTTTCTAATACTAAAGCGTCCATCCGTTTGCTTCTAGAGTCTACAGGGTTTGTGCCACCGTTTCTGTAAGGGTGTAGTGGGGTTTCACAGACCCTCAGACAAGGGTCACCCTAGATCCACTCATCGAAGGCCTAGCCGTAGGAGAGGTCATCTGAAACAGGCACTATTGAACTGCAATGCATGGTCAGCGGCAGCTCTGTAAGGCCTTATAGAGCAGATAGATGCATGCATATATGCATATATACATATATACATATATATATATATACATATATGTATACATGGCTACACACACATATGTATATATATATACACACATATACACACATATACACATACTATAAACGATTTACAAGCATTGTTGCGAGTTCAGGCGGGGCTTCGATATGGATTCGGCCGGTTCACTTGACTCCAGCGGTGGGCGAATAGCCTGCTGTTTGTGAAGGTCCCACATCCAAAGATGATCTGGGTTTCTTGATTCTGGGGTTTAGGGGCAACACCTCAGCAGGCCTGGCTGCAAAGGGGTTTAGGGGCAACGCAAGAAAGGACACTACTCGCTACTCGCTATAATTCACGCGTCAAACCCTGACAGGGGCGTTTTGTTGTTGTGAAGCCAACGAGCTGAACCCGAGACTGCACCTAAACTTAGGCCGAAAGTTCTCAAGGTCACAGCCTTCGGTGTCGTCCTGGAGCCTATATTTCCCATCAGGAGGTAGCTTACGTGTTACACTAGCGTGCGACTTGTGGGAGATTGAAATTCCACCTGAAACGGAACCGTCGCTGTTTGGCTCTGTGGATAAGCAACATGCTGCCGCAGATGACCCTGAAACCTCAAAACCGCACATCGTGTTCAACCTTCTAGAACCCGTAACCCCAAACCCTAAACCCTAGAGCTTTTCGGTTGCAAAAAGGCCTGTCAACTGTGAAGCTTCCAAGGTCAACCGTAGACTGCCCGGCTGCAATTGAGAGTTAGGAATTGTGAGGGTAAGTATGGGGCTGAAAGTTTAGGTAGGGAGGTCAGGGCAAGGATACATTGGGTTTGGGGGACCGTAGAAATGAAAGTCCCCAGCGGCAATTCCCAATTCGATCGAGTTGTCATTTTGTCGGGTTGCGGGGGAGTGGCCCCGTTCGTCCCGCAATGGACGCAACCCTGGACTACATCGGGCAGGCAAGACGCAGAGTGCAGGTTTGATTTGGGATACCAGTCCAAACTTCAACCGGTTTAGACAACATTCGCTCGGGTTCCTGATTTATGTTTGCAGTCTGCCCCAAACCCTGTGTGGAAGCAGCCAGGAAGGTTTTGGGTTTAGGTTTGATTGAAAGGGCCTCAGGCCCATGGTCTTGCAGGTACCACCACGCATTTTGATACTTGCAGCTGTCTTCCTCCGATTGATTCTTATTGTCGTGGCGGAGGTGCAGGACTATCTTGCCGAGGTCGCGTTGCCGAAAAGCTGCTCTGGTAGATTCGATCAGCCTTCAGGGTTGATGGAGGTTTGGATGTCCTAAACTCGCGAGAAGCTCTGTCGATCAAAATCTCAGATTGAGGCTTGTGCCGTAAACCGTAAACCCTCTGCGAAGTCGTCGCCAAACGGACCTCCTAAAGGGACCATGTCATTCAAGCACTCCCCGTGCCAGGTGCCCTACACCGATGTGGATTACCAAGTTTTCACTGATGCTGCAGAGTCCATTTCCCTCGGGCTCAGCCCCTACGAGGGGCGAACCGCCTTGCTTGCGGCTGAAGCAACCCGCTATCGCGACTGGGCTGGGAGCGTCTGCACTTGACATGTCGATGCATTCGGAATCGCAGTGTGTCATATGGGAGTTTCCGGAAATAGGGGTACCTTATTTTGAGCTCCTTATAGTAGGGATCCTAATATTTAGGGTACTATATTAGGGTTCCCCATTTTCTGAAACTCCCATATTCCACAGATAGACCCAGCAAGCTGTTTTCAAGCATCTTCTCGTCCGGACGACGGGCCTTCAGGATGATGTCTGAAGTGCCACCAAAGTCCTAAACCCCAAAATCTCCCCTAAACACCGAAATGCTAGAAGACTTCACGACTGCTTCACCCGAGGATACACGCCACTTCTCGCTTATCTTCTGCTGCCAAATGTGTGGCTCCATAAGGCCGGCCGGCTGTCTTGCAAGGAGAAGTCTGCAACAGAGTTACAAGTCGCATGCCTGGCTGCAGTACCGAGAGCAATGATGGAACCTCTCCGAGTCTCACAATCTATATAAGCGCCAAGGGCCGAGAAGAATCCCTAGGCGCTTGACTCCCGATTCCCAAATCTTAGGGGTATTTAGAAATACTTTTGAATTTTTGGTTATTGTAATCCCTACGAAACAGCCAAAACTGTAATTGTTGCTAGGGTTCCAAGTTCAATATAGAAATAGGTAAACCCCAGCCCAACCATTTTTCCGTGCAGAAACGAAGTCTGACAAGGCCTGGGGCAAGCTGCTATTCTCTGGTCTCGATGTGGCTGCGGCATGCCTGCCCCCAGACTCATCACAGTATGTGTATGTGTATGTGTATATATCCACATGTTTGTAATATACATATAGGTGACAGAAAGTTAGCAGTTAGAGCTTCAATAGACCGATGAACTAAACACGAGAAAAGGGAATCCCCAGCAACCGCCAGCCTTATCCCGTGATCGGAGTGCTCAGGCGGGGCTTGGGGTTTAAGGGCATCGTGGCCTTACGAGAGGGCTGGTCCCCGAGAGCCTGCGAAGCCAAAAGCCAGACACGCCCGAAAGACCTGAAACCCGGGATCCTGTCTCACAGGCCTTGTTTTGAAGACAGTTCTCCCAAAATCCTGGTCCAGCTATGAATGCCCCGAGTTTCGTGTGTTTTGGTTTAGGCTAACCCCGAAACCGTACTCAAGAGCAGACCAGCCAAGGTTGCAGGGCATCTTGCAGCACAAGGGTTCGAAGCGGATCAGCTTGTGCTTCTCAGCTTTGCTGATTATCGGCCCTTCATAATTAGAAAAAAATAGAATAGACATATACCAGAAGCAGAAAAAACCCCCAAGGACACACATATTGATGATTTCTGAGGCTTTTGAGGCTTCGGCCCTTTGTGTTCTTTTTTCTAGGCGACCGTGTTGGCAACCCAAAGCTTTATCACCCCGGGACCCTTGCCCTGCCTGGAGCTCAAAAACCCGATTTTTGGGGTTCCTCATCATGATGTTATTTGGTTTAGGGGTTTAGGCGGTTTGGGGCTTAAAACCCCGGGCATTTTTAGGGTTCCTCATTGTGATGTTATTTGGTTTAGGGGTTTAGGGTTGCGGCACAGTCCTAACTGGCGGAAGAGCGGCAAACTACAAGGCGTCCTTGCGTTCAAGCCTGCGGCGAAAAGGGCCTAAACCCTGCGACTGCGAGGCTTAGCCTTGTGGCTCTTCAACCCCTTCTGCTTTACCATCTCGACAAGGGGCAGTGGCGAGTCAGTCGTCGTGCTGCTAATCTATGCCCCGCGGCGCACAGTTTGGGCCTTAGGGCACTGCTGGGTTTTGGGATTGTAGGCCTGGGTCCTTTTAGCCCCAGCAGTGTTCCAAACAAACTGTGTAGAAGTCGAGGTCAAGAATAGTTACTGAATAGTTGTAAATATTCACTCTGAGTGTTTGTGCTTCTAGCACTTGGGAGTTGGATGGCCATTGCAGGGTTCTGTCGGCGTTACAACATGTTGTGAGCTTTGGTCCAAATATGGAAGATTCGTCTTTTCCTGATAAATATCTGTTGGAGACCGGAAGCCCTAAGCCCCAAAGCCTAAACCCTCGAAGCCAAACCTCAAAGCCCTCCTCAGTCTTGAAATCCCAGGCTGTCATCTACTTCCTGGAGGTACGGAAGAATTGGCCTTTGGCGGCGCTGTGTTATGGGATTGCTGTCCATTGGAGGATCTACCCCATCGTCTATGCACTTCCTATCGGACTATTTCTGCTGGGCTTTGGAAGAGCCCAGAATTTCTTGCAGCTGCTGGGCTTTGGGTCTCTGGCGGCTGCGGTCTTGCTCGGGCTTGGCTTCGCTTGCTACAAGCTACTCGCCAGTGCGATGGATACACAAGTTTTGCGCGGATAACCATTGACGCCTCTGCGAAGGTTTTAAATAGATAGCAACTTTTATCGTTTTGCACTCGGAAGAGAGGTTCGATTCGACTCCTCGGCACTTGAGTTAGGGCATAGGCATAGACGTCCTGACCCCCAGGCGGTAGATTCCTACCACTGGAGTTCCCTTGTGGCAAAGGTTGTATGGTCAGGAGTTCATCGAATGCTCATACCTTCACCACAGCAACTTGGATGTGGATGGGTATGAGCAATAGGCAGTAGTATAATCAGTAGTATCCCTAAGGCTTCCTTGATGCATGCGTAGGGCGTCTCAGCCGCTCCTTTCGGTGCGGGGCTTGGTGAGCAGTGTATTCAGCAAGCAAAGCCGCAAGTTGTACGTGAGACCTTGTGGCACCTTCGATTGACACCCTCGAGATGAACATGGAACCCGACGAGGGCACAGTTACAGACGGCAATCCTTCTTCAAATCCTAGCAGGGGATTGGAAGGTGGCTGCAAGGGGTTTCGTGTTAGCAGCAAGAACGTAGCATAGAGGCCTGAATGCCCTCATACGCGACTATGTTGGGTCATTGAGGTTTTCTGGAGTGCGGGGGGCTTTTTGTTCAGGTCGACACCCGGCTTGTCCGAGTTGCGAGAGCCTAAACCCTCGCAGGGTTTGGGTTTGGGCTATGACTGCAAGGGCACATTTTGGTACTCAGACGCGATATTTTGAAACACCCAGAAGCCTTAAACTCTTCACCACCGCAACGCTGAACCCTAAGCTAGCCCTAAGCCTCCTGTCAAAAGGCTGTCAAACCTAGAAACCTTGAGCCAATTCCGAAACCAAGAGCCCGAAACTCGAATCCTAGCGGCTATATACCTTGGACTTCGATGCCTACAAAGACTAGACGCTTAATCCTACAGCTCAAGGTAGCCGAAGGGATCCTCAACATAACTTCTCCGTCTACTTCTACCCGACGGCACTCCATTTGGAAGGCTACTGGGAAGGCTTTATTTGTGCCTTTCAGAGCTTTGGGCGTGGGGCCTTGACGGATGGGGGGGGGGGGGGTCATTTGCCAACCATCTTCTGCCTTAAAGGGGGGGGGGGGGGGGGGGCGGGGGGGGGGGGGGGGGGGGGGGGGGGGGGGGGGGGGGGGGGGGGATTTTAAAGGATTTTTAGAGTCCTTACGTAGAGCTGCAGTAAATCTCCCTCCCCCCCAAGCCCCCATGCCAATTACTCATGTCCCTGTGTTGGTGTGTTTTGGCTGACGACTCGGTTTCTAGGACGGCTTGGGATGAAGGGGTCGGACAATGCTTTCTCTTGATGCAACTTGACGAGACGCCTCACCCGCAGGATGGCACTGGTTCAGAGTCTCAGGGTATAGGCTGCTTCGGGAGCCCCGCTGCAACGTGGGTTGAGGCTGTACCCACAACAGCTGTCAATCGCTATTCGTTTCAGACGGTCTGCAGTCTTCAGGCCCGCAGGCACTTGAAAAGAATTCTCGACGGGTGGTGTTAGTTGTGGGCACGAAACAGAAACAAAGGTTAACGCAGAAAAGGATCCTCATCGAGATGTTGCAAAGGACTCTGAGCTGCCTCGGTTTAGGGTTGAGGATTCCGGATGCTGGTCTTGCGAAAGACCAGGCACTGAGCACCTTAGGTTCCAACGCCCTGAGCCTGCATTCGCATCGGCATTTTGACTAGTTGAGGCCAATGTATACGTCATTGTTCCGGCAGTTGTGACCCTTTTCGATCATACTATAGTATACCAGCGAACTTAAGCAACTGCCTCCAGGGGCTTTGCATGGAATGGTTCCAGACCTGGCACGTTTCGCCGCGGTCCCGCAGACACTTGGCCTGTTCAACACACACATCCTTCAGCTGTGCATTTTGTCAGAGCATTCGACCTTGAACTCTTCATCCCATGCAAGATGGAGTAGACAGAGCCCTGGAGATTAGTAGTGCTCCTTACGGCTCCCGTACTCGTGTGAATATGGTACAGTATACCAAATCCCTGAAACCCGTATTCTAACTATTAGGGCCCCTCCTCTGCTGGGCACTCTGCAACGCGAGAACTAGACAACCGTTCTGTCATGTAGGTGGTTCTATCATTTTTGCATATTTTTGAGGTCCCAAGTCCCAAGCACAAGACTAGTGACACTGCTGTCGGGCGGTCCCAACAGAAAGAAGGGCTTGAATCTCGAAGGCTACCCATATGAAATTCTACCAGTGTTGCTTGCTCAACATATGTGTCAGCGGTTCAGGATTCTGCTGTGTGCCTGGCTGGGCTTTGCAGCGCGAGATGAGCTTCCCATTGCTATGCTGCTGCAGACCCTGGCTTTTGTGGCCACCAACAAGGCCAGATAGGGCTAGCAGGATTCAGCATAGGGGTTTGTGCTGCACAGTTTGGGAGAGGCACATGAAACGGGCAGAATTTCGCGTCGTTGAGCGCTTGGAGTGTAAAGTTTGGGCAGTTCAAGGCATGATCTGGGTGAGGGCGAGCTTCGCCCCTCCGGCACGATGTCAACATCAAAGGTTGTTCCCGCTAAATGCCGAACTGCAGCCCCGAACTTGGGACTCCAGATGAGCTGCAGCACACCTTCGACGTGCACCCTGCAACCTAGTACTGTAGCTCCCAAACCTAAAACGCTTTGAGTGCTAAGTCCCAAAGCTCTAAAGCGGGAACCGCATATCCACCACCCCCCCGATCCCTAGAGACTTGGTCCTAGTTGTGAGTGCTGAAACCCAAAGTCCTAAAGTAGTTTTGGCATTGTTTCCCCAAGCCTTCAAAGGATCAGTTTCTTGAGCGGTAGTATGTTTCGGGGTTTACAGCCTAGGGCTGTCTAGGCTTTTGGCATGCTTGGGGCATCATGGATACATGCCAATGCTCGGGGTTCAGGCATGGCCATTTTGTACAATGGAAAAGGATGTCAAGTTTAGTTGTTAGCTCATGGGATGTTCAGGCGAGTTTTTGGGTGATATCCAGGGTGTCGGGTATAAGATGGTCTAAGGATGCCTAACAACCGTAAGCCCTATCGCCCCTGAAGGGCACCAAATTTGCAGTCAAAAACCCCTCCCCAAAAGCCGTGTAACTCCTAAACAGAGAAGCACCTTGCTTATAAAAGCCGTGTAACCCCTAAACAGAGGTGCTCACAGCGCAGTACTTCGTGTGGTGGCTTTGCCTCGTGCCTTTTGTCCTTCCGAAACTTGAAAGCTGCTCCCGGCTGCTCCGCTCCATGCTGGCCAGGGGAGCTGAATGAACAGTGGTGCTTTCCACGGGTACATATATATATATATATATATAGATATAGATACAGATATAGATATATATATATATATATATATATAGATAGATAGATAGATAAATAGGGTTTACATGGGTTTTTATAGAGTGGAGCTGAAGGATTTGGGATAACTCATAGAGGTCGGGTTTGTGGAGGGTGTATCATAGGGGAGCTGAAAAATTGAAATATTGCTTTGGGGAATATATTTGAAACTTCGACACATCCACACAAGGGTTGCCTAAGAGTATGCTGTTACTGATGATTCAGGCCCTCCAAGATCCTCAACCCAAGCCGCAAACCCGAAGCCCCCAACCTCTTTCTTGGTTCATTCCCCATGTAGTCGAAAAATCTCACTTCGGTGACCTCGAACCATACGAATCGCCTGTGTTCAGCTTCACGGAAGGGCTCAGGTTTCAGTAGATGCAACGCAGAGAACTTGGAGTTGGGGCTGGAGATTTGGGGTTCGTTATTTAAGGCCTTACTAGTAGTAGTAGTAGTAGTAGTAGTAGTAGTAGTAGTAGTAGTAGTAGTAGTAGTAGTAATCCGTTGGCATGAAGTACTGCGCAGCTCCCCAGCCATGACACCTCACAGGTGTGGATGGCAGCAGAGGTTCACTGGCTGCTCTGGGCCTACCTCCTGGAGTTTAGGCAGCTACCTGTGCGACCGGCTGTTTGGGTAGCCAGCTGCCTCTTCCTTTTGGCTCACATCAACGTCCTCCGCGAAGTTCGACGGGGCAAAGGACCCAAAGCTCATGCTGCGTGAGCTGGAAAAAGCACGCTGAACCTTGACCTGCTGACCTTTGTCCAGGACTCGACTTCGTTGTTGAGGGCGCAGGGTTTTCAATTTGCTGTCTGATTGCGAGGATGATGATGATGATGATGCGAATGATCTTGAACGGGGCTCTTGTGTGTGTGTGTGTCTCCGACTTCTAATGGGAAGAGACAGAGCACCTCTGACGTAGCAGCCATAAATGCCAGTTCTGAATCTTAATCTTAGTAGTTGAGTAGGCAGTGCGTAGGTAACCTCTGACAATGTGGGGTTTATACAGTCCTACCGTAATATGATTCAGAAGGGTAGCCGTTTTTGGGAGAGGGCACTCAGCCCCCATTGCTTAGAGCCTACGCCCCGCATGCAGTTGGGTTTGATCATGAACATCTCGGTTTCCAGAGGAAAGTTCGAAGGTCCAATACAGGAGCAAAAGCAACTGGTTCTAGTGTTTGGAGTTACCAAAGACCCCCCGCCCCCACCCCAAACTCTCGTATGCTTGTTCAAGCCCCTAAATTAAAAATCAGAACCGTTGAAGTTCCATGCCTACGGCCCGGCAGGAGTCCTCTGTAAGCCTAGAAGCCCATGTGCCCTGAAAGTACGCAGGTTCATAAGCTCTTATTCAGTTCTGTATGCAAACATCAGAACAAAAAGATAAATACAATATATACATATATATATATATATAGAAATATGTATATGTATATGTATGTAGAAAACCTTGCATGGCTGAAGCATGCCTGTCTTCTGTTGGTCCCCTACGCAAAGCATCGGGGACGTAAGTGGGTTGAACTTTGATTGACAGCCAACGAAAACGACCTTTAGCCTGGTTCACACGCTTAAGCATAGGTTGAAACCAGGCATGGTTTCAATCCACAGGCAAATTACCTTAATGGGGGTTAGAAGTCGGCATGCCCAATAGCTTCTTCTGGAGGTTTAAAACTTGAGTAGTCGAGCAGGCGTCATCGAGGGACCTGCTTGTACGGGCACTGGAAGCATTCCTGCTGGCCCTGCTCCTCTGGCGCAGTTGATGTGGTGTGCGGTGTACCGTTCAGACTTTAGATTTCCGATTATAAGATTAAAGGGTATCTCTCTTAGTCTCTCTGTCTGTGTTTTGTTTCTTTCTCTCTCTCTCTCTCTCACAAGCTAACTAAATAGCCAACCAAATATATAACTAACTAACTAGCTACCTAAGTATCGAGACGCATGCTGTCTTGGTCCATCAGGGCTTGGGACTGAGGAACCCCAGGTCCAAGCTTCCCAACAGATAGGGTGTAGGCCTTGTAGGCTTTGGAATCAGGGTTTAGGGTTTCGTTTCGAATGCTTGAGAGAGAGAGAGAGAGAGAGAGAGAGAGAGAGAGAGAGAGAGAGAGAGAGAGAGTGAGAGAGAGAGAGAGGGTGTAGAAACTAGGGTGTAAAGGATGTAGGTATCCAAGGTATGATGCCAAACGGATCCCCCAAATCTTGTAGAGTGAAAGCAGAGGCTTGATTTACAGGAGTCCCGGTGTCGTCACGGACCTTCTGCACGAGTATGTCCCATAGCGCAGGGGATTAACTCGTCTGTGCGGTCAGACAACGGCGGCCTTTTCAACAACTTACAGTGTTCAAGTTCGGAAGGGTTGTTGCTGAGGTCTGCTATGGCGGTTCCATCCTCACTGAGACCTTCTCCGTCCATGTGATCAGCCATGACGGCGATGCTGCTTTGCAGTCTCTTACGGAGGTTCTTAGGTTTGAGCCACAACAACTCCCAGAATCCATTTGACCCGTCTGTGCAACCGGCTGAGGTTAAGGGGTTGAAGGTATCAAGCTCTTGCTTAGGCTGTTGCAGTTTTGTCTTTTGGTTGCCCCGTTTTTGCGTCATAAGATCCTTCCCATAAACTACGTCTGCGCTATCCTAAAGCCGTGGGGGTGAAGAAGGGGCGAGATGAATTTGCGTCTTTACAGCGGCTGCTGTTTGGGGATTCCCCACCTAGCTTCACCCCGCCCTTTGAGCCCATTGAAGACCAAGCGATCTTGCTTCACCCAAGGTCGGCATTGTGGACATGAAGGCCGTGGCACACGCATGGTGTAGGGTCCTTCCAAGGGCTTCCTTAGTGTTGTTACACGTTTCGGGTTTTGTGTAGGCCCGTTTGTAGGTTGACACCCAAACGCCCTAAAGCTGAAAAGCTATGGGATACTCCGTGACGTTCTCTAAAATCAAGCCATCTCTGGGTGCTTTTGCCGAAACCGAGGCCACTAAAGCTTCCCGACTCTGTATAGTCTTAATCCTTAACCCCCCTAAACCGCCAAGACTGGAACTCCAGTTAGGGTATCTAAAACCCCAAGACCTCGAAACCCATCCTCCACCCTGCAATCCTAAAGGTTTGCAGCCCAAGACGCCTTGAGCTCCAAAAACGCCTATGGTTCTGCATACTTCGCATCAGATGTACTGCAACATAAGTAACATAAATATGCCTGGGAGGTTCATTCGATTACTTGGCACTGACATACATTTTAGAGTTTGGGGTTTCCAGGGTTTCAGAAGACATCCTGTTAGTGCTATTCCCTGTCGACCCTTCACCCAGAAATGCATCCTGCACCCCTTCCCTAATGGCCAGTACCCATAACTACCGAAGATTCCTACAAGCATGATCATGGAAGGAACGTTCTAACCCCCAAACCTGGGAAAGGGAGGCTTCAACAAATGGAAGCTTCAGCAAGACTTTTTGAATGCCTCCGCCGCAGGCCGTGGGCCCCCAGTCTGCCGAATGTGAGGGTGCCCAGTCACCAGGCTGCAATAGGTTATATATATATATATATATACATATATACATATATATATATATATATACACCTACTCATATGTATGTATATATATATTTATATTTATATTCATATATATATATGTATATATCTATATATGTATATATATATATACATACGTATATATATATATATATATATATATATATATATATATATATATATATATATATATATATATATATATGAATATCATATGTAATCATTCTTTGGGATTATCTAACACCCTGAATGGCTGATTAGTGGCCTACAATCCGGGACTTTAAGGCGTTCAGAATCAGAAGCTTACAAGCACATAACCCCAGGTCTTGAGTATCAAGACCTAATTTAGGGGCTCCTACCCTACGTCTATGATGCTCCGGTGCACTACTTTGCAGGAGTTGGCGCTACAGGTGGCCCCTTTGATCACATCCAGCAGGAGCCTACAGATGCTGATAGATAGGATCGTGCCTCTGTCAAGGTTCCAGAACGACAACAACGTGATCAGCATCGAGAACGACCACGGCTGAAACTTGGCTCTTAAGGTTTGGGCCTTTGAGTTGCGGTGGTTTGGACTTCTGACCTAGGCGATGTTTTTACCAATAGAATAGCCTATAATCCCCAATTTATGGCATCCCTTATCACGGAAACAAGGTAACCCAAACGGGAACTGTATTGGAGTCTATTGGGAGGGTCTGGAAGTTCAGTGTGTTTGCAGTCTTGCCGAGGTGTTGCGAGATTTTGAGAGCTGCGGTGCTAGGAGCAATGTCTACCGGGCCTACCGTACACTCAGGTCGGCTTCTGCATCTAGAAAGTAGAATTGCCGTGGTAGGCTGCCCCATAAATGACAGTGTGATCCAGCCTTCGAGTTGTTTTGGGTTCGTATCGTCTTATGTGACACCGCTCCCCCCACTCGTGGATTTCTGACATTGGGGAAGCAAGTTTAATTGAAATGATACGCGGGAGCAGACAGCGCCATCATCAAACCATGCGACAAAGAGCTTTTGAACCCGCCTCGGTTCCCTTCCCAATGACCAAAACCTTAAATCCTAGTCGGAACCGTGCAGGAAACGTCTCACAATTTTACATTTCAAACCCTACATCCTACGGAAAGAACCCAGCTCGGCTCCCTAAGCAGAAGCTCATAAAGTCTGACCTTTGACCCTCAAGAACCCCGCTCGGCTGCTTGGAATGGCTTTAGGCGAGCATCGAGGCTCTAGAAGGCTTCTGTATTGGGGTCAGTCAGAGTTTATTATGGGGTCAACTTCGGTTCTGGACTGCCGCCGTTGTAGGGTGCTCCATAATCTATCCCCAGGCCCTACTCTGATGTACGTACGAAGGTTGGAAGAAAGTAGTCTTATTCCGAATTTCCAATGCTGGCTCTCCAGTCAGAAAGCAACCTCAGGTACGGAAGTTCTAGGAATGCAGGGTTTAGGGATCATGGTTTAGCTAGGCGGGGAATTTGAGAAGTGCCTGGGCCATGTCCTCACGCAAACCATGAATGATGCACATATCAGGCGGCTTGACGAACTATGAGTACTCTGTGGAGTATTGCCCGGATCAGGACGGATGTCAGCTCCGATATGTCAATCTAGACCCGCTTGGAGGGAGGTAGTGTCTGTCGTCGTCAGGACGGATATAGAACCGTCTCTTGGACGGTGGCGTTTTCGATGAAACTGCCGGGACTGTAGAAATGAGCTTCTGCGCATTAGAGCCGCGAAGTGAAAGCCCCAAGCCCGAGCCAAGACCTACCCCAGCTCTATAGGGGCTTAAAATTTAGTGCCATTTTGTGCGTTCCTGATTACAATTATCGTGCAATGTACCCCACAACCATATATTCTCTTTATTAGGGTCCCTAAGCCCAAGATCCCCGGCCCATCTCACGATGAACGCCGCGGATCCCGTAACCAAGCGCCAAAGTCGGCGAACGCCCGAAGCTTTTGAACCCAAGAAAACCGGGAGATGTGCATCTGAAGCCCCAATCTTATGGAATTCCTTGTAGGATCATCTCATCATCAACCTGGTGAAGCCTTACAGCGTCCGCGTGGTGCTTGATAGCCAAACCTGCCCTGCTGCCGGTGAGGCACCGGCCCAAGCGTTTCATGGTTTTGGAGGGCTCTGTTGTAAAAAGCACAGACGGCTTATACTTTTCTGCAGTTAGGTGAGGGTGGTTTCGTAGGTTAGGAGCGCTGTAACGGGGTTCTGAAGTTTTTCGTTTCGTCTGTTTCAAATTCAAAAGGCTTGTCCAGGGTTTGTAAGCTCGGGAGTCTGGGTTTAGGGTTTCGAATGTGGCACTTGCACGAGGGTTTACGACTCAGGTTTGGGTCTTGGGTTTAGGGCTAAGGACTGCGATTTCGGGGTCTGGGTTCTGCAATTGGTGCTGATGATTAGGGTTTGGGTTTAGGATTGAATTTAGGGTTCAGGGTCTATCTTAAACAAAGGCCTTGAACAGACATCCCTATGGCACCCTCACAGCATGAAGAGCATAACTGATGCCAACTGTTCAACCGAGACTCCCTGCAAGGCAAACTTCGTCCTTGCTAGGTAGGAGGGAAAAAAACCCCAAATCCTATTCTGATGTGTGAAGAGCCGAGGTCTGAGCGTCTGATCGTCAAGATTCGATTGCTGAGCAGATCTTTGGAGGTTGTGGCCGCGCACCCCTGCCGCCTTCAGGGTGTCCCTATATGGGATTTAGGGTGCAGGTTCGACTCTGAGGGTTAGGGTCTAAGGGGTTTGGAATAAGGGCTTTAGAGTGGTTCCTGTAGAGGTCATTCGAATAGAGCGTGTCCCGGATGCTGATATCGGAAGCAGGGTGGCGGTCAGATATCATTGTGGCGAAGATTGAAGATTTTGTCGCTGGCTGCGCCCTAGATTGTTCTCGCTCGCCCGTGTCTCCCTCCCAAGCGCCAGATCCTAAGTGCTGAGTTGGTACGCTTTGGGGCCCCGCAGCACTGCAGCAAGTCCGAGAGCTTGCTGATGAGCTGGGCTTGGGGTTTAGGGTATAGGGTCTGGGGTTTTTGTGGAGAAGCTACCACAAGTCAAGCTCCTTGGGCCGAACTTCTCAGCGCAGCCAGCGTATTGGCTCTTTAGGGCCAGAAGCAATGTCTTGCTGGCCTCTGCACCAAGAGAAGAGATTTTGATTGGGGTCTCTGAGACGTGGCAATATAACCTCTATACGGTTTAGGGTTTAGAGTTTGTGAAAGCTATCAACCAAAGGTCCTACCCTCTCAAACACACACCCTCAACGGGAGCTCCGGTTGCCCTTCTGTTACGGCTTTCTGGCGTGGTGAAATCGGACCAGTCCTTAGTCAAGTCGAATGAGGGTTTTGGGGTTGGTGTTCCGATTCAGCAAAAAATAGCATAACCCTCAAAGCAAAGAAGCACAACGGCTGGGCATGTGGGAAAAACAAGCACCCTTAATCCCAAACCCAAGCTCTAGGTCGAAAAGCCGTAATCCCGACGCTCGCAACTGTTCTGCTTAGACGTGCTTCGGCTCCGGATTGATTTAGGCTTCCGGATGCTGCGAAGAAGCGACTCTGTTGACTGCTCCTCTTGCCCAGGCCCTGTCTGGTGTTTGCCCTTAGTACGAGATTTGTATGCATTTATCGAATTATAGAGTTATTTTTGCGGGTTTGAGTTAGAGCCTTAGTTGGGGTTGGGATTTGGGAGTACATGAGAGTGTGGGTATTGAAAATTGAAGATGCTGTAAAGGGGGCGCTTTGACTAAATCATCCCGACCCTTACATTACTCGCTTAAGGGTTCTCGTTGCTGTTCTTGGCTCTTGTCGGCTGGCTGGCAAGGGTTGTCGGTGCTTCTTTTACTTCTTGAGGGCAAAGCTGTACTTTTCAGCGACACACCAGAAAGCAACAGGCTCGATGTTTGCAGCGGGCTCATGTGATTTTCCGAAACAGGCCTGAAGAGTTTAAATGTATGTACACATGCATGGACGTATTATGTATTGTCTAAACATATGTACTCAGACATTGTGGAAGGCGAATGTTATTCTCGGTTAACTTTGCTGGAGAGACCCATGGGGCATCAGGTCCTTTTGTAACATATTGGGGGCCGTGTAGCAGGAGTGTCTGCCTATGGGATAGAATCGGATAGAAGCAGAAAAGGAACCCAGATTTCGTGTCAGTCTTCCTTGATGCGACCCTAGCCGCCGCGTACACTGCTGCATGCCACAATTAGCCCGGGCGATTGCAAGGGCCTCGTGTCAACCGGACTGCTTGCCTTGCCCACTGTCCGTCTTTGCTTCTGCACAACCGTGACACATCATGCTTTGATCATATCATGCACGGCAGACCCAAAGGAAACACAACACCCTGCACACCAAACCCCTTTAGCTCCCCAGACCTGAGCTTAAATACTTAACACTCTGCGCACAATAGCAACCGGTAAAGCCCTAAGCCTCCTACTGTTGAGGTTGGGGTTTGCGTTTCAGCGGTGTTTGGTCAAGTTTGTCTGATTGATGAAGGCTCGTGGCTCGTAAGCTCGTCTCGACAAATGAACTGACTACTGTGGAGCATCAAGGTAATGTGTTGAGTCTGCTGTTTGTTGTTTCTTGAAAGGATGAGTTCCTAGCTCCCAAGCCCCGTATAACCCATAACTCTGAACCGCAAACCTTAAACCTCCTTCAGTCTGAAAACTCTCAACCTGTCTGGGACTGAAAGCAAAGCGAGTGGGCTTGGCCAGAGCTCGTCTAATGCGAATCCGCAGCCTGAAATGGCTGGAAGATTCTGCGCCAAGAGAAGAAGAGCACGTCTAGTCGTTTGAATTGCAGTGGGCTTAAACTAAAAGCCCTGAACCCTCAAACCCAATGCACACAAAATCTCCGATAAAGGCAGGGCTCAGCTTCAGCAAGAGGGTTTTCGACCTGTGGTGCTGAGTGAAGCACCTTGCTTCGTGGGGTGCTTTAAACCGCTCACAATCTTTCAGCCTTGAATCATCTTTTGGGACCTAAGACTGCAAACTTATATCCTTCAATCCATCAACCCCAACACCCTGACCCTGACCAGTCCAAGCCCTCAAGCCCCGAATGTCGCTTGGATCCACGCCTGCTTTGCGAGTGCGCGAGTCGAAACCCCAAATGTTAATCCCTTACAAAGCCCTCAACCGGAAACTGCGCAACCCCACAACCCTAAAAGGAAGCAATATTCAGGGCGGGCGCTGAAGGTCTAACAAAAAAATCCAAGACCTCAGCCCGGATGTTGAGTGACGCGCCTCCAGTGAATGTATACGTCGTAATCCTGTGTAGTAGAGTTTGCATCAGCCTTCTCTTCTGGTACATTGTACATGCAAAGTAGTTGCTTGGAGCGGGGTAGTGTCGGGGTATAGTATAGTGCAAAGGGCTAGTGTGTTGCGATTCCGAGTGTGTGACGATCTTTCGGCTTCAGCATTTTCGCAGCGACGTGGAGCAATCAGAAGCGAGTTTGGGACGCTTTGCTTTCAATTGGTCATTGAAGACCGGTGATTGGAATGGTAGCTAGATGTTTGGGGTGACCAGTACCTAGATTTGCTGAGCTTTACAAGGTGTCACAAACGTGAGACGGATGACGTCTCAGGTATGGGTGTTCCTCAGATAAACGACAGCAAACCTCACTGGTCGATCCTATTGCAAGCAGGCAAGGTCCAAAGGTAAGAAACCCAAAGAACCTACACATGTTCAGGTGATGGCTCTGAGTCTACCGCCATTCCTTAACACTTCTCGAATCCGAAATATCCATCCGGCACTGAACCCCCGAAGTCTAGGCGGCATAGTAGGAAGCACTCGGTTTGGGGCTGCAGGCAGGGTTGGCACTTCCAGGGAGCTTCGTGGAGCCGGCTGCACAGAACCTTACCAAGCCGCTGCGTAGATGTTTCTGCCGGGTGAGTCGCAAGAATGTCAACGCCTGAACCACTGGACAGTTGCCAATGCTTTTCCGAACTGTCGGGTTCTTTAGTAAGGGGTGTGTTATGCCCCCATATTGGAGCGACATGGCCATCTAAGGATCCTTAGCCAAGACGCCCTGACCCCGAACAACGAGCCTGAGGTTTCATATAGAAGCTTGCAAAACTAGTAGTACGATTCATTAGGGCTGCTTGTTGTTATTTTCTTTGTTATTGTATACTTAGTTTACCCTAGGCCCTTATTCTGATGATTAAGGCTCCGATAGACATCCTACATCCTTCCCTCCGAGGACCTTTGCGACGTCATGGCTCTTCGCGGTTTCATTGCCCTGTCCCTCCCTCTGCCCCTTGCTATGTTAGTCAAGCTGAAGCCCCTAAACCGAAGGCCTAGAAGTTCGTACCCTTTTTCCCGCAAGCCCTGAGCTCACAGTTGCGTCGTGACGGCTAGTTCACTCCGGACACTAACCCCTACAAGCCCTAACCATCGCCTCTTCAAGGGAATTGAGCCTTTGAAGCTGAAGATTTCAGGCATTTAGGAAGGATTTTTTTTTATCAGCTTGTGGGCACCTTAAGGGCAGGGACTTCTAAACATTAGTGCTCTCCGGATCGGAGCACTGAAACCGTGGTTCGTGAGCACTTGCCCTGTGGCAGCTTTCTCCGGACAGCTTAAAGGAAACTCCAGAAAGTTGGAATATGGTTTCAGGGTAGGATACCCTATAATTTACCATAAAGGTTTAGGATAATCAAATTCCAACTTTCTGGCTTTTACCTTAAGCCCATGGCTTTCGTTTTTCTAGGCTCAAAACCCAACCAGCTTCTCGTGCTAAGGCTGGCGCTCGCCAAGGGCTCGCTGCGCGGAGGAGCATCCAATAGTCCTAGAACGAGACTGCGGGTTTAGGGATTTAGCGGTTTAGGGTTTAGGATATCAGGTCGTGGACTGGCTAGACTTGATCCAGTAGCAAAACAGGATATACTACCACTTGTAGGGTTCAGGGGCTTTGGGATTTGGCGTTCAGGCTGCATGTCCCAGGTGCAGACATGTGTGTTGAGGGTTTCGCCTTGGAGCCGTGCAGTGTACATGTAAGCACTTTTTTTGTACATGTCGGAGCCTGGTGCATGTACGCATACGTGCATTCGCACGAGGGCTGCAACACCTGCCTAAGCTGCCGCACCTGCCTAAGCCGCAAGCCCCGAAAAACGCAAGCCATGGATCCCTTATTGAAGCGCTTATGTAGAAGTTTCTGGAAGCTCGGCACAGGCGACACAAGCTTCCGCGCTCGCGTCGAGAGCCCTTGCGAAACCCTTTGAGAACCAAGCCCTTAAGAGCAAGGAAACACTTAGTGCTATTGCATATGCCTATGTCGGACCGTAGGCTGCTGTTTGTGTTTTATGGACCCTGAGCCCTTAAAGTCCAAACTTTTAAGCTCCAAACCCTCGAGGAGACCTGCAGTGCACTGGTGAGGGGAATCTTCCTGCCGGCCCGGTCGCTTGCCACAGCGCAGGGCTTGTAAAAGGTTTTCGATTTAGGGTTCCGGGTTTAGTGATAAGGGTGTTAGCCTGGGCCTTGTTTAAGGTTTCTGAGAGGGATCGCGGCTTTCATGAGGGTGCTGCAAGGGAAAAGAGTGCTACAAGGCGTGTTGCGAGGGCTTCCAAGAGGATGCAGGGGTATGGATGGGGTTGTCGGAACTGGCCTTCGAAGCTAGAATTCCGACAGAGGAAGCAAAGCACGAGTCTTACAGTAAGTTCCGCTAGGTGAGAGAAAACCCCGAATAGTATAGAATTGTGCCAGGGTCGGGTATGTCCCCTCAGAACATGATCCGTCGCCCCCGCCTCTCCCACCTCCCGGCAATTCCCCAAGTATCCCCACAAACAGGCGAGCGAAACTGTTGGTAACTGTACACTCTGCACTTAAGACGCCAACAAATGCGGCAAAGACAGTTGGACTCTGGCACGTCGAATGCTTTGCAAAGATGAAGATCTGCTACATTGCAAAGGCGTGCGTGCATTGTATGCAGGGACGCAGATATTCTTATTGGTGTTGGTGTGTGTGTGTGTGTGTATGCGCATACACACACACACACACGTGCACGAGGACACCCGGACACACACACACACACACACACAAACACACACGCACCCACACACACACGCACCCACACACACACACAGACACACACACACACACACACACCCCGACACACCCCCACAGACACCCCACACACACACCCACACACACACACACACACACCACAACACACACACACACACCAACACACACACACACACACACACCTGTGTATACATGAGTGTATGTGTATATATATACATATACACACACAGACATGCACGCAAATGTTTGTATGTGTGGTATGCGAGTTTTTTTTGTTCTCTTTGGTACATGCCCCCGCTTACCTGAACCCCAAGCTTGCGACTTGGCACAGTTTGTAATCTAAGCCCATGGCTAAAACCTCGGCGAAGGTCTGCTACGGCGGCACCCTCCTCTCAGAAACGTTCAAGATCCATGTGGTGAGCTGCCTGGCCCAATCTCGATGCCCGATGAACCTATAACAACTGCCTGGGCTTCCACTAGGGTTTCGGGTTGGCGGCTTAGTGGCGCGTGGTTAGGGTTTGTGGTCTAGTTTCCTCAGGTATTCTATCCCTAGACCTTTCAACCGTGTATGTATTCTTGTGGAAGCTCGGGGGTCTGCTACGGGTCGGAGTAATGCGCAATAAGATTCCCCCAGAGCCCTTATCAAATCAAGGCCCCGAATTGTTTCAAATTCTGCGTTTTGGCTTTAATGTTCAGGCTGCAGACAAGCTTCTTTTCAGCAAGCTTGATGCAATTCCGGGAGAGGCTGCCCGAACCAGATTTTCTGGCATGATATTCCGGTCTCGACAATCCCAACCCCTAAACCCTGGCCCGTGTAAACCCTTGAACCCTGATGTATTGGTGAACTCGTGTGATCAAGTTTGGTTCCTTCCTTTGTATTCTTTAGGGGTTCGGTCTTTTTGGCTGTTTAGTGCAGGATGGAGAGTTTATGTTGTTTTTGTTCAAGTGGTTTTCGGGTTTACATCGTTGAGGGCTGTAGGTTTAGTAAGTTAACCGGGGTTATGGGGTCAAGGATTTCGGGCTTTTGGTTTGGATTCTGCGCCTGGGAAAGTGCGGGTCCCGTTTGCCGTACAGTCTTGCAGAACTCCTACTGTAACCCCTAAGCCCCTAAGCCTATAAACCCTAAACCCCTGTGTACTGTACACCCTGGACCTCTATCCTATCTTCTGTAAACTCGAAACTTTAGCTTTAAACTCCGATCCCCTCCTAGGCCCCCATTAAGAGAGGCCTCTGGTGACCGGGCACTTGAAATCTTCAGCGCAGAGCATCCCTCACGGACGAGCGGAGGCCATGATGGCGAAGTGGGGATTGTGGACATGAAGGCCACTCGGGATGAAGCCTAGCACTTTAGGTCCTTAAGGTATATACTATGCGGGTTGGATACATGGACCCTGAGGGTGTAGGTTTAAGGGCGTAGGGGTTTAGCATACCCCGTACCCCTGTAACCATCTGATTCCTGGCCCCCCCTACCTGCGGTCTCGGAAGATGATGGGAGTTTAGGGTGTCGGGGCTCTTGCTGTTCTCATAGGAGGCCAAAAGGGTTTTAGCCTATGGGGGTTTAGTAGGGATTAGGGTTCCCATAAGAGGGTTGATCTTAAGGAATCCCTACCCCAAGAATCTTAAACCCCCCTTTTGGCCTCCCATCATGTTCTGGTTAGGCGTCTACCACAGGTTTCACCGGCGTGTCCTTCCAACACAAGGCTACTGTTGCTCCTCTGCTTGGCAGCGCAGGTTTTCAGCGCCGGGTTGAAAATAAATTTGGAGGGCGAATTGGAACATAACCGGACAATAAATATTCCCAGAAATCCTCCTCAAGCCCAGCCACGCCCCTCTCTAAACTCTAATAGGTAAGCTTGCTCAAGCCTTAGCCCTCAGACTTTTGGAGTTCGCTTCCTCTCAGCCGATCTGATCTATGTTGAGGGTTTAAGGGTAGCCAAAACCCTTACACCCCTAACCTTCAACCCTAAACCCCTAACTTCAAAACGCACACTTAGAACGGCCTTTCAATAGCCACGGATCCAAAAAGCAGATCCCTTAATGGGGGTTCCTATAAAGTGCCTTAGTAGTATAGGGCCCCCAAATGAAGGGATCTACTGTACTTCCCAAAATAACACTAAACCCGAAAGGATCCCCATAAAGGAGCCCTTTAAGGAACCCTACTAAGTCTAATGATCCGTGAGAAAGCGCAGGCCGAGGGGCCCCAGGAGGCAGAGTGCGACGGCGCGCAGTTTCAGAACGAAGAGAACGTCATCACCATCGAGAAGCTTGGCTGGGGTTTAGGGAATTACATTAGGGTCTAGGATCTAGGATTTAGGGTCTAGGGTTTAAGGTTTAGGGTTGCTTCCACACCTCGGAGCATGTTTTTTGCCGTAATTACATACCACTTGATCAGTTTTTGCAACCTGGGGTAGCACGAGTCCACAGCACAGTCGGCGCCTCGGTTCCTGGCATATGCATAGTCCAGGTGTATTAGGGTTTAAGCTTGGCTCAGGGGGATTTTGGGTTAAGGATTTATTGCTTTGGTTAGGATCCTAGAAGGTTCAGGGTGTTCAGTGTCTATAGGGGCTCCCAGGCTTCGGGCGTGTAGGGTGTAGCATGGTGACAGGGTTTAGGGTGCAGGATTTATGGGTTTGGCTTCTATAGACATAAGCTTATAGAGTTGAGATTCACCATCGAGAATATTGCTTTAGCTTCAGTGTTCTTGGGAACTGTGTGTTGACATGTTTCGTTTTTCGTATAAGAAAATTCCAAGAGATTGTTGGAACAAAGGTTATACATTTTAAACTGTATAGACTTCAGTGGTTTCCAGGGATTAAGACATTTAAGATTCCCCGTTGAGCATGTTCGTTTCGCGGTTTCGGGTGTGCGGTGTAGCATGCTGGTTTAAGCTTTCAATGGTGTTCGCAGGCTTTAGGGTGTAGTATCTTGGTTTAGATTTAAAGGGCGCGTATGGTTCAAGATGTTATGGCTTTCGGCAGTGTAGGACTCGACAGCGTTTCAATTTCAGGGCGTAGTTTTTAGCCTTTTGTTTGGAGTTTGGCTAGGGCAGCGATGAAGGTTGGGATGCTATAGTTTGTTTTCAACAGGCATGGGATTCCATGTGCTTCTCAGTCTGTTGGCGTGTTTTTTTGGTCTTGGAGTTTTCTGGTACTGATTGCGTGCTTGTTTGGAACTCCCTCTGTTAAGCAACAGCAATCTGAGTCGCTGACTTGCAGTTTCTTGGTTTAAATTACACAGCCCCGCCAAGAATCTCCCAATAACTCAAGCCCTAAAGCCGCAACGCCTGTACCACCGCGGTACCCCTAAACCACCCAAAAGCCCTCGACTTACCGCAAACCACTGAAGCCTCCCTAAACCCCTGACCTCACCCTAAGCCCCTAAGGCTGGTACCCCTTATAGCTTGGGTACTGCCCCCACTCAGCAACAGTTGGATAATATTCACAACATAGCTATATTAGGACCTTTATAGTAGCCCTATCATAGACTGTTACTGTATGGGGACGGTACCCCGTATAACCCAGAGACTCCAATATCCCTTAATTAAGGATGATGCCTTAAATCATATTCAGGATCCTACTTTGATGAAATATTCCCTACTTAAGGGATATTGGAGTCTCTGGGTAACCCTTGATGTTTTCTGGCCCATTCTCACCCCGTAGAACCGAGGAACGACCATGGCTGCGCCTCGGCCAGGGTTCCGGGGGGCTTAGTGGTTCCTTCAAAGCGACTCCACGTCTGCAAGGATTCCAATTATGGGGTCTTTATGGGAGTTAAGGTTTGGGTTTGTTGGTGTTCTGTGCGAGCTCTTCATCTCGACGGAGGGTTTTAGGTTTTGACGGAACTTGCTAGCTGCGGAGCCTTTGTTTTGATAGCCTGTCTGACATAGGGCTCGGAACCGACAGTGGGAGGACGAGATATCCCATGTAACGTAAGCATGTAAAGCTGGATGAAGGCCGTTATAGGAGGACGCTTATAACATAACACGCACTGTTTTGAGTGAATATCTTCGTGGGCATGCCGAGCAGACAACCCTAAGTCCAACACACAGCAGAACGTAAACCAGAGCATCGCCCTCATATTCCCTATGTAATCATGGTGGAGTGCACCCCCAAGCTGTATACAAGATACACCCAAACGTCACTGTAAACCCATGACATGAGAAATCGGGATTACTGTGCATGTTCCCTATTCTGAACCATGGAATTTCGAACACAAACGGATCGGGTTTAAGACGATCAACATACACAGTCACAGGAAGTGTTTCGAGTACACAAACATACATTAGTCCAGGCAGTGTTTCAATAGTCCCAAGCTTGCCTGCAGGGGGTCAAATGACATGCCTGCAAAACCAAAGGAGATTTGTGTAAACGGACACACAAAAACCCAAGCGAAGTTTAAATATTCAAATGGCATTGAAAATCAATTCATATGCATAATTTTGAATGGAGAAAGTAAGCTCACATACATTTTTCCAAGTGGCTCCTCGTGCCAAAGCAGAGGCGGCCTTTCCAACTACGAGTACTCCGTGCAGTACTGCCCGGACCAGGACATGATCTAGGGTTTATTTTAATACATGTATATATACACACGGTATACTATCTATATTGAGTATTACACATACTTCATTTACATTATATATACATACAGGGGGTTTATACTGGTGTTCACTTCTTTCCGTTATGGTGCAGGATTCAGGGCCGTTCTTGAGTCTGAACTCATGCTCGTTCTACATTATTGGCAACAGGTCGCCGGGTCGTGTTTTGGCAGCCAGCAAGCTCGGTTTCGAAAGGGTCGTGATGGGATTACACACGAACCTACGAACTTTGGGATGCACCTCAACATCGAAAAATTCTGGTTTGGGCTCGGATCTCCCATATGGTTTAATTAGGGCGCCCAGGGCTGTAACGTCTGAATGAGTTGTCATCATACCCCGTCATGATAAGATAGTCCCCAGTTCTTGCTTCTAAGCAGGACGAGCCTGGTCCTCCATTCCAAACCTTGGACTCCACACTCCCGAACCCTGAATTGTTCACGTCGCGCCTCGTTGTTGGGGTTCTGCAAACCCTAAACCCTACACGCCCTTGTGATCCCTGAGCCCTAGACCGTAGACCGTGTTGCGTTCTGACCGCAGGGAAGACCTCGGTCCAAATTGGGAGGTCGCAGACGCAGACCAAAATGGCTTCACTGTCCTAAACCCTACCAAACCCTAAACCCCAAACCCTAAACCCTAAATCCCAAACCCTAAACCCTAAACCCTAAACCCCAAACCGACCGCTTTGAACCTTTTGAAACTCTGAGACCGACCCTGCGATGCGGGTAATGTCCTAGCGCGGCGGGAGGCAACTTACGAGGGTTTGGGTTGCCGGACCAATAAAGGGGCTTATATAATGATTACCAATACCGTTGTGGGGGGGGGGGTCCTTATAATCATAAGAATAAGAATAGTAATTGTTATTATCGTTGACACTTGATGATGGCACGGCAGAGAGAGAGAGAGAGAGATTATCGTTACTATTATAGTAGAATGGGCACCCAAACCTTATTCTACGTATAGTAAGGCCCCCACTGTGTATTGTCGCTTCAGCCTCGGGCCAAAGGACAACCTGATGATCAACATCGTGAAGCCCTTCAGCGTGCGCATGGTTCTCGAGAGCCAGACCTGCCCACCAGCTGGCGAGGCAATCTTGGAGCTTATAGGGTTTATCATATGATCTTAGTGTACGGTTTTTTGTTGCTTCATGTAGGGGTTCATTATGGGCGTTGGGGTTTAGAAGGGGGTTTTCCAGGGCTTTACGGGTTTGGGGCTTGCTTTTGACTCCAAGTTTGCTTCAGTCGCGATTAATGTTTAACGTACGTAGACCCCCGATGAACAGACTTTTGTTTTTAAGGGTCAGGCATGCCAGGATCTGCTACAGCCCATAGGACAGGAAGCGGTTAGTTGGGGCTTTTCTCAGGGGTGCCAGGATTCGCGATGTTGGGGGCTCCGGGCTCATGGGGTGTAGAGCGCTATAAGTTTGCAGAGCTTTGGGATTCTTTCGATTCAGGGAGAGGTGCAACAGCCAATGAAGCGACAACTCAGAGCGAAAAGGTGGAGATTGAAAGGCTCTTGGCGATGGGTGTCTCTTTCAAAAAACAAGCCCCAAACCCTAGTCCCCACGCATTGAAGTAGCCCCCATATTCCCAAAGCTGAAACCACTCCTGGTGGAAAAGAGGCATAAAACGAAGAAGCAGCAAATCAAGCCCCGTATTTTACAAAAACCCTAAACCCTCGAACCCTAACCCCTAAACTGAACCCTAAACCGTATTTTACAAAAGCCCAAACCACTGACTTAACATCCACAATCCGAGAAACTGCCAGGTTTGAGGCTCTGACTTTGACTCGCGCGACTGAGGATCCTTGGGGTGTGAGGGGGTTTACGGTTGCAAGCAATGAGGAAGTTTCCGAAAGTTAGGGGGGTACCTTATTTTGGGATCCTTATAAGGAGGATCCTAATATTTAGCATACTATATTAGGGCCCCCGATTTTCGGAAACTCCCATGACTGTATAGGGTTTATGTGGGTGCATAGGGCTTCGTGCTGATCTAGGATTTAGTCTTGAGGGTTTGGGCGCGCAACGTCGTTTACCGTACTATGTGGTTACTTTCGGGCAGTAACGTTCGATGGAAGCAACTCGTCTTCTACGGTTCAAGCGTTTCTCAGAAATCAGCGCGGGTCTCGTTTCCTCAGAGATCGCGCTGGAGGAGATCGCTGAGATCTCTCCGGTTCTTTCTGCCGTCGTGTGCCAATAGCCGATTCCACCAAATTAAAGTCAAGGGTCTAGGATTTCTCGTTTAGGGAATGGCTTGCTCGCGGACCTAACCGACGTTTTAGTGTGTACAGGTTAATAGTCGCAGTAAAGAGCTTGTGGCGCACGGCGTGCCGTACATTGTCGCATAGAGCAGTTGGCAATGTCCAACCGCTTACGATTTTGTGGCGCAAGCCGGGAATTAAGTCTGAACTACTGGTGCTGTGGTCTTACCAACCTAAGACGGTTGCTATAGATCTCCTGTGAGGTTTGATGCTTGCGCGAAAATGGCAGGACACTCTGATGCAGACCCTATCCACGCTGACAGGACCCTGAATTGGAAGACTTTGAATACCTGGACCCCAAAAGTATGTAGAATTATAGGCGTTTTATAAGTTTTGGGCCATTATTTTACCTACTTTTGGGGGTCTAGGTACAAGAATCCCCAAAACGGCACCCGAAATTTAAGCAACGGCCAGGTAATTCGAAACCCTGAGACCCAGCTCCTACCGGGTCTAGGTTGGTTTGAGGTCCCTCGGCCCCTACTCCTAGTAAGAGCGCTACAAGGTCTGCACGCCACGCGTGAGCCCTAAATATCCTACCTTTGCAGGGCTCCTTGTTACGCATGATTTGCGTACATAATACGTTCTTAAGCAATTCTGGTTGTTTAGGGTCCAGGCAGACCTTATCATCCCTGCGTGGTTGCAGATTCCTGATCAGCATAAGGGAACCCCCATTACAATCCCAAGTGGGGAAACGTAGACTACTTGGAGGGTCGGGTGACTTTTTGGGGACTTATAAGTACCAGAACCCCAATTAGGGTCCCTTTTAGGGTACTTATAAATCTACCTACTACCTACTTACTAAGTCCCCCGACCCTCCAAGTATGTAAACCCTTGACCGATGAGGCTGAGAATAAACCCCTCTTCTTTGGTTCACATGACCACGGTTTAGGGCTAGGGTTGAGGGTTTCGGGTTTAGGGACTCACATTACAGTGGATATCCCCAATGGTTTGTTTATCATGGGTTCTGCCTTGAGCATCCGGGGGCCGCCGCCGTTTCTGCAGTCTGTCCGCAAAGCGCCCGAAGCAGCTGGAACTTGAACGCAGGCGCATTGGTGGGGGTCAAGGTCTTTAGGGCTTCGGTTTAGGCCCAGGCTGAGGTTTTGGGGTCCGGAGTTTGGTCTCCAATTCTGAAGAACCCAAAGGCGATGGGTAATGCGGAAGGCTGACCAACTAGGGACAGTGACATCTACTTAGATTCCTTATGTGCATGCATGCATGCATGCATGCTTGATGCTTTGTTTCGTTGTTCGTTTACATATCCATACTCCATACGTGTATGCCGTGTGTACTTTCTTAAAATCTTTTACACACATATGTATGTATATATATATGTATACAGAAAGCCCGTTTCATTCAGGGTTTGGCCTCATGAAGGCCAGTGCATTGGTGCTTTATCCCATGTCGGTTATTAGCATTGTGTAACGGAAATTTCTGGACCTTTTATTCAGGCATCGCATCTTGAGTTCTATGATCATCGTCTTTCTGCAACTTGAAACAGTCCATGCAGGTCTCCTTTGGGCGTCATGGCATCTCGATTTGTCTTCGCGCTGGCATTGTCTCTGCCCTTCGTCGCAAGCTTGATGCTGTTCAGGTTTTCCTTGCCGGACCAGGAGCTGGGAGTAACAGCGCTTCATTGAGAAGGACCTTGCTTCAGGAACTAGAAGTTCTCCTGAATGGCTTTCAGGTAGCATTGCTTCAAGTCAAAAGTCACGATTTGTAAATTTGGGTTGCCCTGAGCACCAGGCCACCAGGCCCTACAAATCCCCAAAGTCTGTAAGCCTTGGACCCAGGCCTTAAAACCCCAAACCCGACCCTGGCACAAGTGAGAATCGACATCATTCGACTTTTCACACCGACTCCGCACCTAAGAACCTCGCCTGGCTGTGTCCGAGTTGTGAGAGCGTAGACCCGACCCTGAACCCTGAAACCCTGAATCGTTGGTCTGGCTTGCATGTTTTATCTGATCCGCCGCTGTGTGGAAATGAGATTTCTCGGGTCCAAACCCAGATATCTAGTGATTCGCTCAGCAATGCAGCAGGCAAAAATTGTGGTGGCTTTTCGAATCCTTTCTAAGTAGAGTTGGTTTTTGCATGGAGGGTACACTCATACTTTAACTTGCAATAACTATGAAGCTGTAAAGGAATATCATTAAGATTTTATCCCGACCCGCTCATATCTTTCTATAAGCCTTCTTTGTTTCATGCTTAGGATCGCCTCTGCTTCCGCTTCTCTTCGTGGTAGCAGCTCGGACCAACCGACCCGGCAGGGTTTTCCACATTCAGGGCGATGCTAGGCGACCAGCATGAAGGACGTTCGTTAGCTGTCCTGAAATCTGCAAGTACGTATACCTATATATATATATATATATATATATATATATGTACACACATGTGTGTACACACACATATGTATTTTCACGCATATTCAGTCTGCTGTCGGCTGCAACTGTGTAGCCTCACGTTTCGTATGCCACAAAGTTGCTACATGCAGTTACTTATGCGATTCAGCCATACTACAAGTAAGTGTGCCATGACGTCACGATGCATATGGGAGTTTCCGAAAATTAGGGGTACCTTATTTTTGGGTCCTTATCATAAGGATCCTACTATTTAGGGTACTATATCAGGGTCCCCCATTTTCCGAAACTCCCATGTCTGTAGAAGGACTTAGTTTGAGGCCATTTGCCAGAGCTTCAGGTTGAGAGGCGGGTGCGTTCGGGACGCGAAGCCCAAAGGCCCGAAAGTGCAGGACCCGGAAAAGCGTAAACCCTAAGGCTGAACCCAGGCTTTGATTCTGGGCTCTCCGTAGAAGCGTAGTCTCTACTGTCATGATGTGAACCTACCGGGTTGGTGGAGTATGTTTGTACATGTTATGGCTTCTGCGGATTATAGGATTATTGTTTGGGCTTACATCCCTAGCTCTGATCGAGCGCGTCAAGCTTGGCCCAGCTGACACCCGAGACCTTGGGTCAAAAAGATCCTGCCATGGCTTGGTCTTGTGGCAATCCACTAGTACGAGATAGGGGAACTGACCTTCGGAGTCTAAAACTCACCCTAAGTTAACTAAGGGTCCATGTACCCAAATAGCATATACTTTAAGGCCCAATGTACCTATATAGGGATTACATTAAGGCCAATGTATATACTATTTGGGTACATGGACCCTTAGGGTCATGCTAAGTTGCAATCGTTGTCGTTTTGTACCCATGGGCCCCGATGGAAGAGGCGAGCTTCAGTGCAGCGGTGAAGGCAACCTGCCTGCGGGTCCCGCAGCTTGGAGCCGATGGCAGGGTCTTTTGGGTTCAATTAGGGGTCTGATCATGAAGCGATCATTCTAAACTAGATTCTAAACAGCGCCGCAAAGATTATGGTGCACCCACCGTTTCATAGGTCCTTATATCCCAACGGTTTTCAAATCTTTGGGTGTAGAACTCAGGATTTACGGGTTTCGCTACCTTGAACAAGAACCCTCAAGCGTGATCCTGGTGTTCGCAGTCTGTTGCTCTTGAGTCCTAATTTGGGCACTCGCTTAGCCTTATGAGTCCTATGATCTTTGTGGCACTGTTTGCCTTACCAGGTCTAAACCCAATAACAGCATGAATGGTGCCTACTTTTTGCCAGTTGGAGTGCTAGCATCGAGCCCCGCCGTCGGGGACGTCAGTCGCAACCTTAGACCCTGAGCTGTCGGTACCTGCGACCCGAAGACTTCAGCGACAATAAACCCTACCCAGGCCCTAGACGCTAAACCCCAAAGCCTGCGGCTTCTACTGTAGCCTAAAGCCTATGAGCCGTAGCTGTAGCTCGGTTCTAGAGATATTTGATGTACAAGCTTTGGGCTAAATACCTGGGATGGTAAGGCGGTAGCGCAGACCCTCACATGCGGCTCTTCGGTTTAGATCGTCGCTTTCCTGCTAAGCCTCGGGCCTGATCCAGCAGATAAGCCGTACCCCAAGTGGGCTTTCCGCCGCGAACATACCGGCAGGTCGAAAAAGGCCCTTAAACAAAAACGAAAACGTGACCCTCCAATAAGGGCACTAGTAAGGCCTCTCGAGTTTCTGGGAATGCCGGCTCAGGTCTGCTTTGGGGGCACCTTGCTCACACAGACCTTCAACATTCACGTGGTGAGCCCCTGGACCTGGCAAGTGTTCAAGGTGTCGGGTTTTAAGATCTTCTGTAGGAGTCTGGGAGCTTCGGAAGGGTTCATAGGTTTAGGGTTTTGGTCTTCAGGGTACCCGGCAGTCGCAATAGGCCTGGATGCAAAAAGGGTTTTGGGCTTAGGGGTTCTAGCCCTAGCAATAATCTTCCTCGAGGATCGATGCTCCTTTGCACTGTGCATTTTGGGAGACAACACTCCTGGCACTTGACCAGTGGCAAACATAAGACCCTGATGAAGTATACTTACTTGAGGGTGTCTGGATATGTTACGGTGTCATTAGCACATAGAAAAATCTTTGGCCTCTGTATTGCAGACAAGCACGCCACGAATCGTGCTCCATCTTGCGAAAGAGCCGAGTCTTCTCAGCGAAACGTCAAGCCTTAAACTAGCCAAGCATGCAAGGTTTATGGATCCGTTGGAGGGTCCTGTAAGGTTCAAAGCTTCTAAGCCCTGGCCGCAAGCTCATTTGGCAAGTCCGAGTGTGACAGCGCAAGCCTTAAAGCTCAAGCTCGTGGCCCCTAATGCCTGGAATGCTTTCAAACAGTATTCAGAATAATCATACCAGTAATGATAGTAGTTTCTATGCCGCTGCCCAGGTCACGATGGTGCCGTGGGCATCGTGGATTTGAAGGCCCAGCAGGGATGCGTGAAACTGTTTTTAGAGCAGAGGTGAAGGTTCTGGATTTCGGGTTCCTGGCATTGAAGTGTGTAGGTCAATCCTCTTCCGGGAACTAATTAGCTGGGATGTCTATCTCTCTATATTATATATATATGCAGCATGATTATACCCAAGTCAGAACCAGGACCAGCAACCGGGGGTGTGTTGATCAGGTTGGTTCCTGCAGCGCAGAGCTCCGTCCCGAAAAGCCTGAGCACAAAGCCCAGGAATGTATTGTGGGTTAGGAGGAACAAAGTAACCAACAAGAGAAGCTACCCCGAATAAGCGGTTAAGCCCTGAACCCCCAGCGACCCGGAGCTCAGCAGCTCGTTTGCTTTGCTTTTGTAGGCGGTGGTTGGGGCCCTTGTTCAACTTTAGTTCTTCACTCTAGTTCTATCGAGCCCGAGGTTTTGAAATGAAATCTTGTCCAGCCCTCCCTAAACCTTAAACTACATGCCGCAATCGATCCCGATCGTTTCTAGGTGAAATCCGAAACTTCCTACTGCGTCGGGAGGCAGAGGGCCCCCAGTCGGCTGAGTGCGATGGCGCGCAGTTCCAGAACGACGCCAATGTCATCACCATCGAGAACGACCACGGCTGCAACCTGGCGGTGGTTTTGAATTTGACTGCCGAGCGATCGTAGGGCTTTGTAGTGGAGCGAATTTGGCAGTTTGGAAATATATAGATAATCACAAAGAATAGGCCCTAACGCTAAACCAAGACTAGAATGGGCCGCCGATCAGTTCCCCCTACATCACCTCAAAAGTAACGCCAGGAAGGAAGCCGGAGAAGTAAGATCAAGCAGTCCATTCCCGAATGCTTTGTCTTGAACCACGTGCAAGCCTTAACACGGTAAGCCCAAACCTGTAGCCGCAAACCCTCGAATTCCCGAAGCCCATAAACCCTAAGCTTCCTAAACCCTGAGGTGTGGGATGCATCCGCAGAGGGACGGCCAATAAAGCAAAGAAACGCCCTGAAGAACCGCTACGGACCCTGCGTTGAAAGCCTACCAAACCCTTCTAGCCTTCAAAAGCCCTCTGTTAAAACCAAGACGTGCCAACACATTCGGAGCTCAGGTGGTCTTGCCAAGTACGAGTACACGGTGCAGTACTGCCCCGATCAGGACCGGAGAATGTTTGGTTTCAGGCTGAGAGTTTGGAGTGGAGGGATAGACTTGAGCTTGCTCCAACTCCGGGCGCAGTGGAAAGCCTGTTGCAAAAAAGTGATACGGCTTGCCGATCTCCTCTAAGCTTGAGAGATTTCTGGAAGCAGTTAGAGGAGCTTCGGGCTGTAGAGTAGAGGCTTTCAGGGGCACAGGGGCTCAGGTTATGTAGGCTTCTGGGTCGAAGTTCTGAAGCCGAGCTGTAGCCGAACAGAATCCCATCCCAGTCGCTTTTGATGTTGGGGCCGGTGGGTTGGAGGTTGAAGCCCGAGCTAATCACCCTTCTGCAGCTGTCGAGCTTTCTGCAGGGGTTCCTCGTTTGGGGCGTTAGATGCTCAAACACTGTAGAAGCCGGTGTCTTCGTATGTCTTACCCAGCATACTTCAGCATGAGGGTTCAGGCTCCTGGGAGCCAAGCCGAAGCCTCAACCCCTGGAAGGACAATCTGGTGGTGACGTTAAACCCAAAAACCCTAAACCCTAAACTCTAGCACTGGAAGGACAATCTGGTGGTGAACCTCGTGAAGCCTTACAGCATCCGGATGGTGCTCGAAAGCCAGTCCTGCCCTGCTGCTGGCGAGGCCTCTTCTTGTTTTTGCTGCCCGGGAAACCCGTAAAGCCTTAAGGCCAAAAGCCTGAACCGTAAACCCGGAAGCCTAAAGATGTCAGACAAGCACTGCAGGAACTTGTGCTCTCATTCGTCTGAGGTTTGAGTTGCGCATGTGCTTTTCATCACTAATCACTAGGCCGCGATGGTACAGATGCATACTTTATGTATACATGGAACCCAAAGGGTCCAAGTATCATTCTGGTATATACTAATATGGCATTTTGGGGGTCTAAGTATATACCACGATGATACTTGGACCCTTTGTGGAAGTACAAAATATACATGTGTATATATATATATATATGTATGTATACATATAAATATATGCATACATACATGCATAGGAATTTTCATCATACGCCTACACACTCGGTACATATTTTGTACCATATACGCATGTACTATTGTTTACACCGGTACATGCACAGGCTACGCTTTCTTTGCTTTTGTTAAAACACGGTGGGCCCGAACACTCTGTTCTTGTTTTTTTTCAGGCTGGTTTGGAAGGCTGCAGGTTTACGAAGTTGAGTGTTTTGGCGATTTCCGGGAAAGTCAGGACCGGCGCTTGAATTTCGGTGTTGGGGTTTTAGGCTTCAAGGGTATGCAGTTTAGGGCCTGCAAAACCCTTAAACTCTCTTCATAGCCATGAAGATAACTGACCCATGAACCAAATCGCCTAAATGTAAACATAAGCCCTGCAAACCCTGTACCCTGAACCCGACAGTCAGAGCCAAGACCTCCTTTAGGGGCCCTCATGACAGGTGTGAAGCTCGAGGATGGCGTTGTTGGCAGCATTTCGCAGACTGTTGCGAGCGTCTTCCGTGTAAAGCCCTAGACACTTGGATGATCGCTTGAGCTATATATCATAGTTAAGTTGAGGGATATCTGAATGAGCATACATACATACACACATAAATATAAATATAAATATAAATACAAATATAAATATAAATATAAATATAAATATATATATATATATATATACAGATTTATATGCTATGTGTGTATATATGTATGTATATATATATATATATACACATTCTGTCAGATGGTTCTCAAACGACCAGCCCATCTCCAGTCTGTCAGCTTATTCCGGCGCATGCTGCCACCCGGCATGGTGGTGTGCGCGCCTGTAGCATAGAGAGGCTGGCAATGTCCAGCTTCTTCTTTGCCATGGCTCTGGGCCCTCGTGGTAGGAGGCAGGAGCAGGAGCAGCCGTAGGCTGCAGGTGTGCCTGCCCTGCCTCGTAAAATCCTCAAACTCCCGTGCTGTTGACTATCCCCGGAGACCCTAGATATAGCCGGCAAAAAAATGTGTGCAGAACGCCCAAAACCCCTAAACCAACCTTTATGGTTTCGTTACTGCCTCCGAAGCGAGAGCTACAGCGCGCTGCTGCTGGCTTTCCTGCAGCACAAGCCTGGAATTCAGGTCGAAAGGTTCACTTGTCTTTGAGACGGACCGTCCAACTCAAGGTTGTTGGATACTTGCGATAAAAGCAGTTGGTACATGCCTCTACGCGTTCAGCATGTCTATTGTCTTAGACAACACACCCGATCAAATGCCGAGTGCAGGTTTCTCCTTTCTTGCTCAGCTCTTGAGTTTCAGTTTAAAGACCCAAGCCCGTCTCTGTGGATTCGGCAGCCCTCTTTTCAACCTTGTTTCTGCGAGTCCTAGAAACTTTGGCTTTCTCGGCGCTTTGGTGAAGATGCTGTGCTTGGATCTAGTATATCTACAGCGATGTTGGGTGCAGGATCTTCTCGCCGTTCTTCTTACTGTCATGCGGGGGGTTAGCTGGATTCGTATCCTGGTTGGCGGAACGTTTGGTAAGAATGACGTAATCTATCGTAATCTGATGGGGCTTCAAGGGCTAACTTCAGTTGGAGAACTATCCATTTATCCATGCGTGCCCGCTTGTCTTGTGCCGCTGTCGTGTTGCCGCTCTCTCTCTCTGTCTCTCTTTCTCTCTCTCGCTCTATTTCTTTCTGGCTCTCTTTCCGTCTCTATCTGTCGGAACACGTGTGATTGCAGACACGGTCGCTCCCTGCTACACTGCCTATGGTTCCGTATGCCATCTGGCATGTCGGACCTTGTCGTTCTGGTTGCAGCTTGAGGCGCCCTGAGCTTCTGGGTTGCAGCACGAGAATCATCCGTAATTGGTCGCCTTAAATAAAACCAGCATAAAACCGTAACCCTAAACCGTGAAGACCAGGGGAAAGCAAAAGAAGACCTCCCTGGTATTGCCGAGTGTGATCGTCAAACCCTGAAGCCTTGCCCTCTTCGTGCCGAAGCCGTTTTCGCAGCTGCAGCAGTCAACCCCTTCCCGACGACGCTCGTCCAGGTCCGCGAGAATCTGGCTAGAGAGTCTAGTACTCATTGAGTACGGGTTCTTCCAAAAACTAGCTATGGAGACTGTTTAGGGAGTTTAGGGTGTTTATCTGCCCTTCCCTCTAGACGACTTTTAGGTATATCATAACGAAGGCCCATACAGCAGATAAGCAGAGCCCCTACATGCATGCAACAACCCTAACAAAAATGGAGGACGTTTATCGAACCTGCTCACTCAGAACTGCAGCGAGCAGGGAAAATGAGAGACCTTAATATAAACATAGGGGCTTAAAGAATTACCAATACTATTTTGGGGGTGTCTTATTACCAGTATAGTATAATGGGCCCCAGAACCCTATTCTAGTTATTAAGGCCCCAATGTCACACCCTAGATATTCGGATCCTGGCTGGAGGGCCATCCCTTTTTCAAGAGATCCCTAAACCCATCCCTGCAGGATCGCCTGAAGCATGTTCGCCCGTGTCCTTTCCGCAGTGGCTCTTCCTATGCTCCTCGACTTGCAAGTTGTTCAACGTCCTCGAAGCACGCCAAAGACCCAAACCGAATAGACTTTAGGGTGTAGGTATAGGGTTCAGTTCAGGCTTACGGAGCACATGTTTGTAGATCTGGCCTCTAGGCAGGCACTGCAGAGAGACCTAACCCTAAACCCTAAACTCTCAACCTTAAACCCTAACAGGCTGGTCTCTGCTGGCTCCAGCTTGCGGGGCAGCTCCTCGGATCTTTCTGGGCCGAGTGATTTTCTTGATTTCGGGCGTGGGGTTTCAGGATTTTCAGGACTCGATCGGGTCTAGGTCTCAGGTTTGCTCATTAGGTAGTGTGCTCCGTCTTTAAAAAGCCTTACAAGGGCGGTGTGGCTCAAGTTGATCGATTGCTTGCGGGGTTCTTAACTTTTACTTGTTTGAAGGCTTATAAGCTTCTTAGCAGTGTCCGACTGTACAGCTGTAAACCTCAATTCTGAGGCTGTCGACGTACGAGTCGACATACTGTTTAAGCCTGAAAGGTGTAAATGCACAACACATGCCCCTCCCTACATTACATGTCTGTCGAACCATTGCACAAAATCCTGAACCACAGGCTTTTTTGGAAAGCCTCTGCTAAGAATTGAGCGTTCCGAATATGATCCGCAGCTCCAGGCGAGTTTCAATGCTCCGGTGATGGGAGCCTCCCCGAGGGCCCTGCACCTCCACGTATTGAGCAGCATTTTTGGCGCTGTTTGGCTCTTGGGTTTTGCTCCGCGCAATGGTTACCAAATTAACGATTTAAAAGACGATTTCTTAGGGTTCCTTAGCATAGTTATAGTAATCCGAACGTTGCAGGTCCGCGTAGTGGGGCTGACTGGCCATTTTTTTCCGGTTCTCAAGCCCTTGCAAGATTCTCCTGTGAGCTGTTTGTTAGAGTCAGTGGCTCCCTCATGCCTTATGTAGCAATGCGGATATAGTCAAAAACCGTCAGGAAACCCCCAAAACCAGGTCAGGGTCCATTTTGGGTTGGGGTCGCTAATTGCCTAAAAGCTCCCGTATTTTCGTATGAAGCTCATTTTTTCTAAGCCGTGGCACCCTGTCTAGACGCACAGAGGCCTGCAATTGAAGCCTAGCGCTTCAGCACTATAAGAGACTATAAGCACCTATAGACCCAACCCTATACCCGAAACCCCCGAAGCTACGCTTTGCGGTATAGACCGCCGCCACACAAACGCCTGACGAAACCCGGTATCCTATGGTAGGTTTGAAGCGCCCTAACGAGAGCCTAAAGCTCTCAAGGTTTGCTTTGGCGGCACCTTGCTCACGCAAACCTTCGCCATCCATGTGGTGAGTTCCTGGGTCCGAACTTCTTGTTTAGAGTCCTAAACCCTAAACCCTAAAACCCTAAACCCAAATCCTAAACCCTAAACCCAAAACCCAAATCCTAAACCCTAAACCCTAGAGCTCATGAGGCGTTTAGGGTAAAGGGTTCAGGAACCTGGAGTCCTATCTATAGGGGCCTATAGGGGCCTGGAGAATCGGGTGAGGAGACCCGGTTTAGGGTTTAGGGGTTTAGGGTTTAGGGTTTAGGGGTTTAGGGTTTAGGGGTTTAGGGTTTAGGGTTTAGGGGTTTAGGGGTTTAGGGTTTAGGGTTTAGGGGTTTAGGGTTTAGGGGTTTAGGGTTTCGGGTTTAGGGTGTCCACGTGTTCAGACAAAGACGATGCTCAGTATACCGTAAACCCGACATGCCTCTTTGAGAGCCCAGTTAAAAGGGCAATGTGAGAGTCTCCTTGTCGCCGACCTATACTATACAAATTCGTCGCGATCGTCTGGAGGGCATCAAACCCTAAACTCCCAACCGTCAAACAGAACCCTAGACCATTGAACCAACAGTCACTCCGCGAAACTTTCCATGCTTTCACGAGGCCTCTGTGTCGACAACGGGGTTAGTGGTCCAAGCCAAACCAAGCCTGATCACTTGAGGCCATGACGGAGCAGTCGGCATTGTGGACATGAAGGCAGGATCAGTTTGTTCGGAAGTTGAAGTCAGCTGAGATCTCAGAGTACGCATCCGCCCAGAGTAGAGGCGTCGGCAGGAAAACCCGTTTGGAACACTGCAAGACATACTTCAAAGCCTTGAACGAAGCCCAAAGTCCCACCAAAACTTACGACAGCTCAGCGGACTTAGTATCTGAAGCCATGCCTGCCTTGTGCGAGTGTGTGAGTCGAAACTTACGGCAGCAACTTCTTCAACCCCGAACCAGGAAAAAACCCTACATGCAACATCACAAACATCGGCCACTGACCCCATGCCCAAGTGTTCCCCCTTAAGCAGCCCTCAATCCGGAAACCGCAAACCGTAAAGCAATCCTAAACCGTAAACTCCGTAAACCCCAAAGCCAGGCAGAGGGCCCGCAGTCTGCAGAATGTCAAGGGGCCCAGCTCCTTGGCTCTACGAAGGGCCCCAAGTTTGGGGGCGATGGGGTTACATACGACGCTGGTGGGTTTAGGGTTGAGGATATGTAAGGTTCGACACGGTTTACAGGTTTTTATAGAGTTTCTTAACAGGGTATATTTGGGGTTCAGAAATCAGAAGCCAGCAGACTTCCCAGAGTCGAAGCCGGGATCCAGAGCGGTCTCTTGTATGACCTTATCTTGGGGTTGCACAGAATAGGTCCCTAGTATATGGCGGGGTTTAACTTAGGGTCCTTGTTCCATGCATCATAAACTGGAGGGTTTGGGGTTTCGGGTTTGGATATTCCGTTTGAGTGTTTCAGGGACGTCTACGTGACCACGGTGGCTACGTGCATAAGGGCTTAAGGTGTTCAGCGTTTCCGAGCTCAAGGGTTTACGGGTTTGGGGCTGAGGTGTTTAGCGTTTGGGTAGGGGGCGTAGGAGCCTAAACCCTAAACCGGCTTCTACATGAGTTGAGGTATGATTGACCGGAGATCCCCAGACGTTTTGCGGCATCCCTGCAGGTTTCAGAACGACGCCAATGTCATCACAATCGAAAACGATCATGGTTGCCACTTGGGCTAAACGGTGCATTTCGGGGGATCCAACCTCCAAGTCCTAAGTCCTAAGCCATCCGTCGAACAAGTCCAGCTACTCCAGGGTTTGTCGATTTGCCCCGAGCATTAGGGATTTGCTTGCTTTCCGTGGGTGGGGTCCAGGCTTTGCTTCTGAAGGCCCACCGGATTCGCGTTTTTGCCCTTTCCCCTATTGGGTCTTGTGGTCCTACCATCAACCATGCGACCATTGCTCACTTGCTTCTTTCGTTTCCCCATAGTGAAAGATTCGAGTTATGTAGACGAAGTACCTCCACACAGCCCTGTGAAGACCCTGTATAGAGCTCCAACAAATGCGTCGGGTGCAAAGGTGGCTTGTCCAACTACGAGTACTCGGTCGCATATTGCCCCAACCAGGACTCGGCAAATTCAGATTTCTCGGTCGGGTTAGGGGCTGTGTAGAGCGGAACGCAGCACCCCAAGACCCCTTAAGAAATGAGCTTTCTACAGTTGATGCCGCTGCCGTATAATAAGATCTCAAGACTCATACTCCCTCTTTAAGGTGGCTTTGGCTGCTTGATTATATGTGGGTGTGGTCTTTGGCTGGAGCAGGCGATTGTAAAAGTCCGGGCGGAAGGCTTATTATACGACGTGCTTTGGTGGGTCATAGAAGTTTTGTTCCGCAGCCCTGGAGCCACACAAACGATTGTAAGCTGAGACTTACGTGCTCTGCCATTTTCGTCCCTTCCGCTAAACCTGCCTGCACCTGCCCTGATCCGGAGACCCTGTCACTGAAAACCCTATTAATAAAGCCTAGAACTCTAAATCCCCAGCGGAGAGAAAAGTGCCTTCAACATATTACGTAACATAAACCCCGAAGCCCCTAACAACTCAAATTCCTCGAGGACAGCTTGGTAGTCAACCTCGTCAAGCCCTTCACCGCACTTCGGCGTCTCAGAATTCCACTTTCATGGGCATAAGCTGGAAACCTGTGCGGTTGGGTTCGTCTGCAAACCTCGCCCGCCTCAGGATTCTTATTCCAGTCACTTGTAGTGGAACTGCTGGCTATCCCAAGGCCTTAGTCCATGCTTATAAAGGTCCCATATTAGGACATCCTTCATGTGGTGTTTTCAGCTGCATGGTAGGAGGTACGGGCTTTAAGCGTCAGACTTTGTTTTACTGTTTGAGGTCGTCCGATTGTGATTATGGCCCAAATCCCACAATAGGTCGGCAGAAACAGAATGGACCGCATAGGTAATCTTTAAGGGGCTCGAGGCTTTGAACCCTTTAAAGATATTGACGGGTTTTCTCAGGAGACGCGCCGAAGACGTCTTGCAGAAAACAGCCTCCTATAGATTCCTTTGCAGGAAACCCATTATGATGATTTATGCACCTCTATTAGGTTTCAGGGAGTTGGCTTTTAACACCCGTCCATTACACAAGGTTCTTAAAGCCTCAGAAATGTTTGCTCCTGCGATACTCCCATCCGTACAACCGACCCACGGCCCGAACGAGCCCTAAACTGTATAAAGGGAACTCCAGAAAGTTGGAATATGGATTAATGGCAGGATCCCTTATAGTTTACCTTAAAGGGGTTACGATAATGATATTCCAACTTTCTGGCTTCTACTGTAGGGCACAAGCCCAAAACTCTAAGCGTCGAAGCTCTTGGTCTGAGGTTCGTATGACGCTTGACCGGCAGGCCTGTCCCGAGGCTGGGGAGGCCGGGCCGTCTGTTTCGGTGTCATTCTTCAGGGAGCCCCAATTCCTCGTGCATGCCATTGCAAACCAGAAGCCCGGCAGAAGCACAGCTTAAGGAAGAAAATCCTGTAATCAATGGCCATCGGATTGTCCCGTCATCCGTTTTCGAGCACTCTCATTGCTTGTTGGTTTGCTCGTTCTTTCCAGGGTGCCAGGTCTAGCTTTGAGGGTTTACTGACTTCATAACGGGCATTCAAAATCGGAGTCGGGTTCTGCTGTGCTGAATTGGAGTATGAGACAGTATATATTACCTTCAAGGACCTTAAGGGACAGTACGGGTGATGTTTCAAACCCCTGTATTATCGGGTCTAGGGTGGATTTGCTAGAACGATCTTGATTGGCTGGGCAGGGCTTGCGTCTACAGGCTCGGCCTTTTCGGAGGAAACCCCAAGCCCGAAATCCCGAGCTAGTTCGAAGCCCTGTTCAAAGGGCTACAGTAGTGTTGGAGTTTACGACTTCGGGGACTGCGGGTGCAAGCGGGGCTTCTTGTTTTTCATGCATGTGTCGAACAGTGGCCTTCTTGGGAGCTGGTTTCGGTGCAGAAGACTCAAGCCCTCTAACCCTGCAAGGGTTAAAACTAACAGTGTGCACTCCCCTGTTCCTCTCGCAGGGCGCCGCAAGTTGTTTCAGTTTACGTAGGTTTTTGGGACAGAATCCTGAAGCCTTCAACCCAACACCCACTCCGCATCGACAGGTTTGAGGTGGACTCTGAAAGCAGCTGCTTGTTTTGACGACTTCATGCGAGCTGGGTCATCCGGCAGATCGAGAGTAAAAGGATAGCTGAAACCAAGACATTGAGAATCGGAGCCCTTTTATCGAGCCAACTTCCTAAATATAGCACGGGTTGGGAAGTAAGGAGCTAGGAGTAGCATCTAGGCGGAGGCCTGCAGATCGCTTGTGTTCGGTGCATGCTAGACGCTGGCATGGTGCGTGTGCCTGCAGTCGAGAGTGTCAGGCAATGTCCTGTCCCTCCAAGACGAAAGTGGCATTCGTTCTTGTTTCGATGTCAGGTCCTGAATTCCGTTTGAACCCCTGCTAATTGGAGCCTCGCCGATCAGACTTGATTGGAAAGCTCTTGCCTGCGTTGACGCCTCCCGGACAACAAAATCTGCACAGGAGTCCGACACCCTAAGGCTGCATGTGTCCATATAGCAGGTACTTAGGCCTGAAGGTACCTATATAGGGCCCCCTTTAAGGCCTAAGTAGCTACTATAAAGGTACATGGAGCCTTTGGGACAAGCAAGAGGAGACCAGAGCTAAATCCCAAGCCCTGCACCCTGGTTCCAATGCCGCTAAACCCTCATCACCAAGGCCTATCACCCGAGATGCTTAAGTGGGGAGCCCCATAGTTTAGCCAAGTAGCTGCCCTTAAGGTTTGGGGACTGCGTGGTTACGTGGGTTCACGGCTAAGGGGCTGAGTGGCTAACCCATTTCCATGGAGATTGTAAACTGAAATAATCTTTAATTTTTGGTTATTATGATCCCTAAGAAACAGCTAGAATTATGATTTGTGCTAGGTTTCTAAGTTCAGCGTAGTGTAGGTTCATGGTGATGGCAGGCGCTCTTGTGATAGAGAAGACGAAAGGAATCCTCAGTGTTTCTGCCCACGTAGTCCCGGTGACGGACCCCTGTGTTGATCGTTGCAGGCGGCGGTCTTTTCCTACATCGTCGGCTATCGGGGCCTCCCAGCTCACGGCCTAGCGGCATGCTGCTGGGATTTAGAAGTCGGAAGTATTTAGCGATGGCCGCCTCGATGAAGCAATACAAGCGGACGGCTCAACAGAATCGTATGGTAGCCATGGAATCATCTGGTTCAGGCAGTTGCACTGCAGGGCCTGCTAGGACGTGAATGAGGCACAAGTGCGAGATTTAGAGCGGAATCTGCCACGAGGATGTGCAGACCTGTTGGGCCTTGTTTGTGGGGTCCGTAGGTATCACCATGAGAATAACAGCATCACCTGCAACATACGATATGATTGTGCAACCAAGGACCGAGTCTCTCGAGTTTCGGGAGGATGAGCGCTGGCTGAGAGCGTAGGACCTCAGGTTTCACACAGGAACGGCTTGATGACTTTCAACATTGTCGTCGTTGCAAATGCTGCTGCGCTGCGTGCTGCTGCTGCCGTTGCTTCCAAAACTCCTACGTGCTCCCCGACTGCAACGACTCCTGCTACGACGACGAGCACGACAGCAGCCACTACGACGACGACTTCGGGTACCACTAAGGCTGCCTCCTGCCACAGCCACTGCCACTCCCACTTCGACGACGACGACGATGACCACGGCAGCTGCCGCTGCTGCTGCCATTATCGGTAATCTGCCACCCTCGCGGCTAGTACGTACTGCAGGAGCCACCACTACTGTCCAGACCCTTGAGATCCTAAAGGATCCCTTGTTCACTCCGAGACTTCTCGCTTCTCACAGAAAGTGCATTGAGACAGCTCCGGGCGATGGCAGAAAATAATCGCATTTCCCAAAATTGCTTGGGCTTTGACAGTCAATTTCAAGAAGCAGGTGTCCCTATCCAGATTGAGTTCGGGATCGTGATATGGAGGGCTCTACGTCCTAGGGCTTTTCTCAGGGCGGTTAGCGAAGCTCCCATTTATTTCTGCTGGCTCCCTGATCGAACACAGCTTTAAGAGGGCTGTGGAGGGTTTGGAAGAAGGCAACATGAGGAATATGCCTTGGTTCACCGGCAGTGAAAAGTGGGAGGTGATGGAGACTCCCTGCCCTCTCGGCACACCCAAGGCAGAGAGAAGCAAGAAGGGTTCCACGACATGAAAATCTAAACGCCTGAGCAGTAGCATCCGAAACAAGCCTGCAGTTTGCATCGGCAAAGGTATCAGCAATTCCTCGTGGAGGCGATTCCTCGAGATTCCCAAAGGCTCTTGGGTTCCAGATGGTTTTAAGGGCTTCAGGACGGCTTTTTGGGATCTGGAGGTGTGGGGTCTTGTGTTCTTTCGTTGTAAGGTTTGGGCAGTCTGGGTTTGGACCCTGCGTGCTTTTATGTGCTTTTCTTCCAAGGCCTCAGGGAGGTCAAGTTTTGAGAGGTCTCAGACCTGCATAGACAATTAAAATATGTACAGTAGCTGTAGTACCGGAGTAATGTAGACCGCTGACGAATAGACCTCCTTTCTTGAGGTGCCCTGATGTCAGGATCCTACTGTGATAGGTGGATGGGCTTCTTGAATCAGGCGTCTACGTTAAGTCTTGTACCCCAAACCAGTGCTTTGGAGCTGTCGATGTCGGTGTTGTTTTTTTGCGAGTTGGTGTCTGTCTGTAGTTCACCGACTCAGCTCTGCTCCGTCTCTGATTTTTGCATTTCGGGCATGTTGGGGTGGGCTGGACAAGCTTCGTACGAGATTAATTGCTCCTCCCTGGGCTAGTCCGGTGTAAGAGCATAGCATGAACCACAACAATGGCCTCAACAGCTACAGAATTCACGTAACCCCTGCAGTATGTCATGACACATCTCCAAATCCTATTGTTGAGTGCTGCTAGTAAGGCTCCAACACGAAGCAACTAAATCCTACACCCCAAACCCTAAACCTGACTTACACCTTAAATAAACCCTGAGCACTACACTGAAGGCCTTGGGCCGTGCGCTTCGCTGCTGGAGCCCTCGCGGGCGCGACAGCGACGACGCTCACGTGACGTGACGCCACAATGGAGGGTTTAGGGTTTTAGGGTTAACGGTTTAGGATTAGGGTTTTAGGGTTTAGGCTCCGAGTTCGTGGGTTACCCAAACTGTCAGAGTACAGTAATTATGTCGCATTACCAAATAGGGCCAACAGCTCTGTTGCAATAGTGGTAGTCAGACCCTCAGAGTTTTGGGTTCAGCTGTCCAAGACACGAAGGTGAATGTCGAGGTTGAGTAATAAAGGCGGACACAGAGCCGGTATGTCATGACTGCATCAAACACTATCCCAGGTATCCCTTGGAAGCTTGCCAGCACTTGGTGCAGTTCCCTCGTTACAAGAGGATGTCAGCCTGTGAGTGCTCGAGGCTGCGGATGAGATGCTAGTCCGATGCATGCTGTGCTCGCACACCTGTTGATCATTTTTCGTTCTAAGGGTCCTGGACTAATCTCTTATTCTCGGAGTGGGAGGCTCAATTCTTGGTAACTTTATCCTTGTGTAGTCCATGTATACATATATATGTACATGTATATATATATATATATATAGAAAGATAGATAGATAGAAGATGGTTGCAGCACAATACGTGCGCAAACTCTGCCTGTAGGGTTAATGTCGAGTTTAGCGGTTGTTAATCAATAGGAATTTGTGCTTAGGCTTATGGGGTTTATAGCCTCATTCAGAGATTTCGGGCTTGAGTTTCTTGCTGGCTCAGAGAGATTCGTCTAACGATGGGACCCTTAGAGGAGCATGCCTACTCTTGTCTTGATATCTATGTTTTGGTTTAAGGTTTTGCATGAAAAGACCAAACACCAAACCCCAAGTTCTCCATCCCGACTATGCCATATTATATGAGCCCCTCTGTTTCGGAATAGAAGCCCCTTAGACCACATGTCAAGGGTGTTGGAGTTTGCCGCTTGCCATTCTCGGAGACCAGCGCTGGACTCAGACCCTATACCTATACCTTCTATACACGCCCCATGTAGGGTTTGCGGTTCAGGGATTGCCTCGCGCAATTCAGTTTTGCAAATGCCCTTGGAATCAGAAGTCGGGCAAACAACCTGAGTTGGTAACAATCTTATCTCGCAGGGCCTATACGCCAAAACCCCATTACGATCACTATAAGACTCCTATATGATACCACCCAGGATCTCCTCCGTGCCCAAATGGCGATCAGTATGACGCAACTTGGCCGTCAGAACACGTGCCCGCACTGCATTCTTGAGTCGACCCGACCACGTCATATTCGGCTGTGGGCAAAGGTTCGGGCAGGATTGAAGATCACGGGCCGCCGGCAAACTATAGGGGCCGGAAGAACTATATTAATGTATATTAATAGTAGCACCCTTGAAGATTGGTCTCTATGTATCCGTGTATATATTCATGCATATGTATATATGAGCTATGGCATGAAGACTCCTCAAAACCGTCTGATAATGAGTGTGTGTTTCAATTACAAGAGAAACAACACGCATTACGTTTCACTTCATTTGTTTGTTTCCTTTTAGTTTAAACACATCACTCACTTCACATAAGATGGCAACGTAGTGAATGTAGTGCAGTTAGTTGTAATGAAAAGTAAAGCCTCGCCCTCGGAGGTCTCTTTGGGAACGGATGCCACACTCGTCCTACACATCGGCGGCCGAAGACATCGTGCGGAATGAAGGTGCAGCTGCTTTCACTTGTCCGGCCTCCGGCTTGTCCTTTTCAACGGCATACCTTCATTGCTGCTCAGACCCCATAATGATGACAACAACCGAAATCCAGACCCCAGGCAGTACGAGTTGAAATTATTCACTCATTGACTCTGGTTCGAAGCTGGAACCGAGGCAAATTAGAAACGCAGTTTAATGATCCGTTGCATGACATGCTTTATCTGTTCAGTGAAGTAAGCTCCTAAGCCTCTTGGACCTTGAGTTGACTGCTCTCCTGTTCCCGAAATCGGGTTTAGGGTGTTCGGATGCTTTCGGGTTTGGGGTCATGTTTTCAGTAGCGGCTGCTACGGCTAATGACCGTTGAGGATTTCTATGGGCATTAATGATTCAAGGCCTTGTCCGATAGGGTCCAGAAATCTCCGGTTGTTCTGTTCACGAAAGCCAGGTTGAGTAGCAGCCAAGCGGGCAATCTCAAGAAGCTTTCTTTATCCGTTTCTATGAAAACCCGTGTTTTCCATTGCCTGTGTAAGAAGACCACAAAGCCCTACCCCGCCCGAAGTCATAAATTGGGTTCCCTATTATACTTGTCTATAGTTCAATATACCCCAAAACCCTACTCGAATTATTAGGGCCCCTAACATTATAACTGCATTTCGGGTTCATCCTCGCGGCTGGGCATTGCGCGCACGCTGCTGGGCCTGCTCCTCGACGCCGGGAAGCCAAGGTTTCGTGGCGAAACAGCTTAAAACGCTGTAGTACTATGCTATCAGCCTTTGCAAGCCTTCCAGACCCTCATAGGTCTTATGAAGCCTTTCTATAAATGGAACTGCAAAGCACGCCTGCAAGCAGAAGCTCTTGCAAAAGCCTAGAAACATGACACTCTCATGAGCCCTTACAAGATCGATCCTTAAAAACTCTTATGAACACCCTTCGACTCATAAGATCCTTGAAAACTCGTATGAAAGCCCCATGAGGCTCGTAAGAGCCATTAGGACTTCCTTCCTCGAACCCAAGGAGCGAGAACGATGCCCTTCTCCGCGCCGGCTGGCGGACGTCGTGGTTTGGGAGGCCGACGAAACTCCGATTTGGGGGTTTCAGGCTTAGGGTTGAGGCTTAGGGTGTGGGCAAGGATATGGTTTAGGATATGGGGCTTTGGGCTTAAGTCTTGGGTAGTGGGGGTTAGTTCGGTACAACCGACTTTCTGTTTCTATCCCATGCATCACTCACGCAACGATCCTTTCTTTCAGAAATTCAAGGTTTGGGCAGAGGGAGATCCAAGGCGTGCAAAAGGGCTTGGTTCAGGGTTCGTAGAATAAGCGTTCTACTGCTTCGGGTTGCCAGGAGCGCTTCAGAGTTTCTCAGTGGTTTGACGGGAGGGCTTTAGGGCTTTAGGGTCTATAATACATGTGTGGTATAGCAGTATGGGCTTCTAGGACGAGGATGGATATAGGGTTCTGCCGTTTACCAAAAGCCCCAAACCGCAAAAAACACAAAGGGCCATCAAATTACGTTTTGCATCCACTGGTTCATTTTGAGTCTCAGGCATCTTGAGCTTGGGTCTCCGATCCGATTTGCATCGTGAATCACGTTGTGCTGCTTCTCCAAATCTGCTGCTCCGAGAGCTCTAGCTCCGGGTAGCAATATAATCTACATGTCTCTTTGACCTCAGAATCTCTGTAACAGTTGGTCGCCATATAGTCTACATGTCTCTTTGACCTCAGAATCTCTGTAACAGTTGGTACTTGGACCCTTTGGAGTAAGCATGGAAGGCTCTTGGTTTGATCTCCGAGGCCCTCCTTGTCTTCCCAGTATATTGTGGGGGTTGGAAAATAGTAGTATTTCCTTGCAGCCTCTGCACAGTCACATAAGAATGCATACATCTATCTGTAAATGTATTTATATGTATATGTATACATGTACATGTACATGTATATGTATGTCTTTAAAGGCCCTTGTAGCACCCTGATCCGACAGCCAAGAGTTCCATCATTTGGCTACACGTCCTGCGTTTAGCTTGTAGGGGTTCAGGTTCTTGCGCTCTATATGCAGTTTAGGATTCAATGTGTTCGGCCTGCTGAGGGTGTAGACTTCAATCGATCGCAAACCGACTAACAAACACCCCCACAAGCCTAAACCCCGATCCCCCTGGCCCACTGGTTCCAACCCTATCCAGTACCGATTTTCGGTTTCTGTTCGTTCCTGCTTGTGGTTAGTCGCTCAGCTGAATGGCCACGAAGTGGCTACGAAATGGTCTTAGTTCCGTAGTGATTTCCCCAAACCTGACAGATAGTCGATGGAGGATGTCGGGTTACAGCAGCCAGAAGTGGTGGTTTGGGACGTAGGGCTTCAGGTTCAGGATCATCTTGAAAGTTGCTCCTTCTTTTAGGCTTCACTGGTTTAGCTTTCTGAGACCACGACCACAGGAACTTTCGCTTCCCCGGTGCAGTTCCAGGACCGCTTGGGCATAGATGTCTGGTTCAGAGACTTGGGGTCTACTGTACAGTCTACAGTCCAGCACAGGGAAATTCTGGTTATTAAGGCCCCTTATGTTATCCCGAAGCTCTAAACCTTCAGACCCCCGAAGTCGACCGGCGTTTTCAGACCAAGGGGACTAGGTTCGCATTTCTGTCAGCCCAGATCAGACGGTTGTTTGGAAATTGGCAGCTTTTCAATGTCCTAATATAGTACCCTAAACATTAGGATCCTTATTATAAGGGCCCCAAAATCAGGTACCCCTATTTTCGGATACTCCCACGCCGACAGCCAGAAGAGTACGGGGTGTGCGCGTTTTGTTGCTGGTGGCGACCTGGGGATCCAGCTTCTGAGTGCCAACTTCGGTCTGAGGGTTACCCATAGGCCCCAAAGTAGTTCTTTTTTGGGATTACCTTATAGGATTCTATATACGAACCCCCAAAAGGAACTACTTTGGGGCCTTCGGGTAACAAGCACCGAGCACCTGGCGATATAGCAAGTCGCTGCCATGCTTACAACTCCCAAAGGGTCCAAGTATCATTCTGGTATTTACTTATAGGGCATTTTGGGGGTCCACTTATGCCATGATGATACTTGGACTTGGACCCTTTGGGACTTATATAGTTGGATACGTGGGTTTGATGTAACGTTCAGTGTGTGGGAGTACGCGTTTATGGGTTTGGTAGGCCGATGCAGCTTGCGGCCTGTAGCTGTCGCTGCCTTACTTAATTCTGATGTGAGTTTGATCATCTGCTTCCTTTGGAGATGGCTCAAGTAGGAGCCCTGATCAAACCCGAAACCCCAGACACCGAACCCTAAACCCTGCAACTTCGACTGGGGCCAGGCTCTCGCCGATCTCCTCGGGGAGTGCATGAAGCCGCCTCTTGACAGACAAGGGGACAGCCGCTCGAAGCCTCATATTCCCCCAGAAGCCCACTTGCCGGAATAGTGGTTATGAAGTTACTGGGATATGGCTTCGAATAAGGCTTTCGTAACTTTCGTACGGTTTAAGGAGCAGCAACCCACCATTGACAGGGATATGTCAATTCTAAAGACTGGACTGCACGGCTGTCGCATCTTCATCAGACCTTTCATGGTACCACGCCTCGACATGCACATGTTTTGCCCTCAGGCATCCGCCCATGCTAATGAACATGACGCCGCTCTCCGAAACCTTGGGCCTGGATCAGCGAAGCCTTTAAATTAAAGTGTCAACTTTTGCGGTGATGCGCGTAGAGTATTAAATGTCCAGAAGCCCCATGTGCAACCTCCCAAACCCTGTACAACCTATACCAGCCTTCTAAGCCCCTTCCGACGGCTAATTCACCCGAAACCCCAAACCCTAAAGCCCTGATTAGTCGAGGCATGTCGGAGTACGAGAGCGTGAAGCCTTGACTAAACCTGCCTGGACCCCAAAAGTATGTAGAATAATAGCCTTTTATGGGTACTGGGCCATAAGTTTACCTACTTTGGGGGTTTAGGTGAAGCTAAAAGACAGAGCTCCTGATGGCAGACAATGCGAGCGCTCCACCCGAAGGTTCCTGTCGCCCTGCAGATGGGATTGTGCTGTTTGGAGTTTTGGTATAGTGGGCTTTCAGGGATTGAGGCTTGTGGTTTCGCGGTTTCTGGTTTAATTATGGCCTTACGGGGTTTGAGGTGTGGCCCACTTTTCGAGTTTAATTACCTGGTGCAGTGTTGGCTGGGCGTGGGCTTGGGGTCTACAGTTCGTTATAATGGTGTTTAGTGTTGAGCTTGTCTGGGGGGTTCGCAAGTATTGCGCTGCTTTGCTAACTTTTTAAACGTATGTTGATGTTCGGCCTCCAACCTTAAAGGCTTTGGCGAACGCACCCGTATGCCAGTACCTGGCCGACCGCGAGCCACAATCCATCAAGCCGAAACTCATCCTTAGATGCAGAATCCAATCCTCGACTTGCAAGCGAAGCTTTGAAACCTCAGCTGCACGAGGTTGCAAAACCTTGTGACGTCTAACCTGGTGTGCATGGCAGGTGTGCCTCTTCTGCCATCGCAGAAGGGTGTGCAGAGGGGGCCAGGCCGCGCACCAAGCGGCTAATCCGGAATATGCGGAGCAATCCGAGAGTGCTGTCAGATGGCCAAAACTCGAAACGTGAAGCGGATCCTGGTCCTAGATAAGCCGTAACGACCTAGGCCGAAGCATGTGGCTGAAGCGGGACTGGGGCCTCGCCACAGTCCCTGAGGGGCGACGCATGTTCTAGCATGCATTTTTCCAGAGCCTCCAAGAAGGCTGGGTGAGAGGTGTCACCAAGCGCAGTCGAAAATGGATGCTTCCTGGCTGTTGTCACGCCCGCACCGCAACCCGTCCCTCGCACATAAACCTTGATCGAGTGCTTGCACATGCACCCACGCCCTGTAACCAAAAGCTGAAATTCATATGCCCTTGGAATCGCTATGCTCTTCTCACAGCGGCTAACACGTAGAGCAAAGCCGGAGTTGAAGACCCCAAGCCCACAATTTTGTGCAGTGGTGGTGCTATAGCGCCAATGTTGTGGCGGAAAAGAAGCCAACGCGCCGAAGAAGAGCCGGAAGCCAGAATCCTGATTCACCGTGAGGGGCCAAACCACCCACAAACCACATGCAGGAGGCCTTGGCTTGAATGATTCGCGTTTTTCCATTGGAAGACTTGTGCATCCTTGTTTCCGTATACGTAAACCCAATGACTTATGTAAAGCAATCTTGTATCATAGGCCAAAAGGGTTCATTATGCAGTTCGTATAGAAGGGAAGGAAAAAGATGAATGACATCGGGTCGCATCGTTGCTGCTAAGTAACAGATTCGCATCACACGTGCTCGACGGGCTCCTTGCAAGGACTTACTCGACAGTATACCGTTAATCACCATCTTAAATTAAGTCTCAAACGTCATGTTCAGCATCGTCATCCTCACCAGCACCATCATCTTCAACTTATTTCATATAGTTGTCGTAGTTGTACTAAGTTCGTTATCGATAGATCGTTGTCGAGGGGCTTCCCTGCCCGTTCGATTTGGGAAATCCAGCGCAATCTGTCAGGTTCTGACGCAGGTGCAGCAGTAGACTTTCATCGTTTCCATATATTTATACACTATGGTCACCAAAATCTAATTCTTCGTAATAGTAAATGCCAAGGTCCCTCCGACAAAAGGCTTCGGAAACTATACCTTCCAACCAGTAGACAATTATGATGATGCAACTCAACCCCTAAGCAACTCTCCTGATTGCCCTAAATGTCCGAAGCACTTTTGGGATCATCCGCCCGGCCCGGCATTCGCGCAACCATCTGCTTTTCTTTGTTGCTTCCTGGCCTTCTTCATAATTTGCTTTCTTGCTATCTGGTTTTTGGATTGCCGGCCGCTCAGGGTCAGGGCTTGCAGAGTCTTGAGAAACCATCTCGAAGCCGAAACAAGCAACATTGCATAGCTTTGGGGCACACTTAACCAATGTCAGTTTTGCAGCAAGTTTGCCTCATTTCCGAAGCATGCACCTTCGGTCCGTGTAAACTGACACAACCTCGCAGAGGCCCAGCTATTTTGGATGGAGCCTTGAGGGATTGTTCTTATGTTTAAGGTTTAGGGTCGAAGTTGCAGAGCTACTACTGCAAGTTACAGTTAGAACCAAGGGTTTCAGGTTTAGGGATCGATTGGCGAAGGACAACACGTTCGCAAGCTCAAACCTCGAAGCTTCTACAGGTCGGGGCTGGGGTGTAGCAAGATTTAATTTGATTTAAGGGTCGGGGATGCCGCGGGCATTCCACAGACTGTTGCACTCTCTTTTGGTGCTGCCCCGGGTAGCTTGGGAATCATCAGAACCCTTGCTGCTATAGTTCATCATGTAGTATGTATACTACGTGATTCTTGACATGGCCTGTAGGATAAAGCTGCAAGTTACAAGGACGAAGCCGGTTGGGAGCAGCTCCCAAAATCATAGACAGTGACATATTCCTCAATAAAAGACCAGCAGCCCGAGGCTCGCTTGAAGCAATGGCTTTCCGCAGCTTGATCCTCGCCACCGTTGCAGGGTGTCTTTGCAGAGACAGCAAAGCTGGACCGTTGGGAGTGTTGACTTTTGCGCAGTTGTTTTGTTCCGTCGCGTGGCAGGCTTTACAGAACATTCACTCTAGAAGCGAAAGCGCCAACCCTTCTTCGATTTACGTTCTCTGTGTTTGGTATGCAGTTGTGATAAGACATTCGGTGGGGTTTTGTAGCAGTGCTTGCGGCTACTTATTGTTTCTGTTCCTGTAGAATTCCCTTCCGACTCCCTCGTGTCGGGACACGCTAGCACAACTTGCATATTGTCCCGATTCTTCATTGAGGTTTTTCTCACTCCCAGGTTCGATTTCGTTCATGTTGCGAGTCTACCCTGAAGTCCAAAACCGCGAAACCCCTAACGCCAGTTCAGCATGTCCCCGAAAATCAGAATCGGCCAAAACCCAGCTGCAGCATGGTCTTCGGGAACACGGATCGGTCAATCCATGATTCCATAATCGAAGTCTAAGCCTACAAGCTGATGTGTCATGTCGCCGTTTATGTGGAGATCCATTACCATAGCAAGTATATCGTAACCCCGGAACCCCCCCAAGATTATCCCAATGGTTGGAACAATTCAACGAAGGCTTGCAGCAAGCGAGGCGGCACTCCGTGGCAGCGCCATGCTTTCTCAAGTCTTTTCATGCTTTCCTGGACTTGGCGAGATAGTATGGGGCTCAGGATTGAAGGTCCGAGGCTTTCTTGGATCGGGGGCGTATGGTTTGCGGCAGCAGCAGGTAGCACATAAATTGTGTAGGTTTGCGTTTCTGTTTGTTTAGGGCGTGACTTTTTTGTCCGGGGTTGTTGTCGTTGTGATTCGGGGTCTAACGTTTATATTTGTATTCACACACCTGAACCCTAAAGCCAAAGCCCCTTTTATTTGGACCTTGCAAATAATTTAAGACTCTTCTATCAACCGAGGCCGTAGACAGACATCATCCTGACACCAATACAGGGGTCTGACGCCCTGAGGCGCACTCGTGTGCACCGGTTCTGGCAGCCTCCCAGCTGGACCTGCTACTGGTCAGCATGGGGCGTTTTTCTTATGTCCCGAGGAACTCGGTGATGGTTTATAGGGCTTAGGGAAAGGAAAGAAGCCAGTCATCGGTTGTTTGAGCACATGCCGGTTAATTAGGCACTTGGACCCTTAGCGGTTGAAATCTAATAACTCAAGGTGGTCCTGTCTCTCGCCGGTGCTTTATCGTGTTCTGTTTGTTTACGCGCTCGTGGTTGAAGCTTATCATATCCGTGCGGGTGCAGGGTTTGGGTTTGGGTGTAATCAAAGCTGAACGCCGTGATCAGTGTAATCGGCCACTCAAGTTACGAGCACACTGAGCAATAGACTCTAATTTTTTGCGGAGCGCCCTCCCTCGGCACTCAGGGCAAATGTGCAAAGTAATGATAGATAGAAAAGTTTACCGGCCGAAAATGTGGTCGATGATTGGGTGCCTTAGAGCAACTTCCGGTAACCCAATGGCCGGATGAACTTTCCATGATCTGGGGGTTCGCAGAAAATACTGAATCGTAACATCCTCCTACAACCCCCAGTCCCCATGTCATCATCCTAGAATTACGGTAGCTCTACGGTAATTACAAGATGTAGGCTGACCTGCACCAATTGCTGCTTCCAGCCAGAGGTTTCCAACACCACCACGAGTACCTGTGAACCCTTCTAGATTCTAGAATTGAGCGTAGCCCGAATCACTGCAAGAGCACGCTTGAACCCTCAACTAGCTACCGGGTAGCATTTAGCGTTCATCACTCGGAGGCAGTTGGAGCTGCAAGTCGCGTTTGGAGTCGTTGCATCGTGGGTTGGGGTCCCTGCTCCTTTGAAGCACGGGCACCCCTGAACCCTAGCTTTTCCAGGTGTGCTACGGTGGGTCGCTCTTGACGGAGACGTTCTCCATCCACGTTGTGAGCCACGATGGCGAGGTTGGCATCGTCGACATGAAGGCCGATAGAAATGCAGGGAGCGGCCTTCAGAGTTTAGGGCTTGGGGTTGAGGGCAAGGAGGGGCAAGGTAATGTGGACCCAGACTTACGAGGGTTGTCTGGAGGATCCCCATACTCTTTGGTGTACATCAGTCAGGGTCCGGCACCAATTATTTTCGATTTTGGAGGTGTAATGAATATACTGACAAAAGAATCAGGGCTTCTGCCTGAAGTATGGCGGCAATAGACATGCGCACTTGTACGTAGACCTCTCAGTGAGACTCAGAAGCCTCCAGACGGCAACTACGATCAACTAAGAATCGTCGAAGCCCACGACACAAGCTTTCAACCTTGTCAAAACCCTGTGCTATATGCCTTACTTAACTCCTTTCGCCGCAAACCCTGTACCCAAGCTTGGTCTCTCCTGCTGGAACTATTGCTTCTCTAAGTCCCAGGCAAAACCCAATATGGCTTGGATAGCAAAAAAGAGGCGGTATATGATAACAGTCATTAGCTTTCAGGGTATGTAGGGCGCCATGATATCTTCCTCATCCTTATACTCAGCCTTTTAAGCTTTGGGAGCCTTAAACCCTAAGCCCCACAACCCTCCCTAGACCGTACCCACCTGCAGACGGCAGAACCGCCTTTCAATCTCAGCCTCCCTTTGAAAAGTATTAGGTACAGAATACTAGACTGTGAGTATAATATACTATATTACATTTTACTATAGTAGAAGATACTATAGTAACATTTGTCATGTACCATAGTATATTTATATACATATATATATATATACATATATATATATATATATGTATGTATATATATATATCTCTCTCTCTATAAACGACCCTAGCTTTTAGACCAAAGTCTACGAGAACGGAACCCCAGGCTGTGGGCCCACAAGCCGGCGAGTGCGAAGGCGCTAACTTCGAGAACAACCAGAACGCAGCGAAGCTCGCATAGCTGACCTTTGGTTAGTTTAGGGTTTAGGAAGAATGGTAGTCTATAAGGGTTACTATAAGGGATCTATAAGGGTACTATAATATAGGGGCCTTAAGAATCCTATAACTTACCTTTGGTTAGTAGGGTTTAGGATGGTAGTAATAGTAGTTATACTTGTACCCCATTCCTCCATTCCCTACTAACCAAAAGTAAGATAGCCGGGCCGGGTGTCCATTCGGGTGCTGTAGGGTTTAAGGGTTTAGGGCTTTAAGGTTGAGGGGTTTGGGGCTTGGGGCTTAGATGGGCTTAGGGTTTAGGTGTATAGTTGTTATAGGGCTTATGCATTGAGGGAGGATTTTTGGAGGATTTATAAGGCATTTCTGCCTGGTGCCCAGCTCGTATAGTTGGGTCTCCATTCGGGTTCTGTGCGGGCTGACAGATTCTAGGGGATTTCTGTTTGGGGCTTTCGGGGTTTAGCGTTTCGTCGAGTCGAGTCGAGTGGTATTTTTGAGCTCCGGACGATAATGACCCGGCTGCAGCAAAGAAGGGCTTGGGGCTTACGTTTTTTATGCTTACCGCTTTGGGGGTCCTATAATTACGTGCGGTGCCTTTCTTCTTGCAAGGATCTCATAGCCCTGATGCGCAAAGAAAGTCCAAGGTCATCACCATCGAAAACGACAACGGCTGCTTCCCGCTTGCATCTGCTTTTTCAGCATCTACGTGGAAGTGAGTAGGGCTATTTCATGGGGCTTTGACAGCACTCTCTGGCCACACACGAAAACTAGATGCAATAATGCCGATCACCTCTGTGAGTGCGTAACCGCAAAAGACACAACGCAGCTTCCGAGGATATTAGCTACCCGCTGCCCGGGAGCTGCACGTATCTTTACCCGGCCGAGCCAATCTGGGGGGTCTTCAAAGCTCCACCACCCCAATTCCCAATCCCCAACCTAAACATTGCACTGCCTGCCTTGCGCCAGTGTGAGCATCATACTTACACCTTGAGCTCTGAGACAGTGTTGTTGTAGCTTTAGGTGCTCAAACCCTCCTGCTCAGACCTTTCAATGCTTCAACACCCAGGTGGCTTGGCCAAGTACGACTACTCCGTTGAATACTGCCCGGACCAGGCCCCTCAAGCAGACTCTGAACAAGACAGAGCTTCTTAAACCCCATGCCCTTCGTCAGGACAATCTTATGGGGTTTAGAGGTTTAGGTTTGAAGGTTGCCTCTTCGATTCAACCTCACGTCCTGCAGGACAATCTCATCATCACCATGGCCAAGCCCTACAACGTGGCAGTGGTCCTGACGAGCCAAGCCTGCCCAGCAGCCGGGGAGGCAATCTGTGGGCCTTGAGTAGATATCTTTTTGCCTGTTTGGAGGGGGGGGGGGGGGGGTTCGGCGGGGGCTGCTGCCGTTATTCAAGCGTGACTTGAGTGGACTTGGAACACAAAGGTTGGGCAGCGTAGGGTTTTGGGTAGTATCAGTTAGACGGGGCTTTCTGACGATTGGTGCGAATTCAAGGGTTCAGAGTCCTGTTTCAGCGGTTGGACTGGAAGCCTTCATGAAGAGCCCTACAGCCCAAAATCCTGCACTTTCGCCACCCCCAACCCTATCACCCATCTCGACTCCTCAAGCTTTGGAGTGCCCTTCTGTGGGCTTGGCACAAGTGCTTTATAAACTCCTAGGCCTTATTCCCCAAGCCCATCTATGGATATAGACATAGAGACGTCAAGAAATCATAGTACATTCTGTTCATAATTACAGTAAGGTGCCCAAACAGGCTTGCCCCTCATCTTTCTCGGCGCAGACTCTGCAACCAAAGCACTGAGCCCTTTGGAAACCCTGACAAATTGACTTTTAAATGTCCTTTCAAATCGCAAAAGCCTGAAGCGAATATCCTGAAATCCAAAGAAACTTGTTGCTTATGCGAGCTTCTGTGCTTCTCTGATTGCTCGCAGCCCTAGTTCAACATCGCCAATTCAGAAACATCTCCCCATGTCGCAGGTGTAAGATGAGGCGATGACCCGAAACTCGGGAAGGGCGCGGTGCGAAGCCTGTGGTGAGGTCTGCGAAGTGGTTTGGGGCCGAAGGGCTTGCCGTTCTTCAGGTTCTGTGCTGAAGCCCTGCCAGAATAGCAACTACACCTGCAGTTGGTAGTTCGCGTAATCCTGCTGCAGCGAAGTAAGTAAACATCGCAAACCTTATACAGGTTCCGTGGTGCTCGTTTGATTGATCTGTGCTGTCTGTCTTCCCAACCCTCTAGGGACAAGGCGATCTCCCCCTAAACCCTAAACCCTGAACCAGAGCCCTAACCGCATCAGAACTGCATTGGCATAGCAACACTGCTGTCACGATGACTGCCTGGAGCCGAAGCCTTTCTCGGGGCTCTATACCGGCTCTATAGGCCTGATATTCTGAAATGTGGGTGAAACTTGTGAGTTTGAGACGAAGGTTTATTTCTTTTGTTCCGCAACCACAGGTTCCGCCTTATGCTGGCCGCGTGTATACCAATTCGCATGCATGAGCAGCTGGGTGGTCGTGCGCGACATGGGGAGAAGGTGGTTCCATGCCTTCAGAAGCCCAGTAGTAGAGTAGGTAACCTTTAGCCTTTTTTGAGTAGTATAGTCCCTCTATCATCACTATATAACCAACAAGGTTAACCTTCAGTTCTCCATGATACCCGACAGGTAGGGAGGCGTCATCCGAATACGTTTTTGTCCCGGGTGCCAAGGCGATACTTTAGCTCTGTAAACCTCAACCCTAACCTGAAACCATGCAAAGTAAAACCCTCCCTTCTTTATGCCTACCCAAAGGCTCCAAAGTAGTTCCTTTTTGGGATTACCTTATAGGATTCTAAATACGAACCCCAAAACGGAACTACTATGGAGCCTCTAGGTAGATCTCCGCAAGCCCTAGGCCCGAGGGTTTGAAGCACGACAAATGGGCTTTTCCGAAAATGGGGGGGTACCTTATTTGGGGGTCCTTATAATAAGGATCCTACTACCTAGGGTACTATATTAAATTAGGGTCCCCTATTTTCGGAAACTCCCAAATTGGGCCGAATCCGAGGATAGGGTTTTGGATTCCTCTTGAGCCTGATCGTTCCCCAGTGTCCGTCGGAGTTCCCAGGTGCCTGGCAATGCCCAGGCACAGACCGAGACCAGACCACTCCAACCGGCGTCTGAAATTTCAATCTGGTGCCTTGGACCCATGTCTCCACCACCTGAATGTCAGCCTTGGAGTTCTCATAAAACCTATGTCATACTCCTGAAAGCTCTCGGGCCCAAGACCTACCTTGAACTACCAGAACCACCTGCATTTTCCAGACATTTGATACTAGACTCAAGGTTTATTCTGAAGACCTGCAAACAATAGGTTATGATAGCTTCACGTGAGGCTCTGCCACCAGCCCTGTTGCCGTGGCCCCGTCACTAAGCCACGTCTTGCGGACATCATACGAAGCGGAAGGGGGATTTAGCAACTTAAACTTGAGCAGGCAGGGATCATATTGTAGGGAATCCCCCCAACCCAAACCATCTGCACATCTCTTTTAGGATTCCACTTAGTCCTGGCACCTTACTCACCCAAAGGACTCATACATCCGAGTCGACCTACGGACAATAGGGCCGAGGCAAAAGAGCCGCCGCGCCGGTGTTTTCTGTTGGCAAACGGGTTCGAAGCAGTCAATGCCCTGTTATTATAAACTCGAAACGAGACATGCGCCTCGCGATCATGGCTTAGTTAGGGCTTACATGGGAATTGGAGGGTGTGTCAACTGCTAGAAAGAACATCAAAGCGCAAACAATGCGAAAGTGGCCCTTAGTCATTGGAAGTTGTGCCTGCATCTGACTTTTGAAGCAAGGGTTTATGGGGTTCTTGCTCACTTGACGGACCATGGCACTTTGCAAGTTGGTTATGAATCGTGAGTTTCAGGTGAACTTGTTAGGGCTACCTTGCGCCTAAGCTCTGCAAACCAATTGTATTTTCCTTGGCTGCTGGACCTGTCCCCGCGGCCAGATTCGTCATCGCAGTTGTCGATTGGATTGGTACCTGAATAGTAACGCACCCTAATTCGACCGGCCCATGAGGCTCAGAAGGTCATAAGGGCGGAGTTGATTGATATTGAGTTCTAGTGTATGGGACTCCCTCAGGAATATTTCTACATGTAACTTCGGAGTGCGTTTGTTCGAATTATCGCGATACCTTAACATGAGGCAGCCAAGCTTGGTACAGATTCGTGCAGTTTATCCCCTAGGCGGCACTGAGAAGCTTCGCACGTTGCGTGCAGGTGTGTTGGGCCTCTACCGTGGCCTGCGGCCCACTTTGTTACCAGACGAGAATTCGCAAAAGGGATCCTATGAACTGATATGGGGCACACTTTATATCATGTACACCACAAATCACATTCCTCGTGTAGTTTGGATTCCAGAGCGGTGTTGTTTCAGCATCCAGACACGTGTGTGGATGTTTGGGCTCAATCTCGTGGTCAGCATAAGCATACTCCTTTGCATTCCCCAAATATTTAGTGTTCGGCAGAGTGCAATCTTCCCCACCACCCTTGTCTAGCCATTGAGGCCCTGGTATTCATCCTCGCTCGGGGCTTGCATTGTTTTTGGGATTGTAGTGTGGGTCTTATTGGGTTTATGGGGTATGGTGCTCAGCGCTGTTAGGGTTTAGAGAGGGTAGTGCAGCAGCTCTGAGATCCAGGAGCCATGTACAAGTGTATGCAAAAAAGTTTTGGATCTCAATTTCGATTTTGATTTGATAACAGGCGATAGCCCACTTGTTTGCAGAGCCTCGGCAGCCCACTTCTTTACAGGAGCTTCATGTACACCCTATTGCAAATATGAAGGCGGCCTTGCAAAGCAAAGTATTTCTGGCGAAAGGGTTTAGGGTGGCTTTAAGGTGAGGCTACAGTTTTTACACCCTAAACCCTAAACCACTTCGATAGGGCGCCTGAGCAAAAACCCACCGAAAGCCGCACGAATCCCAGGTTGGGGATTGTGCCCCACGCAGGAACGAGCCGCATGCCGCACGTTGAGACTACGATGGGAGTTAAAGGTCACACGGTTTAGCGGTTGAGGGTCTTGTGGGTTTAGAGCAGCCATTGTGTTGAGGTTACATTTCAGTGTCTAGAACAACATCGTGCCAGCTATGGTGCGACAGAAGCCCGAGTCATCAAAAGAGGGGTTTACCACAGGGCATCTTCAAGTCAGAGCCCCTCCTCTGAAATTTTTTCGCATGGCTTACAAGGTTTGCTTTCTGAGAGAGTTCCTTTGCTTTCACTGGAATTTTGGTGTCCCTGGCCAAACCGGAACCGTAAGGCTGCAAAACCCCCTCTGTCCTGAACAGCACCTTATCGCCGAAACCGTGGTCAATCTGTCGTGAACAGCACCTTCTTGCCCCGAATATGCCTTCTCCTTTTTGCGGCTGTTATTCTATGAAGGATTTCCTAATAGCAAACTAAATTCGCATACTAAGTCCCTAAACCTAAACCCTTCGGAACCCTAAATCCTACCCAGCGTGCGAGAGTGAGAGACGGAATCCTACCCAGCTCAGGTTTCATGGTCTTTGAGACCCTAAAGCCTTGGCTGCAAAGGCACGCTGGGTTCCGAAAGGGTCGTGTCTTCCCCCTACGGGTCCGTGCACCCATAAGTATATACCTTGGTCCTGAAGTACGTACTAGCTAGAATATGCTGAAGGATATACCCCACCTTGGTGCATAGCCCTTCGAGATCTAGTTAGACGGCTAAGGTTTGCGGATCGATGGTGCAGGGTTGGTGAATTATTCTGAACTCTTGTTTAGGGCTTGTTTTGGGTTTAAAGTTTGGGGTCTAGCATTTGTCACTCCGAACATCAAGACCTCGGGCGCGGGGCTGCGGTTCACGGCTCTTCACATTACCAGGTTTGGCATTTGTAGTGCTGTCGCGGCGGAAGCAAGACTTGAGTCGGGATGATTAACGCTGCAAGCTGTGAAAGCGGAAATCGGTAGCTCTAGAAGGAAACCTGGGTGATTCACGGTTTCGACCAGGACCTCCGTGTCCCAGCCCGGATGCACAAAGGGTTCAGAGTTTGTAGATACTGCACCATTCTTCAGCCTACAACCCTTCGTTGTCCCTGCTTATATCAACCGGCTCGGCTCATTACACCGGGGTACAGAAAACAAGCCGGCCCACTAATGTAGGGACCTTTGTAATTAGAATAATAAGGACCCCCCCCCCAAGATACTATTGGTACTTATTGAGGCCCCTATGTTACACGAAGTCCTGAAGTCTAGGCAATGTAGAGCCCGGAAGTCGGGAAGTCCGACACCCCGGAGCCCGGAAAGCTTCAAACACACCGAAGGCCTGCGGGAGCCGCAAATCCGTTTTGTACCCTGCAGGTCATTGCAGCTTCGTTCGGAGCGTTTGGGCCTAAGGAAAGTGAGTTGAGAGTTGCCCCAACTTCGTACTGCTTGTGGTTTCGATGTCGGGTTCAAGAGCCTCAGAAAAATAGAAACAATAGAAACCTGAATAAGTTCAACCTTTGTCCTCAGCGTTTCTCCCAAATCCTCATCTCTAAGAATTGATAGAAGCCGCGATACACTGGAACAGTATCCTTTCCGAGCATTTTCGGGACTACCTTGCCAAGAAGAACCGTCGACCTCAGAAGCACATATGCTTTTATATAATTTTGCAACCTAGTGACCATACAGCTTACATACCCACCCCACGCCGATTGGATTAGTGGAGATCGACATGCTAAGCTACTCGTAGCACATGAACGTCAGAAACCCTAAATCCTCGATTCCTCGAGCTTCAGAGCCGTACTCGTAGTTGAAGCGTCCGATCGGTGTTGAAGACGACCTCGTGACTGCGCCCATGAAACACTCCACCCCAAGTCCTAAACCCACTCCGGCACCAGTAAAATATCCCCAAAAATCTTCCGTGGGCCAGAGCCTCAACTCTACCCTGGGCATAGGTCCCATGAACCCACAACAGCAGCCCTCTGAGCCCCAAGCCCAAGGGTCCCTAAACTACAAACCCTAAACCGTCCGAGTGTGAGTGCTGAAACCCTAAACCGAAGCCCAAGCCCAAGCCCCCAGAGGTGAGCTCCCAGTCCGGTGGCGCTTGGCCGCCGGCGGTGTGGCTGGCCTCGCTGCTCGGATATCTTTGCTCGGGCTCAGAGTGAAAACTTGAATTCAGGAGGGTTTATATAGGGATTTAGTAGTTTTTGGGGATGTTTAGGGTTCAGGGCTTGTAATAGGGTTAATAGGGTTTATTTGAGGGCTTTAGCCTACGTTTTCAAAGGTTCTAACTACCTTTATATAAGACTGATTAAGCGACGCATACGCTTTCGCTCGGGACCGGGCTGGGTCACCGGAGGAAGCATACTTTACGTACGCCTGGGGTGGACTTTCCCCCTTGGAGAATCGATGTCCTGGCCTCTGCGGATGAGCTTGCCTTCGGGCTTTAGGCCCTTGGAGCCAAGCTTACAAAATCTCGGGCCAGAAACAGTTTTGAGTATAAGTGCCCCGAATTCGTTCTAGGTCCCCCCACGAATCAATGCTTCGCAATATAATTAGTCCATATAGCCTACGTACTATTTTGTAAGGTTCGGGGTTGCAGGTAAGTTTGAAGTTTTTTGGGGTTAGGCTACACCCTGAGATTTTGCTGTTTAGGTTTTATACTGCATTTCAGGGAACCCCGGGCATAAAGAATAACGTGTTTCGATTTTGAAATGGATGTCATAGGCATCTTCTCGTGTGGTTGAGGGGAGGGCTGCAGGAGAGCTTCTTGCACGTCGGCAGTCTTAGGATGTCAGGGCTCGCACAGCACTGCTTGCCACGATCCATTTTTTCGCATATCCGCGACTTCCAAGAGGACTTTGCATCTACAGGATGGTTTCATGCCAGATCTCGGAAACCCTGTGTTACTTGAGGTTGTAGAGGCCTCAGAGTCAAGATCACAAATCCCTCAACCCTCAAGACGCGGCCAAGGTTGCCCAGCTGACTGCCTACCCACTCCACGCTTCTTGTCGAGTCTTGGAACCTGGCCCCGAGTTCCCTAAATCCTATGAAGCCGCGTTTGTATAGTGATCTGCAAGTTGATGCTGCCTCTTCGATGCTGACGACATGTACACCTGCACTTCTGTCAGATGTTGGCTTTGGTCATGAACTGATGGCGAAACGCCCGCCCGCCCTCGTCCCCACAGAGCCCGCGGCATAAAGAAAATGAAAGAGGAACCAAGACGGAATCAGGCTTTTTTTGGGGGGTTCTGGGTGATTCGCGGTTTGCTTCTTGCAAAATGCACAGATGAAAGTTCAAGGAGATAAGAGACGTCGTGCGGATCCTGAGTAGTACGAAAAATCAGGGCCGCTAAGTTATATACAGCTATGGAGACAATGGCGATGCCACTCAGCCTGTACATCATTCGAGGTAAGCTCGATGAAACAAGGTTCCTGTCTGCAGCAACACTACTCGGAGGAAGGTAGCCAGCTGGTCAGAAATTCTCGGCAATACTCAAATAGCTCGTCTACTATAGAAGTCGAATAATACTTGCCTATACTGTTTTGAGGGGTTCCTTATCATAATTATAGTATACTGGAATCATTGGAATCCTAAACTCCTAAACACTGGGTGGCCGGCCTCACGCATTCAAGGAGCTTCAGCCTAAACTTCAATAAGCTGTTTCCGGCATGACCTAAGCCATGAAGGTCCGAGCCCGAAACAGCCTCAACCCGAACTCCTGAGCACACCTCCTAATTACCCCAAGTCAAAACAAGAAGTCTCCGTGCCTGACAACACAATTTCGGAACATCGGACCTTGGCATGGGTGGCATTCCTGTCGTGTGGGTACCATTCTGCAAGTTTCAGCTTGAGCTTTTCTTTTCCTAATCTATTGACGCCAGAGCTTTGTTGTTTAAAGGCGTGGGTTTGTTCAGCTGCCTTCACACTCAATGCACGAATGCAGATCCTGAGCAGCACATTTTCGTTCAAACGATCCAGAACCCTCTCTGAAACCACCATGCTCAGGGAGGGCGAAGCTTCATGAAGTCTTGGAAGGCCCTCCGAAGCCCTAAAGCCCGAAAGCGTTCCACACCGTACTTCTCTGGTATCTCGACTCCGGGGCACGTTTCGCCACAGTTGATGCCTTAGGTCGTGCGTCGACGGATGCAAGTTCAAGCCTGCATGGGCAGGCATAGCCAGCAGCTTGGACATCGAATTTGTGACGGTGGAAGCGACAATTCAAAAAGCAGGCGTCCCCAAAAAGAAGAGAAGAAGAGGTCAACAGTCTCCAAAATACTTCGCGGAATCTTTGTCTCGTGTTCCGATGATGATCGATCAATTCTCCTTGACGGAACCCCCAAAGCTCCACAAGAGTTGAGTTGCTTTTCACTCACTCTGCCCCATAGCACTAAATCCCTGCTGAGCCTCCCTGAACAAAGAACCCCATTCTCTGATCCCTGAACCCTAACCTGAGGGCAGAGATTGCCAAATTTTAGTCCCGACTGCGAACCGAGAGACCTCATCTGGTGAGTCTCCAAACCCTGAGCCCCAAATCACCAAAACCTGAACCATAGCCTAATTACCAAGAACCCCCAAACCCCGAAACCTAAGCCTCTTGCATGCCATTTGCCCTCCTAACTCAGCTTTGCCTTTGTGGCCGACGAAGGTACCGCTCGGTATTGCACGCGCTGTACACTATCGTGCGGACAGAGGGTTTCGTGAGCCTTGGCCCGCCATTCTGAGGTTCAGGGGGTTCCGGGTTTCAAAGCTCCACATCCCGCAACCCCGAGAATGCTTGAATGTGAGGGGTTGGTAGTTATTCCTTTGCCTTTGCGATGATCCCGATGCTCCCACCTCCACTTCGACCTACGTATTTAGGGTTCAAGGACTTGGGATTTAGACAGGGCTGTATTGCGTGCGAGTATGAGTACATATTTAGGGTGAGAGTTTGGTTTAGTCATAGGATCCCGAGGGGAGTAAGGGGTAGAGGGGTAGGAGACTCCTTGAGCAAAAAAGCGCCTTACCCACCTCTCTGCTTTACCCCGCCAAAGGTCCGGTTTGGTATGCTAGCTCAAGTTAGGGGTCAGTTTTGAGGAGATATCGTATTTCAGACTCCTACTCCATAGGTGGAAGCTAGACCCCTCAACGTATAGCCCCAACCCGCAAAACCCAAGGCCCTACAACCCCAAAGCCCTAAAGTGCGAGGGCCCTTTGGACCTCGAAGCCCAGTGCCAAAACCTGAGCCCCTCACCTAAACCCGTGTGAGCGCCGAGACCGCTAGGAACCCTCGAATTCACAAAGCGATAGCCGTAAAGCTTAAACCCTAAAGTCCTATTCCTCAACCCTTACACCCCCTAGTAAACGCTCCAGTCCTGGGGCTCAGGAACCCCAAAGCCGTCGAACTGAGCCAAGGCGTGGTCTCTACAAAGGCTGCTCGCTGACCCTGGTGAAGGCCATCTTTGCTTAGGGCTTCGATTCACAGACTCGCACAAGGCAGGCACGGCTTAGGGTTTGGTGGTTTAGGGGGCTGAAGTGTTGACATGCGAGGTTAGGCTTATAGACCATAATTAGGCGTTCAGCGAGCTTCCTGCAGGGTCCGCTGTCGGCTGCCTGTGGATTCGCCGCCAACGTGCCTCGACTGCCAAGTGGCCGGTCTAGTAAGCCTGGTATGAGCTCTGATCTACGGCAAGCGCGCTGGGCTGTCCGAAACCAAAACAGTCACATCCATGATCAGGTTGAGCTCAAGTTCCCATAAGATGAGCTCAGTATTCCACGAATCGATGAGCCATGTGATGGAGGTTCTTCTTTCCCATCTGAATCTACGATGAGTTTGCTGTCCTTGGTAGGAGGCCCGTGTTACTCTGCACCCCGCGCTTTCACCATCCCAGCATGGGAAGACCGTGACCGAAACGAAGCTCCAGAAAAGCTCGAAGCTCCAAGCCCATTCAAGGTAGCGTTGAGTTGGAGGGAGAGGGTTTAGGTTCAAGACATAATAAGCTACTTAAGCAGAGCTTGGCTTTGTGATTTGCTACACGATTTCAGAGCCAATGCACATAGCACACTTGCAAAGCACCTGTGGCAACTACACTGGCAGTAACTACAGGTGTGGAAAAATTTTGAGATATGCTTGCCTTGCGGTTCAGCTATTGTTGAGTTTGAAGTCTCTTTCCTCAGGACTTGCTGAAGGGCCTGCTGCTGGGTTCTGCGGAGGCGGGTGAGAACACGATCGACAGCAGCCGAAACAGTGTTACATAGTTACTGTCCGGACCCGATGTCCCAACCCCAAACTTTAATAAGGACCCCTAGGTACCCTTAATATAGCTATATTATATAAGTACCCATTATATAACCCATTATATGGGGTCCCCATTAAGGGTCCCTCCTTTTCCCCTTTGAGACTTTATTCCCAGTGTAGGATGGGCGAGAAGAGGCCGATTCCCAAGCCTCCAGGCGTGATCGCGCAGCCCTTAGAGCTTCAAGTGGCAACCCAAATCCTGACTTGGCCGAAAAAACTTCCAAGTAGGCAATAATTACGCTTTCTGCCTGCCCAGGATAAGGAAGCACCAAAAAAAGCTGTTCGCCACCTCCGGATGCCCCAAGTCCCAAAATGCAACAGACCAGGACCCCGAGCGCTGCCCCCCCGGTGGATGGCCGGACGGCTGTGAGGCCTCCAGCCATCGAAGTTACGGGTAACGTCTTTAAGCTGCTAGTTTAGGCTCTGGGTCGCTCTGGCGTCGAGATTGAAGGCTTCGTTCGGATTGGGTTTTCGGTTTGATGTGAGGCACGTTTGCTTTTCTGGGGACAAGCATTGTCCAGCATTGTGTGAATTACTGAAAGGCTTGGGGGCTGTAGAAGCGAAGCCTGGCTCGAAGGAAACAGATCCTAAACTGCAGGGCTCGGGGGTTCAGGGTTTTTGTGACTTTAGTGTTTCAGGCCCTGAATTCCGAAAGTCTTTGCATAACTATACCAATTTGCGCGGTCATCAACAATGGTGTTTCACACATGGAGAAGCAAGTCTACTACCCAGAGGCCCCATAGTATTTCCTTTTTGGGATTACCTTTTGGGGTTCTATATATGAACCCCAAAACGGAACTAATTACTTTGGAGCCTTAGGGTAGAGACACTGCATGGAGGATCCTTACTGTCAGGATCCCCGGACTAGGACCCCCACCCGGCCTAGCTGTCGGAAGCTTAGATTACAAGACCCGGATGCAAGCGAACACCCAGACCTCGAGGATTTAGGGTTTAGGGTTGGCATAATACTATCATCGTTTATTTATACTAGACTCATGAAATGTTATAGTAGCCCCATAATGATGAGGGTACCCATGTGAATCCGAGCCTGAATGTGCAAAGCGACGACCTGAAACTCAAGGTTGTCCGGGACCCGGGCAAAGTACTGAAGAGCTCCTTGGGCATAATATAGGGGCCCCAATACTATGTCGGGGTTCTGTATGACCGTTCTAGTACAATATATTCCAAGACGTAAACGAAATTATTAAGGCCCCTAGATGAGACAGCTTGAGGTTGTTGCGGGAGGGCCCTGCAGGTTCTAGCTGCACTAATCCGTGCACCTTACTAATTTATCCGTGCACCTTATGCCCTAAGCAGCATTATTGATGGGGCGTTGGGGTTCAACGTGTTTTTTTGTCAGGACTGGAGTATTTGTAGGGCTTAGAGTCTCTAGGGGACTGAAATGGTCTGTACGGTTCCGAGTTTGGCCCTTGGTGGTGGGATTTCGGTGCTATGTGGTGTCGGAGTTGTTGGGCCATGTTAGAGGGGGAAGGGTCGGGATGTCATTTCGGCTTTTCGTAGAGGATCGGGGTTTTTTTGGGCAGGGATAAAATTGGGCAGCTCGGCATGAAAGCAACCTCGATGTGAAAGCAAAGGCGCTCGTTCGTCGCATTGGTTCAGGCTCAGTTGTCATTTTGTCAGTCGATCGGCATTCCTTCGAAAGCCGTGTCGCGTACAGTACGCATCGTGCCGCGTACACGGTCGCAGGCCTCAGGTATCAGTCAGCCTACTCTGCAAACCTGGCAAAGCCCCACGTATAAACAGAAGTACAGACAGCAAAGAGATACGGGGTGCGAACCCCGCCAGTCGCAAGTTTGCTAAGCTCCAACATCCCACAAACCCTCCCCGAAGCCTGGGCCCTTCGCATTCACTGTGGCTGGAAGTTTCAAAGTCGGTTTGGGCGTGTGTCTAGAATTTGGGTACCAGCTCCATAATCTCTGAAATAAGGGGCTTCTTAGCACACCTCGCGCCTTCAACATTCAAAAGAAACACTATGCAGCCCGCCTTTGCAGCTCAGAATTGACACCCCTGGAGCATTTGATATCCGGTGGCACAGCGGGCGTCGCCCTTAGCAGATCTGCCGGGCTCGGTGGAGAATGCAGCAGCCTCTGTAATCACCACCGTTCTTATTCTTTACGATTTCCCAGTTTCCCATATACTATTCACCGACATTGTGTTCGCATTATTAAGGCCCCTTACTATCAAACTGCCTGCCGGCTTCAGCTTTCTGTGACAGCATGTGGAGAGGAACATAAGTCTTCGGAAAGTTTGCCGGCAGGCTTCACCAAAAGCATTCTCAACCTGTTTGAGTTGGTTGTATTGGGAGTCCTTACTGTAAGCGATAGTTGTATGGTCTGGCACATCGAAGGTTTACGGTTTCAGGGTCCGACGGATGGGATCAGCTTTGCACTCTGGTCCAGACATGCGGTTTCGAGCACTTTCAACCTTGCGAATACAAGAACGTAGAAGTACCCTGATGCATCCGCATACCGTCGTCGTCGTCGTCGTCGTCCTGAGGCGCAACGAAGAATGTAGTACCCTCGTGCGTGTGTGTGTGTGTGTGTTGGTCCTTGTTTTGCATACTTTGGCAAGTTGAAACTATGATCATGACGATGGTTTCACTTCTGACTGTGTCTCACGGTCGTTCAAGGACATCTCTCTGAGTAGTCGTCGTCGAACGTCGTCGTTCGGTGGCACTGGTTGTACGTGTAGACAATGGGATGCACATATACATATAGTCAGACAACATGCGCATGCTCATTGTGTTGTTTTCAATAGTCATTATAGGGGGGTGCGTTCTTTCACGTAGTCCTTCCACTCAAATGGTTCAGGCAGTTGACTAGACTAGACATCTTGGTTGCTTTACATCCCGTCACTTTCCCCCTTTACGTGCATCCACAGAATGCATGCAACAGGACATCACAAGACCTATAAGCCACACAGGGTTCGATCAAGATGTGCGGTTAAGGCCCTCCTACTGGTACTGAGTTCATTGCCCCACAAAAGTTTCTCGCATGGCACAGCAGCCCATGCGCAAATGTTGTGAGTGTGATGCCAAGCACGCTTAAGATTACCTGCTCCAACAATGGTTCAGCCACAGATGGAGAAAAGAGACGAAGCCGACTGCCCCCCTCCTTTGCCACCGGAAAGCCCAAACAGCATAGATCAGGAAGTAGGCTCCGGGAGTCAGACACAGATCACATCTTCAGCCTTTCCACGCTTAAGCCAGATTATGCCACAAGGTGCCGTTGCCAAGACCGTCATCGCTCCAGCTGACAGGGTGAAGATGCTTTGTCCTCACTGGTAGCTATATACAAGTTATTGAGGGTTCTCGGTTGGGCTTAGTGCATTCGAAATTAGGGGCGGTGTATTGCGCTCTCTGGGTGTCCCTTAAGAGCCCTAAAGACCTTCTTTATTTATTCCGAACCCTTGTACAATCTCTACGAAACCCTAGCCGTACAGAACACTTTTTAAGCACCCCGAAATCTAAACTCTAGCCCGTAAAGGCTTGTCTGTGCCAAGGATCCTTTACCAAACGAATTCCCAACGCTCTTTCACATGGATGGGGGTCGCTCGGTCGGCAGATTGGGGATGCAGGGTGTTCAGGCTTCGGGTTTATTTGGGGTTCAGAAAACAGGGTTTAGGGTTCAGGGTTTTAGGTTGGACACGCAGACATATATAGGAGCTCACAAGGAGAGTTCATGTTTGCGCTTTGGATGTCATTGAGTTCTCGGGGGTGGAACGGTTCAGGCCGTCGCTCAACTATTTCGGACCTTTGCTTTCAACGCTGCTATTGCTGGCCAGCCTTAGATTAAGCGCTTCTAGCTTATGGTGAAAGGCAAGGAGTTGGAACATGGCTTTAGGAGGATTGCTGCTGGGATTCCCTCTACTGTACCTTAAGGGCATGAGGACATTGATGTTCCAGCTTCCTGGCTTCTACTATATAACTTATGACAGACTCTTACTTAGACCCAGTCAGTGTTGCCAACTCGGGACCCCAGAGCGGACCGAAACAAAATTTAAAGCTCTCGGCCTCGACCTACAGAAGCTCAAGTACAGAATCTATTGTTCAAACTGCAGAAGTTGCGTAGCACAGCCATGAAGAGACAGCATTGCCTTGAGCTGAATCTCCGGCGTGATCAGGTGAGACGAACGCATCTTGGCCGACTTTGGCTTTTTGAGTGCTGGGGTCCAAAGTTTCGGTGGTACAGGGTTTGGGGCTTTTCGGGCTTAAGGGAATAGTTTGAATGGAGCGCCCATCTGCAAAGCCGTGGCCGTGGGGATTCAGTGAAGCTGTGTATCAGTTGAGCAGTTGATTTAGTGCTTTACTGCTATACCCGGCAAGAGTAGTAGAAGGGTTCAACTTCTCCAACCATGGCTTATTTCGACCCCGTCTTGGCGTACTGCGGCATGCTTTTGTCGCAAGAGCCTCCTGACCGCACGTAGGACAAGCTAAACAAGCTCCACCGCCCCCCCCCCCCCCCCAACAAGCCAGGATCGCGTGCACTATGAACCCTAAACCTCGGACCGGGATCCATAAACTCAAAGCCCCTTAAACCCGAGACCCTTCGTCGGCCTGCTTGATATATTCAAGCTGAAGATAAGGTTTCTCACCATCTTTCGGAACACTGGCGTGGCCGGTCTTTGGCGAGGGCATTGTGCCCCCTGCCTGCAGCACCGCACTTTCTGAGGGAATTCCGGTTCCGAGGATGGTTTCTAAGGCCTTGTACAGCCATTCTCCTCATGAAGGCCCCAAGATTGTGTTGTCGTTGTCGAATTGTTCTGCCAAATCTCCTGCTCTGGTTGCACAAGGTCTGCATGTTTTAGGGGCATGAATCAGTAGCCTTGGGATTTTCGGGCATATTTCTTTTTTTATTGCCATGCTACACTAGCATGGCCAGTACTACGGTTGCTTTTGGCCCTGTTCTGTCGCCTTATTATTTACAATGCGCTACCAGCTCCCGTGCTGAATTAAGGGTTTGACAGGCACGAGGTGCTGTTCTGGTTAAGTGAAGCCCAACAGCTCTATTACAGGGGCCTAAATAATTGCCTCTATTGTTGTGGGGGCTTCTTTTTTATAGGAGTATAATGGGCCCCAAAGCCCTAGTCTAATTATGAAGGCCCCTGCAGTAGAACATTGATCGCAAACATGCGAAGCCTCCCAGTACCAGGCCACTTTGATGCAAGTTGTGCCCAAGTCGGCGACCACTTACATGACCTTTGACAAGCAACCTGGCCAGCAGGAAAACGAGTGCGACAGACGCTGCATATCGTTTTCATCGTCGGAGTGAGTCAGGTTCTGCGATGTATTTATGGCTAGCAAGACCACTAGACGAGGACAGGCGGCTCCCCCGCCTCGGTATCATCGAACATGCTTCAGCCATGTTCCCTACTCAAATTTCCTTGTTCGGTGAGCTCTGGTGTCCCAACTTGTCCTTGCTGCGGCAAACACACGATATAAATGACATGTGTTTTTTGTGGACATCCTCAAGCGAATGTCGCTGCATTTCTGGTGCGGTGCATGACTCAAATGTTCCAGCCCCTAAACTCCAAACCCACTGGGTCACAGGATCAGGGACCCTAGACCCAGCTGACCGCCGATAGGGCCTCGCGTTGCAGTATCTGAGGTACAGACATTGGATCTCTTCGATGCATGTTGCTTGGCATGCGATACCATCAACGGTTTAATTTACGTATTCATCATATTACAGTTGTCAGGGTTCAGGGTTGGGCTGATGCTTTAAAGTTGTAAGGTTTGGGGTTTGGGTTCGGGGGCTGAAGGGTCTCGGGCTGGACTCAGGCACTGGCGCTTTGTTAGGTCAATGTAGGTTCTATATTGGGGAACTTTCTTTCTCGTGCACCCTACAAGTATCTACAAGTCTTAGCACTGCTGTGTACTTAGACAGCAGCCTTCGCAAGCAGAGTGTAACATCAAGCCGTGATGATATAACATTCCTCGGACCCCGAAACCAAAACGTTCGAACCTGCTATGAGCCCGATGTTTCTAGTCGGCCCTCGCAGCCAGCCTTCACAAGACCCTACGTCCCGAATTGCTTGGCCAAGCCTGAACCCCTACTAAAATCCCATATTGAGTTCTCTACAAAGTATTGTCTATATGGAAACACGGACCCTGAGACCATAGCAGAAGGCCGTGGACAACGTAACAGCTCGATTCCTGGCCGGCGCCGCAGCTGGGGCGACGGCCACGAGTCTTACCTACCCGCTTCTTGGCTTACGGTTGCTTAAACCTCATAAACTTAAATCCTAACCGAAAGTCCTAGACTCCTAAACCCGCGAGGGTAGGAGGTAGGAGGGCAAAATCTCTAGGGGGCTCATTATGCTTGTAGGGGCGTCGGCTCGAGGCGTTGGCCTCAACCATTACCAACTCTTAAGCAAGAGGAATGGAGGCTCGAGGGCTTGGGTTATTCGGATGTTTAGGATATAGGGGTTTAGGGTTTAGTGGTCAAGTGTTCGTCCGTTAGTACCGTAACACTTGACCACTAATCGGTGCTGCATGTCGGCCTCGGTCAAGATGATTGTGGGTCGTAGACTGACTTACTTGAGTCCAGTAGCCAAATATGGTCAAGTGTTCGTCCTGACGGAGTAGCAGCAGGCCAGCTGCAAAAGGGTTTATGAATCCCAAGACGGTTTCGAATAAACTGGGCGCAGTGGTTCGAAGCGTTTCAGGGCTCCGAAAGGGTGGGCCATCAGGGTTGAGATTATCTTGGCTGCGAGAGGTTACATCAACTAAACCCGAAACCCTCAACCCTAAACCAGAAGCACTGAACCCTAATCACCCTAATCCCAAAGCCGTAGCAAGGTTAGAAAGCTTTGGGGCCTCGGTGGTTTTCGGACTTTGAGGTCTTGGGTGTGTTCGGCTTAGGGCTCTAGGGAGTCGTGGCTTCAAGATGTTTCGAGGTCTCTCGTGGCGATCTAGTAACCCAAAGGATCCGGACAGGCAATTTATCAACAGATTATAGGGAAGTTAATTTTTAACTATAGTGATTCTTTTAACTACAGGAAATGGGAACCTAGGGCGATAAGGATCACATAGTCTGTAATTCTGGGATCATCCTGGGGTTTTGTTTGGCAACTTATGGGGCAGCGGGTAGAAGCCAAGGTTCGGGGAATTCTGGGCTGAGGTTGTTTGCAGAGTTCTGCAGTTTCGGGTCCTTGCTCTGAAGGCTGTTGTGTGCCGAAAGGGGTTTGAGTATTGCCAAGAAGTGGCAAGCTCTAGCCCTGAAGCTCATAGCCGAGTGTGAGCGGTAAAAAATACCTGAACTTAACCTTCAGACCCTTAAACGGCCCTAAACCCTTAAACCTGTCTAGAGTTGTCTGGTGCGGTGCGACTTCGCCGGCTACGCCGGAGTGAACAAGGCAAGAGGCTTCGACACAAGACAAAAGTCTTTCTCCCCCCACAGTACTAGTATATAGGAGATTCCACTTTCTCCGCTTGGTCCGCAGATCTTGAAGCCTTGTCTCCCTGACCCGCCAAAGGTTGGATATGATGCGAGCACGAATGGCGGCGCACTGGGACATGAGACTGGGATATGCAAACGTTGTGGGTTTTTTTGGCTCCGGGTGCTGCTGCTGAATGTCGAATCATCTAAATGCTGCTGGCAGCTAACACGTCTGTCTTGATGGTGGTAGAGTGATCTGCAGAAGCTCAAGCAGGTGGTTCAGACTCACCTAATTACCTCTAAATGACTCTCAAGTTCGCAGGTTCAATTACTTCTCCCTGGGGCTCCTTATTGTAGCCAAGTTAACGCTACTCCAAAGCTTGCGGCCCCATGACTGTTGCATCTGCCCAAACCTCTCCTGAGCCGAGGCACCCGAAGTATCCGAACTACTTTTCTGCCTTCGAGCACATCCTTCGGGAGCGCGAGCGGTTGAATCTGAAGAGGGGCCAATGCTTTCGAACCAAAGTGTAGACTATATGCGTACATGAACCTGGTTCGCAAACCTTATGTTGCCAGAATAGTTTGGGCTTCCGAGCTTCATACCCGCAGATTGCAAGAAACTACGGGGGAAACAAGAGTGAAGAGAAGATGGTACCTATAGTTGAATTGAAGGGTTTAGGTTGAAGGTTTTGGGTTACCGGTTAAGGGTTGACGTTTATTTGTATGACCTGTACCAGTGGCTGGAGCGAAAGCCGCTTGCCCGGCCACCAGGACCAGCTAACATTAGCAACTCCTGGGTAGTCTTACCCTTGGGATCTTTTTGATTTCCGCTACTATTTTGTAGAGAACCATAATACTAGATAATCTTCAAAGGGCTTAAAGGACAACTCAGATTCTTGTTACATGCAGTTGTTGCCTCACTATAGGAGACACTGACTCGGTCCATAATGCGTGTGCTTGCAGTTGCAGGTTTCTTCCTCGTGGGTTCATACATATCGCGATACGGGGTTGATCTTGAGATTGCGTTTGGTGCTGCAGCTCCACACTTTCGATAGAGCAGAGTCATCGGGTACAGAGTTTCTACGGGATCGCCGCGAATGTGGCATCCCTTTTTTCCACCTGTAGCCAAATCTGCAAATGAAAATGCAGCAGAAGAGATATAGCGTGGGCAATGTCTCCCTTGATGCAGTGCTGCTGTCTAGCCTTGAGATATTGGTGGGAAGAGGCGACAGCGGTTAGAAGCCCGAGGCGCCCTAAAGAGTGTGAAGATATCAAGCAGTACACTGGCTCTACTTCCTTCTAGAAGCTGTTGAGAGCTTCATCGCGCGCAGGGTGTTGCTACCTGGGTAGGGTACCTGTATCACCCTCATTATGGGCTAGGCCTGTGGGTGTGGTCCTAAAGCCGAACGTGCTAGACTCAGAAACAGTGAAGCAGGAAAACCCTAAACAAGCCCAAAGGGTCCAAGTATCATCATGGTATCTACTTAGACACCCAAATCCCCTGTAAGTATATTCCAGCATGATACTTGGACCCTTCGGGAAGACGAGCAAGTGGTCTGAACGAGGAGGAAGGGCTGACATCGCTCTACCGGGGCATCCGGCCGACATTGGTTGGAATCGTTCCCTATGCCCGGGCCCCCGATCGTTGGGTTCCGGGTGTATGGCATGGGTTTTAGGATACTGGGGCAAGTAGGGTTTCTAGGAGGTGGGAACCGAAGCCTTTCAGATAAGAGGACAGTCAAGGGGTTTCCATATTATGGGCAGTCCTCTAAACGTTGTTGGGGACCTAATTCAAGAAGGGACCCGAGTTTTGAGAGCTACCCTGCATCTGCACAACTATCGTAGTTTGGAGAGTGAGGCTGGAACCCAAAAAGGCTTTAGAGTGCAGGACTATACAGAGGTTCTACTTCTGTTACGAGGTATATACAGTCCAAGATGTCTTACGCCTTTGAAGCCGAGCGTTCGGCACACCCTGCCAAGCGCCGTCTCTACCTGGGCCCAAGGACTCCGGTGATGGCATGGCTTTTGCGAAGTTAGATCGCGCAGTGAACTCCGAAACCTGTTGCCAGTTGCTTATGTAGGGCGCGGTATACAGCATGCAATATCCAGTTGGGATCATGGGGCTTGAAGCTGGAGTACAGATTCAGGCTGATCGCAACAGCCATGGCTTTCAGCACAGTTGCCTTAGCTGCAGCCGCTCCGTTGGGTCCGTTTTGGGGCCTTGCTGAACAGCTAGAGGCAAAGAACCAAACCGGTTGTCAGGGCTTCAGTATCCTCATTTGGGTTCGTGGTTGGCAACTGCTGCTGCCGTGGCCCTCCGAAGCCACTCGCGGCCACAGCATGTACCACCTTCAAGGCGCGAACGCATGCTCATGCGTCCCGAAACGACCTACAGTGGGAAGACGGGTAAGAGGTCTAGCGGCTTCTTTTTGGCAAGTCCCACCGACCCCAAGAACAGCACTCCAGTCCGACGGTCTCCGCGTGCTGCCGGACTGCGCCATCGGCTGAAGCAGTGCCACGCATCGAAGCAGCTTTTGGATGTGCTGCATGATGCGTGCACTGCTGGCAGTGCAGACATAAGTGTATTCAGTGCAGCTGTGCAGCGATGCGGCCACAAGCACTGGTGGGACCCTTTGCAACACGTCCTGGACTTGCAGCAGGCTAGAGGGATAAAGTCTGACATCGTGCACGTCTCCTCCGTGCTGCATTCCCTTGCCACATGCCTCCGTCAGAAAGGAAGATTTGCCGTGGTTCCGGCTCGTGCCCAAAAGGCGCTCGAGGTCGGACGAGGAGCGTTCGACGAGGGGAAGGATGTGGTGGCGACGGATGCTGAGTTTAATATTCTGTTGTCATCAACATTTAAGCTTTGCTATCAGATTGCTGATGTGAGCTGCCGGGAGTGGGCACTCGATGCTTGGGAATGGTCCTCGAACCAGGCATTTGCAAAGAACACGATCACCTGGCAAGCATATCTTTCACTCTCTGAACGGTACGGTGATGTCCGCTTGGTCGACAGGCTATTGACGCAAGGTCAGTCGGAGGGGGCTTCCTGGACCAGAGATCCTGTCGCTCTCGGAGGTCTGCTGAACGCAGCAGCGAATCGCTGCGATGCCGTGCGTGCACGTGAAATTTGGGATACATTCCGCTTGACTGGTCTAAGGCCGAATATGATCTGCTACGTACTCGAAGGCTCACATGCTTGCAGGAAATCCCAACAAGGCTGTTGACATAATCGAGGAGATGGAGCGGGAAAGTGTTGCGGACATGAATTCCAAGATCGTCGTTGACTGTGGCCAGTGTTGCTTGATTGTTTATCACTCCTCACCGTCTGAATCAAATCAACAGCGGTTGTTGAAGTTTCTGGCACGTGGCGACAAGATCATAGCAGCAGATGGCCGAGGAAATGCAAAGAATGAGTGGAAAAAGATAAAGAAGACTGCAGACCAGCTGCTTGCCGATGCAACTGCTCTGAAGTTGCACGACGTGCTTTGTGAGTGGAAGGCGCAGACCTCAAGCCTGATGAAAGACTGGGGGAACTTCGCAGCTGGTACAGATTACTTGAAGAAGACGGTGCGGGATCGCTGAGGCCCAGACACCTCCCTAAATCACACTCCGCCTGCAGACCTTGCCAGGCTAGTCCGAGAGTGAGTGTCAAAAAATCACACTCCGCCTGGAGTCTCTGGAGTCTCGAGTCGACAATACATACAAAAAAGAGTCGACAATCCGATCAGTGCTTGAGGCATCCCAGCATACTTCGTGCTGTGTATCCTTGGCTCATCGAGTGCTTTTGTTAATCTATCGGCGATCCGTGTTTCGGTAAAAAATCGCTCGAGGGTATCGAGGGCTGTATGGTGCTAGCTTGCTGATTCTCGGGTGTGAGGTTAAGTGAGAGCTTCGGGGATCAGGGTTTGACCACATGTCGACAGTCATGCTCCTACTTCCTTACTCTAAAGCTCGGCACAGATCCTCAAGCGGCTTATCCAAGACAGATCCCCAACAAATCCCCAAAAAGCCTCCAGTAGTTCAACAGTCAATGGCTTGTCGGACGGCCCCCTCTTCTGGGATGTAGAAGCTAAGCCCAGCAAAGCAACATCTCGCAACTCTCAGCTCTGTTGATGGTGGTTGAGTCGCGGCACAGAGCTAGCAACAGGAAGATTCTGACAAAAAGACATGCTCATGTTCGGTGTTCGTGCAAGGTCATGAAGGGTATGCTGTGGGTCGCACGACCGCGCCCTCTCAGTAGCCAGGTGCTAGGAGCAATTGCCAAGACCCTGATACGTACTCTAAGCCGAATCCCAGAACTTGAAGCTCGAGGCTGGAAAAGTATGCTTGCCAATTTGGGGTGTTGAAATCGGGCACCATGGCCCGGTGTGCTTGCTCCTCCAAGGAAAGTAGGAATGTGGCCCAGTTGAAAACGACGGAGAACAGCAAACTGTGAAGCCACAGGCCCCAAGTAAGCAACAGTAAACTCTCAAGCGTGGGCCCGAAACCTACACCCTAAACCCTACATGCCCAAATCCCAAACCCTAAGTTCAAAGCGGCGAGGCGGGTCTCAGCTTCATGGCCTACGAGACCTTAAAGGCGCCTATCAAGGGGATTTGGAACGGGAGGAAAGTGCTTTCGTCGTCGCATCAGTAGCCTCGCCAGGCATGTCCCAGTTGTGAGTGCTCTTAATCGTTATGTACACTCAAAGTTAAACCCCAAACTCTAAACACCTAGACCGAGACCCCTAATGAAGCCCTAACCACTTCGGGGAAAAGCTGAGGCCCAGGTTGCCAAGGAAGGAGAGGTGGAGCTTCGGCCCCACGTGCGGCTGTCACTTTGCCTGGATTCAGAAGCTGATGGACGCTGCAGGGTTAGCGTGTGAGCCATGATGAGAAAGGGAAGGATACTAAGTAAGTTTACTGAGAGAAACAGGTGTCCAAGTGCGAAAGCTGCGGCCTGTCTTGAGCCTAATTAATAAATTTTCGATTTTGACGAGTTGCACTGTCCATGTCGGCGTCCTGGAATAAAACGAAACTCGACAGGGCTAGGGCTCGAGTCCTCAGAAACTTCTCGCGATTTGGCGACCGGATGGTGCCGTGCTGAGGTTATGTGGAGCCTGTGCAGGCAATGTCTGGGGGTAATGTTCCTAGACGTTCCATGTGTAAGATGTACATGAAGGGTCCTGGTAGAGACGTTAACGATCCGAAGAGTTCTTGGGCAAGATGATGATAGCAAATCATGCTGGGATTGCGTCGGGATTCATCAGTTTCCGTTTCGTTGAGGCTGCTGCGCGGGGGTCACGAGGATGCAGGTAGGATATTGGGTCGATGATCCTCTTGTTTCCTCCACTCCAGTGATTCAAGACATGTGAGCTGTGATTGAATATGGCCTAATTAAGCGTTCTAAGCACAAAGCCACGAAGCTCGTGGGTTGTGGGGGCAGTTGCTTGAGTTGCACGCATGAGTTACTATAAGGCTATAAGGTTTGTTCCATGGTGTCTTCGACAGCCTAAGAACGCGACACCAGTCCTTGTCCATTGCCGTAGCTTAGAGCTGCTAATTGGGGAAGAGCAGGTTACATTGTAATATGCAAGAGAGAGAGAGAGAGAGAGAGAGAGAGAGAGAGAGAGAGAGAGAGAGAGAGAGAGAGAGAGAGAGAGAGAGAGAGAGAGAGAGAGAGAGAGAGAGCGAGAGAGAGAGAGGGAGAGATACAGAGGCATACATCAGTTGCTTGATCATTTTTGTTTATTTGCTCGTGTACGTGGACTTGTTTTTAGCCATGACCGGTCGTCTTCGACACGAGAATCGAGTTGTGCTCCGAGCATATGAGTGATGACGGTCCCGCGGCCTCAAGCGGCAGAAGTCTCTATACACCATATTATACCAGTCCTGGTCAGAATGAACACGCACACACACACACACATCCATGTGTGTGTATACACATATCCACATATATTCATATCTATACACATATATAACACCACATGCATAGTCTACTCGCTAGCAGCGCCAGTCACGAGCCCTCAGCACCTCGGGCTCAGCCATCAACTGGGCCGTATAAGCAGTCTAGAACTTTAGCTTGCCGGTCGTCTTCGCTGAGAGGCATCTTCGCACAGTCTACGACATACCCACTGGACATCGTGCGACGAAGGATGCAGGTGCACCCGGAGTTGTACAAGAGCCTCGGCTGAAGAGGCTTTTGTGTTCATTGCAGCAAAGGCCGGAACACAGATCTTGTCCTTCCCTAGCCAGAATCCCTTGAAATCCCGAAAGGTCGACCGCCGGATCGGAAAGATTTGCTTGCGCCCATGCAAACTTTCGGAAATCTGGTTCCTCAAGGGCGTGGCTTTTTGAGAACTACTCGTAACTACTCCATCAGTAGATAGTTAGGGGCGTTGCTGTAGATTGTCCTTCCTTGCCGAGGTCCGACGGCAAGGCCAGGGGTTCTTCTTGAGTCCAGCAGGGACCATAGCATTGCTCACACGGCCCGAACCTAAAGCATGAACGGAGGGTGACGAGAAGCCACCCTCAACACAACCCCTGAACCCTCTGGCTGATTGCAACCACTTGGAGTTGCCTTGGCATTCCGGCGCAACACCCTCACCACCCAACATATGTAGGTTTCGTAGCCTCGTAGCCTTACCCTACTGGCCCAAGCACCTGATAACCACCTAGACCGCAAAATGCTAGCCTTCCAAATTGTGGCTAAGCCATTTACCATGGGGTCCACGGGCAGGTTTAGAGCTTAAGGCCAGAGGGCTTCAGGGTTTCATGGTCCAGCGTCGATGTGCCGGCTTCCTGACACAACAAACACGATTCCCGGTCATAAATCCCTGAACTGTTTCAACCCTATAAAGGGCACCCAACTGTACTGTAGAACCCTGTAGTTCTTCAAGGGGACACTACAGCAGAACCTTTAAGTGCCCTGAATGGGTACCTCAGGGGTCGCAGCTAAGTCCCGGAGCTCTCAGTAAGGAATGAGATCCATGCATTTAGTGACTCGGCCGATCGAGGATCTTGGAAGAACGGTTTCCCGCATTTGGGGTTTTAGGATTTAGTTTTACTATGAGGATTACAGACGTTCGTGCTTCAGGATTTACATAGGTGAAGAGGTCTATCTCACTCTACGTTTTTTCGATTTGGGCCTTTGGGAGTTAAGGCAGATCTGCTTCTTAGGAGTGCCATCAGGCATTGGACATCTCAAGTCCAGGAAGATGCAAGAAGATCTATCCGCAAGTCATCGCAGACCTTGGCACGCTACCCAAAAGCTGTCAGTTGGCATGCATGGCCTTGTTACGGCATGGAAAGTCCCTAGTGCGATGATTCCCTGATAGCCTCTATGGTGGGCGCCGGCCAAAATACAGTGTGGTTTTTCTGAACACAAGTGCCATACCTCGATCAATACTTCCCCGGGCCATCCCGCAACCATCCAGCAGAAACCTGAGCCTTCCTTACCTTCGGTTAGTAGGGAATGGAAGAATGGTAGTAATAGTAGTTGCAATTATACCCCATTCCTCCATTCCCTACTAACCAAAGGTAAGCTTCGTTCTGGTTGGCAATAACTACGGCCCGGCACAGGGAGGTAGCTGTGAACTCCGAAGCAGGTCATCCTGAAGCTTCAAGGGTTTCAGGTTTAGGGAGTTCATGTTCTGCAGTAGCAATTGCAATGCAGCAGGCAATCGAAATCCTGTGCCGCACGGTGGCCGTTTGCCTAGGTCAGATCTACCACACGGAGGGCCTCGTGCGAGGGCTTTTCAAGGGCGTGTCGATGAACTGGATCAAAGGTCCAGTTGCTACTTGGCTGATGGTTCAAGGTTTAGGGCTTACAAGTTTTGGGGTTTAGGACATGCACCAACCTCGACATACCTCGACATCCACCCTGCCCGCTGGTTGAAGTTCAGAAATCTGGGGTTCATATGTCTTGATCCTGTCTTCGCGCGTTCCTTTTCCGGTGCCTCTCAGAAACAAGCTCTTCATATCCAGGCTTTTCGGGTAGGGGCGACAGAGACCGCTACAGAAAGAGCTGTGGCAACTTAGCAAGCTTAGCTGAATACAAAACTGCGGGTATGCACAGGCCGCGCGTATGGGTGTATCAAGGGATAAGAATCTTTAGTTATTTCGTCTCCCAGACTTCTTCTCTACCTGCACCTGGAAGGCTGTCGGCGTGTCGTTTACTGCCGCCCAGCTGCCACGAATGCTTTGTTTCGTTGCTTGGAGATCCGAGGGGGGGGTGCGGCCGTTTGAACAGAATCTTTAGATCCACGGAAAGACATACCGTCATTCTGCGGTTTAGGGTTAAGGGATGTTAAGGGTTTAGAGCCAAAAGAAGTTACCAAGACACCTGTCAGCACATGCCCTGAAACCCGAAATATATGATGTGATCTGTAGAGAGCCCGCCACCAAAATAGTTTTACAACACACAATGGTGCAGGGCCTGTGCCCCTAGGATCCCTGGAGCCCCGAAGCCAACACCCCTAAACTCCGAGCAGCCGTTGGTTTGATGGCTTGTAGGAGGTTGGAGGGTTTTAGGGTTACGCTGTTACACAGCAGCTGGCAGCCCTGGCTGCAAGCCCTAAGCCCTCAGTCCTGAATTCCTCGAAGTCCTGCAAGTTGAGAGTCTCATGGTATTGTAGTACGACTTTAATAAGAAAAACCAGATCAGTGGCATTCTAAAACACTCTTATAGTGTTATAAGTGCAATCTTGACAAACACGATTAAAGGTGCTACAACACACTCTTCTCTGGGCGTTGAACGAGCACAGGTCAACGACGTGCTGAAGTCCAAGCTTGGCCATCACTGAGCCGGCATCGTTGCCTAGGGAATCTTCAGTCTAAAGCCGAAGCCTCCATGGGTTCAAGGTTTCCCTATGCCTATACCACAAAATGGCAGTAAAGTAACGGCCCAACACTTTGAAAAGGCGAGTATTCTACATAAGTGTGGGGTTCACGGCTCCGGGTTCAAGCTCAAACGTCAACTTAAGAGCCCTGCAGCTGACAATGCTCATACCCCGTCTATTTCAGTGGTTCCCCGACCCCTGCTTTTCAGAAACGACTCCATCCTTTTCAGCCATGCCGAGGGTTGCGGGCTTCCAAGGCTTGAAATCCAAGGGCCGGGACCCGGACCCAAGAAGACCCTCAGGCTACAGTCTCAGGGTCTAAAACATGAAGCTACCGTACCCACACTCCTACTGCACAACTCCTGTAAGGATGTAGGCTTATAGTCCATAGGTCCATATAGGGCTTATACTATGTACTCCTTCCGTACTTTCTGCCACCTCCACGTAGTTTCTCTGCGATCAAACCTAGGTTTCGGAGTTCACTATTCAGACTTGTACCGTGTGACTTGCTTCATAAGTACAAAATCCGTTTTGCGATGCCGCAAGTGTCAAAATTTTAGATAAACTCTTGCAAAACCTTGTGTTGATAGAGCTTGAGAGCCCCGCATGCTGGGGCTCTGGCCGATTTTCCCATTGATTTCCATGCATCGGAGCGTTTCACCCGTGACATTCACCCTTGAAATCCCTTGAAAAAGGCCCTTGTATCGAGATAGGCTCCACCATCTCCTAAACCCTATCTCCTCGAGCATTTTCGAGTTTTGAGGCTCGAGTTCTTCTTGGAAACTGTGCCGTTGGGCTTCGTTGGTGGAAGAAGCTCAGCTAGGAGGCTCCGACAAGCGGTACTTCAGTGGCCACAGACTCATGAACATGCATTTTTTGGCCAGTCCGAGTGAGCGCCTACTCAGCCCAAATCCTCTGCCCTAGAGCCGGTGTAAAGGCCCTGAAGCTGCAAGTCCAACTGCCAAGAGGCTTCTGCATCGGTTCATTGTTTGTGGGCCTTGTACTACTGTATTCATAAGGAATCGTAACGCGGATCGTAATGTGAATATAACGAAGTACTACAATACAGAAATGACCAAGGGAGGTGTAGCGCTTAAAGTTATTCACACGAGTTAGACTTTTTCTCTGCCCTTTCTGGCACCTGAGAGATCCAGATTAATCAAGGTTAGACACCACTGATTCCGCTGCTGCTTGCCTTTAGGCAGGTTGGCCAAATACCGTACACTCACGGGCTTTGTCTCCAGCCAACTCTGATATCAAGCTGCAAAGCCATAGAGCCCTAAACCAGAAGCTTTGCCGAACACGGCTTAGGCACGCTCAGACGAGGTCGAAAAGGCAGGTGTGCTGCACACAGAGGGTCTGAGTCTAAGGGCTCGAGGGTGAGAGTGTAGAAGGTTATGTTGTAGAGTCCTTGACTTTGGCTTCACAGGTTTACCGTGTATTGCCCATAGGCCCCAAAGTAGTTCCTTTTCGGGGTTAATATTTAGAATCCTATACGGTAATCCCAAAAGGAACTACTTTAGGGCCTATGGGTAAATGTCATGCCCTGAAAGGTTTCGGGCTCTTCAGGCCTCGGAGTGAAAAAAGCCCAAAAGCCTAGGCACTACGTGCATGTGTTCTTCGTAAGTTGCTAGCCTGTGTTTTTGCCGCTTTGAGGTTGTGGGCTGACAGTCTGCGGGTAGGTTGTTGTATCAGAGACTTCCTTGATCTGCTTGTCGAGGGTATCCTGCAGTTCCAGATCCAGACCCATGTATTCCATGTGTCCATACCGTGTATATGTTGAGCTGACACGGTTTGTTACATTTTGAGGCCAAATCGTATACTCTAAACCCTAAAACCTAATCCCGTAGATGAAATCCTGCTGACACTTGGTTTCTGAAGTATGCGGGTTCCTCCTCACCCGGAGGTCCCAGCGACCTGCCAGCGACCTCAGCACCCCGAATTTTAGCCTAAAATGCCACGTATACGGGGGGTTTCCAACTGCTAACAGATACTGACTCCTCTCGTTAAATCTAAACTAGGATGTCCTTTGATGTGTAGGTGCTGGGAGACTGTGAACTTTCCATGTCCAGGAAGACGTGAGTGCTAGGATTTTCGGGTTTAGAGGTTTCTCCAGGAGCCCTGGCAGAGTTAAAACTAGGATGCCCCAGCAGTGCTAGTCACCGAAGGCCTCCGCCTGCACCTGTAAGCCTTGTAGGGTTTAGGCTTTATGTAAGCCTCGAGTGGAGGACTACGCTGTTTGGCGCGGTAGCGCGTGCCCAAGTGATGGAGGAAGGGACTTGACACACTATTCTGTTTCCAAGACCCCAAGGCTTGGGGGGTAGAGAGTCTAGGGTTTGGGCGTCGGGTGTGTGATAGAATCATGTGCTCAAGGTGTAGAGTTCAGGAGTTGGGGTATCGGGGCGAATACCAATGCTTCAGGGTGAGCCTTATGCCTCCTTGGCTTCCATGAGGTATAGTCAAGGATCCAGGTAATGCCAATCGTCATATACAGATGACCCTGCAAACTTACCATGAACTATGATGTTCCGGTTCGTGATGCGGTCAGCCATGGCCGCCTGTGATGCTAGAGTCGTGACTTTCGCAATCAAGCTGCACGTGGTCTACAGTCTCCACACTACACCATGTCAACTCCCCCCTCAAGCTCCTCAAGCTCTGCAATCCTGAAGCCGCCTTGCAGGTTCGTCCTAAGCAGTCAGTACTACAATTAGACCCAGCAAATCCGAAACCCGAAGTCTAGAATTCTCCTGCTCATCTTTGCCTTCAGGCGCCCCGGTCACCAGTGTGGGTTCAGAATCTCCATTGCGTGGGGGTAGGAGGTCTTGCTTCATGGGGGTCCAGCATTGGGAAAGCCGGTACCTGCGCATAGTTTTTAACCTTCATACAGCGAAAAACTGACGAATCCCGCGCTCAAGCTAAATCCCAACATCCTTAACACCCCTACGGCTTCCAGACTGCACGCATAATCTGCAAGAAGCAGTTCATGGGTCATCGTATACTACAGACTCAAGGCTCTACAACCTTGCTACCCTGGAACCTCTATCCCAATCATCCTAAGCCCAATGGCCCTAAACCCTTCGACCGTCAACATCTTTGTCTCTCCAAGGCCCAGGAGTCCATCGTTCTTCTGCCGCAGCTTCGTGAGCGGGACCGGCTTGCCTTTGTGCGGCTTAAGAGCTGCAGGATTTCAGGGTTCACAGGTTTTTTGTGTTATGGTTTCGTGGCTTTCGGCTTCAGGGTGTGGAAGCTCGAGCTATATCACTCTCTTCACTCGGCGGCGGTATTCGAATTTTGGCCTTGTTTGAATACTGCTCAGAGTTGTACCGGGCCTGGACATTCGGTTCTCTGCAGCGTGGACTCTCCAGATTATGGTCCATCTGTTCGCAACTGTGCATCACCGACCGTGGCAAGCAGCTGCAGCTTCCCCACCAAGGCTTCCAACTCACGACAAAAACTCATATCGTCATTGATATATAGTTGCAGACACCAAGCCTGCCACCGTAAAAGTAACGCCTTAGATGCGGAACCCAAGACCGCAGACCTTGAGAAGAGTACCCTATGCCCCTCCAACCCGAAATCTTAACTCCCGCCAACCGTAAACCCTAAACTACCGCAAACCCAGTGTGAGCGCCGAAACCTTGGAGGAGCTGTTCAACCGAGTTACCCTGAAATGCGGGCTTCGTCCGTGCTAGGTGGGAGGGAAAAAAACCTTAGAGGACCTCTCCATCGCTGCTTGGGGATTTGCACGCCAAGAGTCGCGCGACGAGCAGTTCTTGCGGGCTGCAGGCCCCTCTGGTCAGCAATCATGCTGCCTCTAAACCCCCAACCGCCGTCCCAGAAGCCGTGCCTGCGTCAGCGAGTGTTGTCTAGGTTCTGCAGCACCTTTCCAACTTCTTGCATAAACTAACCAATAGCATGAGCCTGAAAGTTGATATAAGCCGTTGTTTCAACAAAGGGGCTTCAGCCGCTAGGATGTCGAAGATACGGTTGGCATAGGCCTTCAAGTTCAGACTCTCCTAGACTGCTCTTGAGTAGGGCTCGGGTTTCTAAGAGATCCGACAGGGATATCGATGTCACGATCTTAAGATCCTGGGATGGGGCTCGGACTCAGAGTTGTCTTGTTCAGTCCGTGGAATCGTCGTGCAAGATGTACCACCCATCTGCTTGCAGGCGCAGAAGCGGCGACTGCGGCGCGATTTGTAGCCGGCTTTCTGCGATTCTTGTGGGGCCATCGACCACGGAATGAACCCTTTGGGTTTGAGCACTGGGAGGAAGGAGAGACTGCATGTGCGCAAAGTTATGCTGGATGGTGGTTTTTCCATATTCTAGCCCTCAGTCCTTGAGTGCAGATTCAAGCCTTCGTTTCGTCAACTCAGCACTCGAAGGCAACATGCTGTATCCATGTCCAAGGGCATTTGAAGCACTAAATCACCATGAACCCAAAACACGCTATACCAAATGTTCAGATCGCAATCCTAGTCCTAGCTGTCAGCTTTGACTTTCAGCGCCTTTTCTGCACGTGTTGGCTTTAAAACGTGTGTTGATGTTGTGTAGCTTATGTCTTTCGGCCTTTGTACTTAAAGTCCCTATGCCCAGAGCAAGATCAGCAAGTCTCAAGATTACTGGACATGTAGGCTCAGTCCAAGCTAAGTCTGAATTTGCCAGGTGAAGGGCACGCGGAACTTTGTGGGCTGCCATCAGGACTGGGCGAAGCGATCATTCTGAATCGTGTTGGGGCGGCTCGAACTCCAAGAAAGCCCTTCACTATAGGGTCTATGGGGGCCTTGATAAGTATACTCTCTGCCCCTTTGTTAGGGTACTTGGGGAGGTTCCAAAGGTGCTTTCACAAAATATACCTACATCTACTCTAGCGCTCTATAAATGGCGGCTTCTATACCTGTGCTATGTGGGGTTCCTTATTATGATTATAGTATCATGGGCTTCGAAACCCTGTTCTAATAATAAAGTCCCCCTATACGACCCTAAACCGTCCATCCTCCCCTCCAGCGCTGATGGGACATAGACAAGTCTGTTGCTTTCCTAGCCTCTACATCCAGACCTGCGGTCTGTACTGAGAAGTCGTGAGAAGCTTCTTGAAGTTCAGCTTGTAAGCTGAGTCTCCCAACCCCGGTGGGAAGTGCCCGGCAACTGCCTACCTCCGCGCAACAAGGCTCCTCTAGCTTACCGTACTGAAGCCTAAATCAGCCTTGGGGTTTAGGAGCCCTTGAGCTGGCACCTGTTCAACCCTTGAAGCTTAAGCTGCTCAGCCCGAAGAACTCATCAGGAAATTGCCAACCTATGCTGGGCCATGGCTTTGTCAGATCTGTGCGACAGCCTCTGGTGGAGCCAGGGCTAGGGCTGGAGAGTCTGGGGTCCAGGGCTCGGGATTCTTGGGGTCCCCGGCTCCGGGCGGAGCAGCGCTTGGAGTCAAATCTGTCGAGTCTTGAACTGCACTCCCTGGAGTTTTTGGGGGTGGCTTGGGTTCGGGAGCTGGGTGGTCTTGTGAATCTGATCCATGCAGCCTTCGGATGTAGGATGGCTTGTAACTCCACTTTGAGTTTCTTGTGCAGTGAGACGATGTATCAGGAATGCATACATATCACCAACCGTGAAACTTTCAGACTCTATTGGTTAGCCCTTGGCAAAGCATGGCAAAGCTTTAAGGCTCAGAGTTTCAAGCCGGAGATTGTGTCAAGCAGGTATTTGGTCATTGGACGTTGTCAATTCTAGAAATCGGCAGAAGCCTCTACACTCGATCTGTGAAACCAATCGGCCATGATCGATCTTTGGTTTCTTGGACATGTGGGATCTTGCGTGTTTGTGAAAGTTGAGCTCGGTGCCTGATGCACCAAACTCTCCAGGCCAGGGTGCCCAGGCCGCAAGCATCGCTTACCCCTCCACCTGTCAGCGTACTGCTGCAGGTGTCTACAGGCATACTCATGCTTACTGTTTTTTGTAGGTGCTTGAACTTGAACTTGCGAAGGGCTGCCGTGTAGGTAGTTTTGGTAGAGTAACTTCCGAAGCTTCTGACTCTTCTGCAGTTTCGTGTCCAACTGGTTCCTTCCCGTCAGATTCTGGTCCTAACTCAGGGACAGCCCCGACCACGTTCCCTAAGCCTGACCGTTCGTGTGCTGCGAGCTCGCAAGGCCCAACTCGAATGTAGAGCAGCTGTGGCTTTCATCTGAAGTCATGCGAAGTCCGTAACATCCGCAATTGGGTATGTGTCTTGTAGCTGCAGGCGGATGCTGTAGGGCCCAGTGTTTGGTGTCCTTCTAGCAGGTGTAAGATTTTCGGTCCTGGTAGGCTTTGGGACTTCTTGAAAAAGCTGGGTGTGGGGCTTCGGGAACAGCTTTGGGCTGTGCAGCAGCCATCGGCTCGAAGGCTCAGCGGCATGGAAGCCTTGAAGCTCAACACAGGGTCCTCAAGGTTCACGAAAACCCAGGCCAGAACTGCATCGAAGCTAAGGAGATAAGGCGACTGAGCCAACATACATGGCAGCTACGAGAAGCCAAGACTGCTTTAAAGGCCAATGACACCAAAATAATAATCACAATAACAATAATCATCATCATCATCATCATCATCATCATATCAGGCCGGATAGCAAGGCCGCGGCGTGACCTCCCTCAGCCATGGCGGAAGATACTCCGGCCATCGAGGACAAGGCATTGCAGAAGCAAGCGTGAAAGGAAGCTAAAATGGCTCAAAGTTCAGGGTCTGCGTTTCACCTTTCCGGTTCTATTTGTGTGGATCTTCGATTCAACTTCCAAGTTCTGTTTTCAACATTCCAAGTCTAACTTAGCCCCCAAACCTTGTAAAGTTCCACCCCAAGGCCCTGAAAGCAGCTCAGGCCCCTGATGGAGACATGAACATTGTCTCCGGCTTGCTGGTGGCGCACCTTGTCCACGCCAAAACTCTGTGACCGAAACCCTTATAGTACGCTTAAAGCCCTGATACCCTCGTAGAGGAACGGAACCCTTCTAAACTCAGAAATCCAACTCAGAAAAGCTGAAGCCTGTAAGCCAATTGCAAGATGGTTTTCCCAAGGCATGTCGAGGAGGTGAGGAGCCACATTGACGAGGACCGCGGCTCCGTGAGAGCAAGGTGGTGCGAGTTTACACTTTATGGGGGTTATGAGCTTCAGGTCTAGAAGCAGAGGCCGTTCCGAGCTCGAATCGGTACCGACAGCTGGAACACCAAAATCCCGGCATGTATGGTGTTGGCTGGAGACTCTGCTCCACTGATGCACCTCGAACCCTTGACTAGGCATTCAACTAGCGAAGGCACTTCCAGGACCGTCCGAAAGGCAGAGCGCAACAGAGAGAGAGGGAGAGAGAGAGAGAGAGAGACACGCGCCTTAAACCCCAACAAGACGCTGAGAACATGCAGGAGCACAACGCCTGGGCTTTGAAAATGTGGTGTCGGATGGATCGAGAAGCTCGGCCGCCCTAAGCCTCAGAAGGCTGTACGGAAGAAATCAAAATGAAGTTCTCTGTCCAATATAGGGGCCTAAATAATTTCCACTACTATTTGGGGCTTCCTTATTATAATTGTAGCAGAATGGGTCCCAAGACCTTCTTCCAAGTATTAAGGCCCCTATATTGGACCGGCCTCGAAGCCCTGTTTAGGAATCTGCCTGCGTGATCCTACTTATTGAAATGCCGGGTGAGTATCTGTCTACTTACGCTTGCAAGCATGGCTTCCAAGTTTGGGAGACATGGTTTGCGTTTATTCTGCTCGGCTTTACAAGCCTCGAGGCGTCAGGTGCTGTGGCTTCAGCGCTTCGCTTTGTAGCCTTAATCCCTAATTGAGCAGCCGCAGTGGCACGCTGACAAAGTGTCCCTACATGTCCCTACACCGTAACCGCTAAAGCCTGAGCCTCAGCCATCAATCAAGTCCTGCTCCTACCTGGAACGCATTTCTGCCCTGCACTGCCCATTTATAGCACCTAGCCACTTCAGAATGCACACGCCAGTTTCAGAGCGTACTTGGGTTCCTGAAGCCCGAATCTTTCGGGCCTATTTCAGCTCCGACTGGCAAGGATGGGAACGGCTTCATCAACCGTGCGGAGCTGGACTGCGGCTTGGACGGCCCGGAGACACCAATACTCCTTGGTGAAAGAGTGTTCCTGAAACCAAACAAGGGTTTCTAGTTTGAGTTTATAGGCCTTTTCTTCCATGTCTTCCGGTGCTTGTTGCACCTTTGCAGGGGTTTGTTTGTCGTAGCATAGCAGGCTTTTGTACAGAATATGAATGCGGCCCCTTGCAGGTTTGCATGAAAGGTTCGATTTCTCACCAAGCGGAAGAGAACACTACATTCATCTTACGCTGGCCATTACGATGTCCACAGTGTGAACAGCATTGCCCCCTACCTTCCAGCCTGTTACGCCTTCCACTACCACCACCAAACATTGGTATTATCACCGCTACTATTACTACGGCTATTACTCTTGTACCGCCAGTAGTGCGAGTACGACTACTACGATTACTACTGGAACTAGTGCTGCTACTGCTACTGCTGCTGCTGCTGCTGCTGCTCCCACTGCAACTATTATAACTTATCTTACTATATCTACTACTACTGCTACTACTACGACTACTACTACTACTACTACTACTACTACTACTACTACTACTACTACTACTACTACAGTACTACTACTACGACTACTACTCCTTTTGGCTACGACAACGACGACGACAGCTACTTTTACAACTGCTACGACAAACGGTGCAACTATGACTGAAACGATGTCGAGTCTATTAACAGTACGACTGTCACTACTACGACTACTACCGCTACAGCTACTGCGGCCGCTACTGCTATTACCAGTGCTGCTGCCACTGTAGAACTCTTGTCACTTTTGCGTCTGTAGTTGCGTGCCAAGCTGCCACTTTCGTCCTTGTGTTCTGAGCTTACTGGGATACAGACATCATAGGCAGGATGTTTGAGGCCCGTGCTGGGAGCAGCGGCCAAAGTCCTGTCGCGTTTCTGGTCTGGTGTTTGTTTTGGGCTTTGTGGTCTATGTATCAGCACTCTAGACTCTCTAGACCGCCTTAGAAACTGCTGTCTAGATCAAAGTCAATTTCGTCAGATCAATCTTCAGGTTCGATTTCCAGAGGCTTGAACCGCCCTTCTACCTAAGCACCCAAGTACGCCGAAGATCCTTCAGCCCACCTCAGGTGAGGAATTTCGGGGAATCATCCGCTCCGTCCTTGCACCCGAGATGGGGGCCGTCATGGGTGGCGTCGAGTACATGAGGTGCGAAGATAAGGTTTACCTTAATCCTGAAAAACCTCCCTTTTCAGGGTTCCCTAATATGATTTCTTTATATAAGTCCTTAAAAAGGTAGGCTATTTGGGGTTAAGGTAGGGGTTGGGGTTTCAGTTTAATGGGCTTGAAATTTAGGGTATGACATTCAGGGTTTGGTTGCACTCTCGTGCCCCTGAAATCCTCTACACAGGAGCGAGCTCAACATGAGCCAAGCCATCAACTACTGCCTCAGCTCTTTGGCGTCGAATGAGCCTACAGTTTACTTATACTTCCCAATGTAGTTGCGATAATAGCAACCAATATAGTACTGCTGATGGACGAAATCCTGCATTACCCATTACAAAGAATATACCATAATTCCCATAGTTTAGAGTCCTCAGGGTCATGCAGGATTTTGTCCATCAGCAGTATGTTGAAGATCCTGGAAGAAGCAAACCGGCAACCCATAGAAGCGCGAGCTTCGCTGGAGGGGCGCACGTAAACAGAACGCCCTGGAGGCCGGTTGTTATGCCTGGGATCTTTCAACTCTAAACTCTGCCTTGCCTGCCTTGTGCGCGAGCGAGCGTCGAAACCCTAAGCCTAACCCCTCCTGAACCCTAAATCCCATGCATTCCGTGCCCACCTCAGACGATCCATCTGGGTGGTTGTCAAAATTAGGGTCCTTTTTTGGGTACCCTAAATATTAATTAGGTGCCGTACTATAATAAGAACCCCCAAAGGGACCATAATATGACAACCACCCATCTGAAAATGGCCATGTTTGCTCCAAAAACAGTGTCCCAAGACTGGGTGCAGCTCGATGCCCGCAGGGCCTAAACCTTGAAACCCTCCGACAATAAATGCGGTTTGGTGGCTGCCGACAGTTTAGGATGGAGGAAACTGTTGCGATCCCCAGCTGATTCAGCACAGTGAAGCTCCATCCACATGTCATGGAGCGCCTCTTGTGCCGGACATCTGAGGAAAAGCAGACCTCAACCGTGCCGGCCTCAGACGATGGAGTTGAGAGCCCCTCTACAAGGAACCCTCAAGCCATCAAACCATGATCGTATCTAACCATTGGTATTATGGGTGCTAAGGAGCCAGAGATGATGATAATCCCTATTAAATAAGGAGCTAAAGAGCCAAGGGAACCCCCAAAACCACTGGTTAGGTATAGCGCCCGGTTATGGCGACCTTTGTCTTGAGAGCACCCTTATTGAGCGCACGTTCCGCATGCTTTCGACTTGAAGCTAGCCCAGCCCAAAATACCTATAGTCTCCACTGTAGTTCCTTTTTGGTGTTACTTTATAGGATCCCAATTAAATATTTGGTTAAACCAAAAGAAGGAACTACAATGAAGACTATAGGTACTACACAGTCAGCTTCCCGGGTGAGATAGCAGAGTCATTCTCGGTGTTAGGGCTGTCGTTGACTGGGTCATTGCTCAAGCTTTACGCTTCCATGGTATGGCCGCATGGGTATAAGCATAGTGTACGGATTGTGACTTTTGATTATTCTTGTTGACGGCAAGAATCCAGCATGGAGCAGCATGATCCGACCCGACAGACTAGCACTACATCCGCAGATGTCGAAAGCTACGATACCTCGCACCAATACGCTGCAGTCTTCATCGAGGTTTAGTTCCGCTTCTTGGTTCACAAGTTTGTTGTGAGGGTTCTACGCTAGACAAACAAGGTACCGAAGGAGACGACGGGTACTGTACCTTAAGCCGGCTTGGTGTAAAGGCACCGCGTGATTGGAAGTCCAGAGTTCCTGAAGGTGACAATGTCCTCTCTTTCGCCGAATTCAACAGCTTCCTCCGTGTTCTCAAGAACCAAGATCTAGGCCTGGGCTGTCGATTCAGAGAGGGTGCGGGAGGCAGGCTGTGCGATTAGTTTCGGTAACTGGTCTCAGGCCGCTGGCCTTTTGAAGCGCCTCTACTTTCTGTGCAAATAGATTAGGGCCGGGTTTCTAGGGTGCAGGACTGGGCAAATCGAGTTCGAGCTAGCTCACAACCCACCGCCAAGGCATGTTCGGGCTGGAACCTCGACACCGACAATTGCATGCAGACGAATCTATACGGAACCATACTAGACGTACTAAACACTAGCTTTGTGGTTCGATGGTGTCTATGGAAGGCTATGGGCTTTATGGCGCTATGCCACACTGTAGCGCCACTTGAGGTTCAGCCCTGCTGATCTCGCACCAAACCATGAGCCCAGCAACGCAAGACCGTACGAGCACAACAAGACGGTAGACTACACTCGTCATTTATGACCTTCGTGTATCTTGCTGAGAGCCCTTACTCGAATTAAGTTAGACCAAGCCGACCTAATTTCAGCGCTAAGCCAAAGACCTTTCAAATCTATGCCGCAAACCTCAGGCGCCCTGGATGTAAACAAATCGTGCTTTGAGCTTCTTTAAGGCTGTTGAGGTTCAAGTGGACAACTGAGATCAGAGGTTTAAGAGTCAGGGCTTCCAAGGAGCAGCGCATTTTGGTGTTTTCTCAATGGTACTTCGGGGCTACCTGGGTTCAGGACTTAGCTCAGAACTTGAAGTGCAGGAAAGAGCACTGCCCATCTCATCTTCGCACTGTTCGATCTGGACCAGGCGCGATGCTTTTAGACTTTTAGATTTCGGGTGACCTCTGCCCTGCACATCAGAGCTTCGTGCCCAAGACCTAAACCCTAAGTGTGGGGGTTGAGAACCCGGAGTTGCAATCGGGCTCGGGAAGCAGCTGGTATTCTATTCCCCGCTGCCGCAGAAGCAGAGTCGTGAGGATAACAGGCGGAGCGGTAAGAACTAGTAAGGTTTAGGGTTTAGGGGTACATTCTGTGCTCAGTGGGGTGCTGGCATTCATCAAGTCCAGATGTAAAAGGGGTAAGTGTATTGTAGCTCAATAAAAACCGTAACATTGACCAGGCCCCAAACTTCAACCCTGCCAGGTTTAGCAGTATGGCTAGTAAATGCAGCCAGCCGCAGCCAGGACACCTTCATCGATGAGCTTGAGTCGGGGGCTCGGAATTGGGAGAGGAAAGCTGGACGGTGCTGCAGCTGCACGGTTGGTGCGCTTGCTATCGCGGCCTAAAGATTACTAATTATACTTTTCGGTGCTCCTTACTGTAAAAAATAGTATCGTATTCTAATTACTCGTATTAAGCCCCTTTAATTACTGTTTGGAGTGGGGTGTGTGTTTTCTGTCATGTATGAAGCCGAAAAGCTCTTTGTCGACGGTTTAAAGCCGTGGAGTGGCATGGGCCATGAGGGCTTTGGAGTTGAAGGTTCATAATATCGGTGCCTTAATAATTACTTATACTATTTTGGGGTTCCTTGTTAGAATGATCGTATAATGGGCCCTAAAGCCCTATTCTAATTATTAAGGCCCCTATATTAGGTAGGGTTTAGGGTTTAGCGAACTTTGAGGTTGGGTTTGGGGATGGTGGGTTGATCTGGGACAATGAAAGGTGTTAGGTTTCGGATGAGGTGTAGTACTTAAATGGATATAGGCTTAGTTAAGGGGCTTAGGTAGCAAGTTTTAGGTCAAAATGGGTCCTTTGCAAAGCCTAAACCCTAACTCGCATGCAGTACCTTTGCCTGTCGTTGTGTAACCCTACACGAACCTCCAAACTTTCAGGTTGAAGTTGCAATTGTTTGAGAGCGTTGCATTCCGTGTCGGTCCTCATGGTTGTCACCCATCCGACATACAGACATATGCCTCGCCTGGATTGTCCGAGCTGTGAGCTCCGGCAGCCATACACAGCCTGTAAGTCGCAATAAGCCTATAACCCACACATCAAACCTAAACGCCCCCAGCAAAAAAGGACGTATAACACGCTATGGCAACCATGTAAAGCCCTGTTTGAAACCCAAGCGGCTTTAGACCGCGACTTCGAGGTTCCGAGAAGTGTTCCGGTTCTTCCTTGGCCACAAGCCTACCGAGGAGCTCAGTCGCCTGTGCCTGTAGAAAGGAACGCTTAACTTACCTTTGGTTAGTAGAGAATGGAAGAATGGTGGCAATAGTAGTAATAGTAGTTATATGGTAGTATTATGATCGTAATATGGTATTAATATGATAGTAATATGGCAGTAATAGTAGTCATAAGTGTACCCATTCCTCCATTCCCTACTAATCAACGGTAAGCAAGGCTTTCTTCAAAGAGTGGAGAGGGCTTTAGGAGGGTTGCTTCTAAGGTTTACTATACTTGTACTGTCGGGTTTCACAAGGGTCCATGTGCCCATCGATTATAAGGCGGAATGGCATATGGACAGTAAGCAAGAGTTGCAAAAAGGCGATGCACAGTGTCTGCCCTGGAGCCGCAAGGCTACAATAAAGCAACTTCAAAGCCAAAGCCTTCAAGGAACATAGCCCTAAAAGAGCAGTTCCCAAGAGTTAGGAACACAGATCCCCGAACCATCGAAATCGAAACAAACAAACTACCCTACCGAGCTTATGATTTCTAGCTGAGCCACAGAAGCCCAGGGTCCCAAACGTCCCCAAACTTCGAACCAGCCTCGGCTCAAGCCCTAAAGCCCCGAACCCTCCGAACCCTATGGGAGTTTCCCAAAAATTAGGGGTACCTTATTTTGGGGTCCTTATAATAAGGATCCTACTATTTAGGGTACTACTAAACCCTCTGAACTCAGCGGACTCAGCGCCTGAAGCCATGCCTGCCTTGCGCGGGTGTGCGAGTCGAAGCCCTCTAAACTCCCCTCATAAATCCCAAAATCCGACAGTTACAGAATCGGAGGAGCAATTTCAGAATGAGTGGGCCAAGCTCGACCGCTGTGGAGAGCAGAAAGTCGACCTCGCGAGGTCGCCGGGCTTCGTAAGGGGTCTTTTTTCAGTCAGGGCTTAAGGGGGATTTATTGGGGTTTAGGGTACTGATTCAAAGCCCTGAAAAAACACTTATTTATTCAATAAGGGTCTTAAAATGAGCTAAGCCCTTTCAACACCAAACCCTAAAAGTCTGAGAGCGTGAGTCCCTGAGCCATTGGCCCAAGCTGCCCTAAACTAGCAAATTCTTCGTCAAGCCAGATCCCTTTCAAAGCATCAGAAGCACCGAACCGTCGGCCGTAATTTTCCGGGCTTGTGACATTAATGTGGTCTCCTGACTATCAATCACCCCCCGAACAACCAAGACCCGGCAATAGTTTCCCTGATCATCTTTAGTTGTTTGGGGGGGCCGGGGTCGAAGTTGTTTGGGGGCCGGGCTCTCAGTAGAAGTACAGTAGTACAGTAGTAGTACAGTAGACAGGAGGCCCCCTAAACCTCTAAACCCTAAGCCTTGGCTGGCTGGCTGGCTATCTCATCTCTCTTCTCTGCGTCTCCTCTATCTTGCCTGTTTCTGTCTCTCCTCTTCCAGGGTGTCACTGTGTAGTAGGAATGCTTATTTGCCTAAACCTGAAAAAATCACACCGGGACAGGTTTTAGGACTATTGAGGGGGGTTTCTTATTACGCGCAGGCCGAGTTTCGCTCTATTGAGGGGACCTTTTATTATTGAGTTCCAGGCCGAGTTTCGCTCTATTGGGGGGGACCTTTAATAATCACGAGCTCACATTAGGGTTTTGGGAATCGGCAATAGTGCCTCCTCTTAGGTCGTAGTACGTTGTGAGTGGTGCTGTAGTCAGACAACCAAACGAAACAAGGCCCCCTTGTTGTAGGGCTTTTGGGCTGGGAGCTCGGCTGTAGATTGTGCTGTAGGGCCCGGGGTGACAAGAGCTTTTGTTAGTGTCAGAATCTGGAGATTTGGTTCGAAGTTGCTTCTGGGAGTCCGCTCTCGCGGTTAGATCCGAAGCCCTGAGACAAATGCCAAAAGCTTGAAAGCGCCAAGGTCCTGACCTTCAGGATTCAGGGCTGATGGCTCAGGGTCAAGGATTTTGGATTCAGGATGTAGGGTTCAGGATTTGCAGAAAGTCTTGGCAACCCGGTCCCATCGAAACACCTCAGCAGCGGCAGAGATGAGCTCCGCTACGCAGCACTGCAGGTACATAGAATGGTTGCAGACCTCCACGACTCCCGGCGAGCATGTCTGGGAACGGCTGTGGCTCAAGTATTCACTATGCTCAGGGTCTCTCCGGAGAGTTGCAGAGTTAAGGCCTGCGAGTTCCACTTCGCAAGCAAGGGAGTCACAGGCTGTTGAATGATTCGATAGGGCCTGCGAGAAGGCCCTGCAGTCGGGTTCAGGTTTCTGGCGTCGCCCCCCAGTAGTGACAAGTGCGAGGTCTCGGGCCCTCGCATGCCCTATATGCCAAAAAAGAGCACCCAAGTCAGACCCTGAGCCCTCGGCATGGCTACCTGCACGGCCCTAAACTAAACCGCAGTGTCGCAATGCAAGGAATCCTATCTTTCACCAGCATGCGCCACCGGCACCGCCCATCAGGGCTCCTGATGAAGGCACAACGGGCGAGATGTGTACCGGGTGCCGCTTTATTCCGGGAATGTTTGGCGCGGAGTTTCGGTTAGTGTTGCGGTTGTTGGGCCGAAGGAGAGAAAGTGTTTTTGTGTCGGGAGTGTTTACGTACGTCCTCGCTTCCGCAACTGCCCTGCCCATAGCATCAGCTTTTGGGCATGTCGTCTCCGAATATGACTGTCGCAGGTGTAGTGGCAGACGATGGCCGCTACCTGCCGCGGCTGAAGCCGCCAGCAGATAAGAAGATCCGACCCAAGTGGCTTCTTGGTGGTGCATGGTAAGGCTTAGGAAGGCACTGCAGGCACCAGAATCTTGGACACGGCTCCTGCAGTGGGAAGGGTTGTTCATACCCCGCAGCCTGTCCAGGAAGCCGAAGCATCTTCTCAAATTTGACACTAACCGTCGAAATCCACAGTTGACGCCGCAAAGGCTTTGGACCATGATGTTTTGCGGTTTGATGTTCTTGGTGCTGTCTCTTTTCTGGGTTTGGATTTATGTTTAAGGCTTCGGGCATTCGTTTGCTGAATTATGGTAGGGGTGGAGGGCAGCCACCCCAACTCCCACAGCTAAGAACCTATCGCAGTGGATGTTCGAGCCCTAAACTTTAAACCCCAAACATGGCTCTTTTGGCTCAAGAACCTTTGTACCCACGTCTTTATTCGCATGCCTTAAGCAGCACCGCAGCTCTAAACCCTAGGCCCTAGGCTGTCCTAAACTCCCTTGCGAAACTGCCTTAAACTCCCTAAACCCTACACCCCTAGCAGTTTCATGAGTTCAAAGATATGCTCCCTGATCAGTTCAGTTTCATTCAACAGACCTCGAATCAGATGCCTCGCCTGGTCCGTCCGAGCGTGAGCGCCGAAACCCAAGGGTCGACATCAAGCGAGTTTGCTGAGCCCGCGCCAGGACCGAGCCATGGCTTGCTGTGGAAAGACGTGCTCCAAGGTGTCTGTGTGCATCGGCTTCTTGCTGGCGGTTGGAGGCATTTGCTTGGCTTTCGCAGGGGGGTGGTCCCTGGCCCACATCAGCATCAATGTGACTGCCGGCATTGACAGAGCTACGGCCGGGACCCTCGAAGCGCCCAGCGATCTCGCCTGTCCCTACGCGATCTTCATTGAGAAGGTGGCGTCCTGTCCTGACTTCACGACGTCTGCTGCGGTTTCCACGGGAGCATCCTTGGACACCAGCCTTTGCGGTGGCGAGGAGCTGCCGGACGATGGCCCCGAGCGTGCGCCGGCCCGGCGCGGCTTTCGTGACCTGGACTGGACGATTGGGGCATCCGAGATTACCATCACGGACCTGAAGCTTGCAGCCACGGTTACTTTCAGTGAAGACACCGACGTCACCCTCACAAGCAGCGAGGACATGTGGTCGATGCAGCTTTGCGATGTCTTCGCGGAGGTCTTCGAAGTCGCCGGACGGGCCATCATCATGGTGGCCGTGGGTGTGGTCCTGCTGGTCGCAGGCCTGATCACCTGTACTGTCGGCCTTTGCTGCTGTTGTTGCTGTGCCCCCAAGGAGTGAGCGCAGAGAGCAAATGCTTGGTGCCTGTGCCCCCCAAAGATTTGTAGGGACTTCTTGAACTGGGGCAGCTAGGGAGGAGGCTTTCCGATTGCTCCATGCCGTTCCGAGTAGGTAGAGATGATTCAGGCAAAGCGGAAAAGACAGTTCCCCAGATGTACCATATACGGTTTGTAGCACTACGAATCAGTTGTTGCGGAGAACCTCATCTTCTTGACAGGTGGATTGCCAGTCAAGGGCTAGGTATGTCCGGGTATGAACACTTTCCATTATGCAACGTCCAGTCCTAGAACTAGGTATCCCGACCTCGAGGGACTCTAGACGAGAGAGGATAAGTTGCACTCTTAGTAATTAGGATTTAGCTTGTGTGCGATCGTTGTTGCATGTTCCCCGTGGACTGTTCCGAATGTGAGCGCCGAAACATGCCGATCACACCGTTTCGATTTATGACCAGGACTAAGTTTGCTTGGGGCGTCTCGGCCTTGTAGGGTCTCGGGATGTGCCTCTCTGAGCTGAACCTCAAGCTCGGATACCTCAAGCTCCCCAAAGGGTCTAAGTATCAAGATGGTAGATATTTTGGACACATTTCGCTTGCATAATATACAGCTGCTATACTTGCAGACCCTCTGGGCTCAATCCGGTTCTGATGCAGCCCTGTTGCCCAAGGAATCAGCGCTTCAACGCCGGGGTCAACAGGAATGAGAAGTGCCCACAGGGCCAAAGTGCTTCGGTGGAGGCATTTGGTTGTAGGCTTCAACCTCGACGTTGGGCTTTGGGTCAGAGTAGTGTAGTGAGGCAGTCGGAACGAAACGTTCGTAAGCTAAATGAATACTGTTGCACGCCCGAAGTTTCTGCTGCGGTCACAACTCCAAACTGGAAGCGGTCAATGTCCCGGAGATATTTCTTGTTGTTTCGATAGGGCTCCGACCTCGAACCCCAAAAGGAACAAACCGGTGATCCCAAGAGTTTCTAGCTTCAGTGTTGGACATGTCGAGCTACTTGTGGGGTATGCAGAGGCTCAGGTCATTCTGTTTGCATTTTGCGGTTTCGGGTTTTAGGTCGCAAGATTCTAGGTCCCCTCCGGAGGACGTTCCTGAAACCCCATGCCTCCGTGAGCCCTAGGCCCTAAGGTAGAAGACGAAGTAAAGACTATTAATTGCTACTGCTATTCCTTAGGGCTTCTTCTTGTTTGTGTTATTGTTGTTCTTATGGCTACCAATGGTCTTTTGTAGCAACATAGAACCCAAGGGCCCTCTAAGCCCTGCCGGCCAAGGATCCTATTTTTCAAAAGCTCAGTCTCTTCCCGAGCTCAAGCCTCGTGGCTGCCGAAGCATTGCAGAGTCCGGGGATCCCGAAGCAATTCGTTGTTGCGTGCTTTTCGGTCGAAGGTCAAAGGTTTCTGGCTTCGTATTTATATGGGGTTAAGGGATGCAGGGCTTTGGGTTGGGTTCAGGGTCCGGGTTCTGTGGTTGGGTTTCATGTCAACCGTGTTTTGGCCCTTCGCTATGACACGCAACGAAGAGTGTAGATTTTCAAGAGATGAAATATTTCTCGTGCTTGAGGTTCGCATATGACATAGGCGATTGTAGGACAACATGGGGGGGATCAGGGGTCTGTATGCGTAAGATGCCTCCTCTGTTCCCTATCAAGAACGTATACACTATGATATGCCCAAAGTCCTTCCCTAGTCTGACTCTTGACATCCTATGCAAAACCTTATGGAAGGCCCGGGAGCCACAAGTGTTTTCTCAAATCCAGCGGTGCATCGCTTCATTGGTAGAGGGGCGACTGCCTGATTAGGGGTTCAGGGCAAAGTGTCATTGACAATCGCTAGACACTAGTCATGCAGTTAAACATAGGCTACACCTGGCCCCTATCAGCCGCAGACCTTCAGCCATGAGACCCTGGGCGTCGAACAACTACCCCCTGCTACGTGCAAACCTTGATGCCGGCCGTAGTTTCCCATGTACAATTACTCCAAAAGCTTCTCATATAGTACCCCAGAAAGCTGGACAAGTAAGTTTCCTATATACTCCCGAAGCTTAACACGTAGTATCCCCCCACCCAAGCGAGCTTTGTTTCATCAAGCTTCGGCTTTTCAGGCGCTTCTACGAAACTCGCCGCGGCTTTCGGAGCATGGCCAGTTTAATGCAGCTCCCCGAGGCTTCGGCGGGGGGTGGGTCTTAGATAGGGGTTTACATGGGGGTCAGGGGTCAGGATTTGCAGTTTAGGGCTTCAGGGTTTAGGGTCGTTGCACGGCTAGTGGGTCTTAGAGTATATCGCAAGTAGTTACTGGTCAGTTCTAAGGTGCGCCATGATGCAAGAATCTTTGGCACTGAGAGTTGGAGCATGATTGATTTCTCTCGGGGCTATGATGGCTATGATATGATGAGAAAAGAGTTTATAAGAGCCTTTTTGGCTTCACTGTTTGGCCAGTTCAGAAAACAGGACTTTGCAAGAGTCGGTAGTCCGGGCTCAGCGTTTCCCCGCAACAGCATTCTGTTGGATCTCCGTCCACTTACTTCAGAGATGTCCTCCCAGAGTCCGAGCAGCAAGATCTAGGAGTCCCCAGTTCATAAATTTGGTTCGTGCTTCTTATGGGAGTTTCCGAAAATAGGGGTACCTTACTTCGGGGTCCTTATAATAAGGATCCTACTATTTGGGATACTATCTTAGGGTCCCCTATTTTCGGAAACCCCCTTATTTAATTTACATACATAGATACATACACAACATGGCATATTGGTGTGTATCTAGGGATATATAAGGTCCAACGCCCAAGACTGGACTTGAGAGGGTTGGGCAGCATGCAGCTGGACTACCGGCGACCAACTGTATGCTGGAAGTTGTTGGCTCCACATTATGATTCCCTGAGTGCTACTTCATATGTTGATATAAACTGGTAGCCAAGTTTTTGGGCGAATTTCTTTGATCCCGGTATATACTGTATATTCCTAACACATTTCCTCAGAAAGAGGTTTTCAAGGCTACGGGTAAACCTTGCACAGGGGCACGGCCCTCCGTTCCTCACTTTGGAAGGAAGTTGAGGGAAAGGACTACTGCAAGTCCTAGGCCCCCGAAGTCAGCTGGTGAGTGCACCCTACAGGAGATTCGTTCTGGACATGGGAATTACATGCTACACCTTATGCAAAAGGATGATTACTACGACGCCTCAACAGAACCAGAAAAAAATCCAGTCTTAATCTCGTTACCTTTAAGATGGCTTTCGAGACGAGATCTCGCGATAAATGGCGAGTCCAGCTACGCCTATGCAAGAGGTCTGCAGTGAGTAGACCTCCATTTAAGAACTTGATGGGGGCTTGAAGCGGCTTTGCAGCCTTGAACCTCCGAGTTCTATTGGAGATTGAAGGAACCCTCAACCCTATGACCTGTCAGCTCTAAACGCCTTACCGCCGACAATAACTTGCCACCCAAGCGTTGCACGTATCCGCGTAAACCCGGCTCAAGAGTACAGAGGCTAGAGGTGCAATGTGGAACAGGATGGAACAGGTCTTCGATTTAGGGTTTCGGGTTTACGGAGTGTGCGTTATTCTGCTGGGCGCTAGCCTCGAACGGTAAGCAAGCTTACAATGAAGCTAAAGCGGCAGCCAACCAGTAGCCCATGGTCCCATTGTCATCCTCAAGTACTTCGTATGTACATATTTCGTGTTACATGTACATATATATGTACCGGTTGTTACACATACACACGTTACTCGTAGACACAGAAGCAAACATGCACAGCAGAAGTGGCTTATGTAAACGCCCACAACAGTTTTACACATGAGTATAAACTCATGTAGATCTACATATGCAAGACAGCTAAGTTGCGAAACTAGATCAATTTCCGCTTGCTGTAACCTGGCCATATAGTTTGAGATGGCGTCGCCGCGGCGCGAGTTGGGATGGCTCCTGCTGCTGGCTGCCATCTGGTGGCAGAGGCCTTTCGCGACTGATTTGTGCAATCATAGGGTTTAGTTTTGATCCCAAAATCCTACTAGTAGTGGTATTTCGCTGGATCCTTTAATTCAGGCCTGTAATCCACAACATAATTGTTGCAAAACTGATTGAATCGCCATAGGCCTCCGTGATACCCTTCTAAACCCCTCCTCAAGACCTATACAGAACCATTTTCAAGCAGAGCGCCCTTGGAAGGACCGACCTTGTCGCCTTTGTGGTGCCGTCGCGGGTTTCCCTGTGCCAGAGACGGCATGTCTTGGGTTTGAAGGCTTTAGGACTGTAAGGGTTCTAAATGTCTAGAAGGGTTCTGCGCGGGTTTGTAGTTTGAGGCTGTGCGGGCTTCGGGTTTAGGGAAGTTTGGCTAGACGAAAGTCCGGTAGCAGAATAAAGAAGTTTGGGGTTTATAGGGTTTAGGATTGGCTAGATCTTGCGATTCACAAAGCCGCTCTACGTGTTTAGTATCACCACATGCTCCCAGACTCGTTTTTCACTGCTGAGATTTATCCCGGTTTGGGGGTTTAACAGTCAGGCCTCCGGACCTTCCCCAAGCTCGCAGGCGTAAACCCAAGGCCCCGCGCCCCGAGTTCTGACCCCAGAATTGCTACATCCTGGAAACTCACTAAACTCTGAAACCGAATTCCTGCACCCTGAACCCTCAGTCTTCTCACAGTCACCTCCTGAACCTTAAACCCTAAAACGCCAGTGCCGAACCCTAAATCACAACTCTCACATCCCGAAGCCTTAACCCAAGCCCCAATCCTGCCAAAAATCCTGAGCACTTAGTCCTGAACTCTAAATTCGAAATACCAAACTCGAAAACCGAAACCTTAACTCCGTAACTCCAAACCCTACATCCTCCACAAATCAAAGCCAGAGAGGGGCTGTTGCAGATGTCAGAGCACCACCGGAAAGCATAATTAGGGACGCACAGTCCCTGAATTTGGATTAATAGACCCCGAACCTTACACTCCGAAAGGCCCAGTACTTGGTCACATGCCTCAAACTTCGAACGTAAAGTTTAAATCCCAACGGCTACAACCGGCACAGAAAGGAGTTCGAAACCCTGACCTCGAAACACCGGAATGTTCAGACCCCCAGGTATTAGGCTCAGTCCCTACTGCAGACTTTTCTACTTGCCGACCTACTTAGTATCCCGTGAACCCCTATAAAAGAATGTACAAGGCGTACGGTAGACCATGGTTGTCTGAGGCACCGGACAAGCGGTGAATCGGCATTGGTTGCACGTGCTGCCTCCGATGAGGATGAGGCAGCGGCAGAGGGCACTTTGGGGCTTAAGGGGCCTTAAGGGGAGAGGTTCTGATGTTTAGAGCGCTTTGATTGCAGATCTGTGGGTATGTGTATGTATACAAGTATGCAGACGAACACGCACACACACAATATATATATATATATATATATATATATATATACATATATATATATATATATATATATATATTCAAAGAGAGAGAGAGAGAGAGAGAGAGAGAGAGAGAGAGAGAGATCTACATACACAAGTATTTATGTAAGAGCCTGTCACTGACAAAGCCCTGTTGCATCAACTCTGATGTCCTCATCGAAAGGTCTAAACCCCGTATAGAATAGATGTCTGGGCCCCAAAGCTTGGCTTAAGCCCTATGCGTATTTAGATCGTTCGGGGAGTTTGCTGTTTTCAGCGGCTTGAATTGACAGCCACCGCCCTAAGTTGGGTGCGATCGACAAAGCACGTGGAACCTGACAATTTGGGCGTTCTTCCATTACGCCTGGGCTGCGTCATAAAGCCATATCGGGCTAGAAGAGATCATGATGCAAGATTTGCCACCACAGCCCCAACGGCTTCCAGTGGAAGCTTGCAGCTCTTGCCAGTCCTCCGCACCCCCCCCTACCCCAGCTTCTTCAGACCACGTTCCGATACTGAAAATCCGAAGCTCCTGAGGCCCATCGACCCCAGGAGCCTCAGATTTTCATAGGGTCATACCCCTCCTTTTTTTAAGTGCCGACTTTTCTTCTGTATAAGAGAACCTAACCATAAAGCCAGGGATCCAAAAACAGGGGTAGGGTATGACCCTCTAGGCACAAACCTCGCCAGAGAACTGATCTGGAAGGCCGTCAGGCGTCCGAGCAAGCCCAGTGCCATGGCTGTTGGTTCAAGCGTCTTGGAGTTTTTGCCTAGTCAATGGGAGAGCTTGAACCATCTTTGAGCGTTAAGCAACGTTGTCTTGAAAAGCCACTTTGAACTTTGAGTGGGCCTCGTTATGGAACTAAAGGGTTTCTCATTTAGGATTTGTTCTTGGCTGTGTTGTAGCCTATCGTATACGGTGTTGCAAAGGCTTTGTTGTGGGTCAACTGTGTTGCCGAAAGCCCCTCTATAATACAACCCGCTCCGATTCTGAAGGCCCGTACGTCAGTTTGAGGCCATCGGGCCGATCCAAATTTGGGTCTATGCACTTGACGTTCCGAGGTGTGGAGTTGTAAGGCAGCTTACGATTGTTGCGTGCTTTCAAGCCCGACACTCCAGCATTAGAATCTAAATCTAAATGGTTCTAGACTCGAAACTCTAAACACTAGCAGAAAAAATCCAAAATCAATTAGCTTTCTGGTTTACAATTTAGGGTGTGTGCAGTTTACCGGCGGATCCAATAACCAATTGCTGTACTGGTTATACAGTAACCACTTCGGAGAGTTTGGGGCTACAGGTGCGGGTTAGACAGTGTAAAGGAGTTAGGATTGGGGGTTAAGGCAATAAGCGTTTTAGTCAGGGAGTCAAGTGAGTCAGGGTTTAAACCTTTAAATTAAGCTGGCCTTTTTCTTTAAGGGTTCTAAATCGTGGGTTTATTGCTTCTCGGGTTCAGGGGTTGTGCATTGCAGTCCCTGCTCAAAAAAGGGCTTCTCGGTTATGGGGTTGGACGCTTTGCAAACAGAACCGGCGTTTAGCCCACGCAACTTTCATGCAGGGCTTGCGCCCGTGGGGTAGTCTCATTTTGTCTTCGAAAATTGGCATGCTCCGTCAGTCAGGCGGGTGTGACCACACCGACATTTCGCCGAGAACATAGGAAGGTTTCTAAACTTAGCTAGGTCCTTTAAAGCTTGAACCTGCAATCCCGAAATCCCTCAGCCATGTACTCTGGTGCGTCCGAGTGTGAGCGCCGAAAGCCCCAAAAAGCAGATCCCTGCCAGAAGCTTCAATTGCTTGTGCCTGAAGGGTTTTGCGCTTTGTTTATGGGGTCGGGTCATGGCGTAGTATGTAATTTGTGGGTTTTTGTGCTATCCCTAAGACGAGAGTTCACCACAACCGGAAACACGGAAGGTCTGGATTATCCACCACCACCTCCGGCAGCGCCTCTTGGGACGAGATGGGTTTAGATATTACAAGACGGATCATAGTATATCATACTCTTTCAGGTCTTTGTCCACGGTTCAGTAGTTGCTGAAACCACCCGGATGGGTTTGGAACTCTTGAGCTCGATGTTGCTTCAGTAGGTAGGTAAACAGATCTGAAAGAGAGATCGACCACTACAGAGAGTGAGCGAGAGAGAAAGAGAGAGAGAGAGAGAGAGAGAGAGAGAGAGGAATAAAACAGGGGGTGGACGGGCGGGCTGAAAGCCTGAGGGTCACAACGGTGACCCCTAAGCCCGGCAGAAAGAGAGAGAGAGAGAGAGAGAGAGAGAGAGAGGGAGAGATGGACGGATGGCTGGGTCGGTAGGTGGGGGGCGGGGGGTGCGGTGGGTTGATGGATTGGTGGACACAGCGAGACGGCTATGAAGATGGATAGGATAGAAACCTGGACAATCTACATTGAAAAGATGTGCATGTATAATCCCAAGATGTGCCTGCGGAGGTCCGTTGCTTGGCCCCGATATTTGTCATGGCTGGGGTCGACTGTGGGCGCCCTGCACCTCGGATTTGCCTGAGATCTTGTCTATAAAACGGTGTGCATTACCATGTAAGCTGTACGAGGAACAACAGTAAGTAGGTGTGCGTGTGTGTGTGTGTGTGTGTGTACAGAGTATACAAATACATATACATATACATATATATATGTGTGTATCACAATATTTTATGTATTTATGTAAGGGTGCATGCATGCATGCATGCATGCATGCATGTTTTATATATATATATATATATATATATATATAAACACATACAAGCGCCATTCACTGAACTGTTGCTACTGTATTGTTGTAACCTTCAACATGGTCACTTCTGTTGTTTATCATCCCCGCTAGCAGTCTTAGTTTTAGCACCATTGGTCTTCTTATGCTATTCACAATTTGAGACGGTTGGCCCATGCTTTAGAGTCTTCGGAGCTGCTCATGTCCAGGTCCTCTATAGACTCTCTTTGCAGATTTGTGTAAAAGCCTGAAACGAGTAGGTCGTGGTAGTGTGAGGTCTATTATGATAAGTATTCAACAGAGTAGACCGTATGAATCCGTATGATGTATGGTTCAAAGTTCAAGGTGTGTAGGCTAGAGGTTCAGGGCTTACAGTCTGTGAGTTTGGGTTTCACAGGTTTGGGATTCGGAATTACGAAGTTAGGGCATGGCACGTTCGGGATTGGGGTCGTTGTTGACGCACGGCCGACGGCTGCGGTGGGCTAGCGGCTTCCCAACCATGTAGTGCAGAAGTAGCCCTAGGCCCTGAGCTGCAAGCCCTAGACCTTGAACCAAGAAGACCTGTCGATTTCAGCGGTGAAGATCGTAGAGGTCGACGACGGCGCTGACTTTTGGGTCTGAAATTCACGAGCTAGTGCAATGTCCAAGGGTCTGAGGCTTGCTGACATACCACACATTGTTTCGAGCGTGTACCTGGGCCCTGTAGGCCTGCCGGTTGAGGAATCCTTATTCTAAATTCGTTGGTACAAGTCCTTGAAAAGGTAGGCTATTTGGGAAGCTAAGGGAGGGCATGACAGCTGAGGTATGGGCTCCGCCGAAAGCTTTTCGGAGGGGCGCAGGTGGACTGGGAGTCCCTAGCCACTCTATATAGGGCTTCTGTAGCGGTGTTGTACGGGTTTTTTAGGCCTTTTAAGGTGCTTATTGTTTTGGGAATTGTCGTGGGGTTCATCGAGCAGTTCTACATCCAAAGCAGTAAATTTTGAAGAGGGTTGACCAACTGCTAGGACGCAAAGAATCAGAGCACACTATGCAACTCCGGGTGTCCTTGTACACAGATAGGATGTACGTTGACCCTACAGAACCTAATTGAGGCTGACAAAGGCCGGTAGGTTCTGTGGGGTTTGATCCCCGGGTAGTGGCTTTCAATGCAAAACCAGTGCTCAGCTCGTTGCCAAACCTTCGAACAGCCAGACCTGTCTCGTGCTTGAAGTAGCAGGAGCAGGCCCAGATACCAGAACTCCAAGCCGTAACTGCTGAGTCCGAAACCCTGAGGCTGTGAACCATAGCCGCAGACGCCTGTAGCCCAAAGCCCCACATGACCGCGTAACTACGCAACAGGTGTAGTATCCCTGCGCCCTCAAACCCCTGACAGGCCGTGGCCCTGGACCCAGCACTGCCCGTCAGAGTGCGCATCCTGATCGAATTAGAGGCCCTACTCTCTCCCTAGAAATTCCCAAGAGGCCCTGAATAGACCGCGTTGCAACTTGAAGCACCTTGCCACCAAAAATGAAAATGCCAGCAGTCAATGGCAAGCCCCGATAACCCCAGCTGTGCATGGGAATCCCTCCTGAAGTGGCAGATCGGCTTCAACTTGTCACCTCAGACGTCCAGCACAACCACGTTTTCATGATGTCAGCTCTTGGGAGATGTAGGAAGCCTAAACTACCCAAAAAAACCTGCAAGCCCGTGGCCTGTGCACGGGCTTGTACCATACCTAGCTTTAACTTTTCGAGTGCGAGTTTAGAGTCTGAGTTTCGGTAGAGCCACATAGACCACTTCCTCGCCGGGCTATCTGAGCACGTAGAGTCCTAAGGCCTTATAAGGGCTCTGGAGAATGCTGCGTAGTAATCAAGCTCTCGACGCGAAGGTTCCGTGGGGCTCATGTGTCTCTCTGTGTGTTTCCCTGAATTTTAAAATGAAGTCCTGGGTCGACTGTACTCACTTATCTAGTTGCAGCGGCTTCCTGGCCATGGCCTTGAAGTCTCTGCGCAGACTTGTCACTTTGATGACACCCCCCCCGGCGCACACACACACACACAACCTACAAAGGTATGCAGCTTATCAACTCGCGCCGTGACTTGCGCTCCAAGGTGCCAGAAGAGAGTAGGTAGGGGCATAATACAGCGGAACAGTTACCATCATCATTCCGCATGATGCCGTAGGGGTCCTTTACTGAAGTGTACTATAAGCAACCCTAGGCCCAATCGTAGTCGTTGTTGCCGTAGTAACTTGCAAAACTCAGCAGGTGAAACAGGAACCTTGCCCTGGGCCGTAACTTTGAACCACATCCCCTAAGGGTCCATGAACCCATATAGAGATACATGGGCCCCAAAGTACCTATATAGGGACTACATTAAGGCCAATGTATATAGTATATGAGTACATGGACCCTCAGGGATCGTTAACAACCAAAAGCCCCAAACTCTATAAACAATAAGACTCAATGAGATGTAGGGCGGTTTGGGAGCCGCGGTGACTGGCTCGGGTCGATAGAGGTGTGTATATAAGTATAGTGAAGCTGTTTCCTCATGGTCCCTCATATTGCTAAGCTAGGCTATACCTGTTCTAGCTATTCACTATACCACCAGCCCTGTTCCACAAGTAGTTATTCAGGCCGCTATAATACACCTCCCGGGCAACCTTGAACTTCTCCGACTAACCGGGACCTTCTAGACCCAAGAGCCCTAAAGCTTCAAAGCCTTGCAAGACGCGGAGACACCTTAACCCAGTCGGAGGGAGCAAGTCATGAGAACATGAAATTACATCGAAGTTAGGGTCAGTGGGGCTGGAATCGACAGGAGCGGGCAGTTCAGGGTCAGGATTGAGTTTGCCTTTTAGTCAAGCCGTAAGCCCAATCCAACATTTCTGATCGCACATCTGGGAGTTTCCGAAAATCAGGGGTACCGTATTTTGACGTCCTTATCATAAGGATCCTACTATTTCGGGTACTATATCAGGGTCCGCTATTGCTGGAAACTCCCATAAAGTTGAACTCGCAACTCCGGAGCCTTTTCTCGTGAACTGGGCATTCGGAAGGTGCACTGGTACGCGGAATTTCCGTTGGCTCAGGGTTGAGATGTCTACACAGGAGCAGCTTCGGGCTCAGACTTTGAGGGGCAGAATTTACGACTTAAGCTCTAATCGCTTAAACCCTAAGGAAAAAACCCTAAGTAGGAGGGATGAAGGCCCTAAGCCCCAAACCAACATGCCGTGCAGGCACAGCTGGCCCCACGCAGCTGCCTGGATGAAACATGCGGGCCTGGTTTTTAGAGAGTGCACATAGGGCTCCTTACAATTATTGATGATGAACGTATCGAGTGTGTAGGGGATGCTCGCAATAAAGGCTCTACTTTACACTAATCGCTTACATAAGAAGCGTTCAAGCTAGTGGCTTGCGTCTATTGTCTCGTTTGAGGTTGGTGTCAACAAACACTAAACCGCTCGAACGAATACAAGCGTAAAGGCTTGTTTGCATAAAACCCACCTCCAGATACGAAGGAAACCCTAAACCCTAAACGCGCCGAAACCCTAAACCTCCAAAACCCTAAACCTCCTAAACCCTAAACCCTAAACCTCCTAAACCCAAAACCCTAAACCCTAAACATTCGAGCTCAGGCTTCCGACAGATGCTGCGCAACTCTGCCGATACCCTCGAGGAGGCCTTGCTGAGAGCATTGGGTTTCGCTGCTTTTCGGGGCTCTAGCTGGGCTGCTGGGGTTAGGGTTTAGGGTTGCTTTATGGGCACCAGAGGTCGTACACAACAGATTTTTCAGGGTTCCATGAGGGCGCAAGTTTAGGACTTAGGAGTATAGGAACTATGGGTTGGGGGAATCCTGAAATTTCCGGAAGAACGAACAGGCTCCATTTTCGTCCATGATGCCACATAGCCTTTCATGTAAACTCCCCTGCAGGGCCAATGTGCATAGTAAGCGGTTACATGAAACCTGAGGATTGAGGGATCTTTAGCATGAGTTCTGGAGATCCAACAGGTTCTGCTTGAATGCGTACAGCCGTTTTTCAACCCTTGCAATACCCTGAACCCTGATGTTTCATGCATTACCCTATGTATTCGCTGTTATTCACCATGAGAGCCTTGTTGAGGCTGCCGTTGAGGGGTCCTGGCCGGGTGTCGTTTTTCTGCCCGAATTGGCTTCTGTGTCTCCACGCGGCCAGGTGCCAGCCCTTCTCGCTCCTTGGACGCTAGTTGAGGGCTTCCGGTTTGCAGAAGCCCAGCGTTCCTTTGCGGTACTATTCTAACCCTATGCAAAGCCTAAACCTTGAAGCATCCTAAAGGCCGCAATCCACTTGTAGGAAACAGTGGTAGACTTCTACCCGCTGAACCCCAAAACCCCCATGCCCCAAAAACTCTACAGCCATTGACCCTTACTGGCCTATTAGCCGTAAAACCCTAAACTCCTCAACTCCCTCCTTTAGGTGACGGTCCAATAAACCCTAAACCCCTAAAGGAGGGCCGAGTTCTGAGAGCGTCAAGGCGCTCCTTTGGGTGAACTTTGAAATTCCGTAGAACCCTGAACCCCTGAACTCCTTTAGGTCACGGTCGCCGTGCTGGCGGGGGATGCCCTGAAAAAGAAGGGCCAGGGCTTGTCCGAGTACCGCTCGCTGGGCACCTCGAAGTTGAAGTTCGAGTGTGTGTGTGTGAGAGAGAGAGGAACTTTAGAGGTTTAGGGAACAGGGGGTTATGGGACTTATAGGGGTTAGGAATGTTTAGGGTTTAGTGCTGCCACAGGGGTTTGAAGGATACAGGATTTAGGGTTCAGGGTTTATGTGTTTAGGGCTTCAGGGCTGGCTATAGGATGCAGGTGTAGGCATGTTTACCGTACTAGGTCTTCATGGCCTTCTAGGAATAGGGTTTACAGGGTTTAGGGCTACATGGGGTTGGAAGAATTCGGGGTTTTGTTTAGGGGCCCTTGGTTATCCTTAAGGATTGTAGAATCGAATCGAACTTGAAAATAGGGGCCAACAATGGGTCCATCTGCTGGGGCAATACGGGAGGTATTTTTTCAGCTACTCGAAGAATTGGTACTGTAGACTTAGACCGCGAGGGTAGTACTTCTTACCTGGAAATGCAATAACCCAAATACCGAATTCTTGAGTAGATAAGACTTCGCGGAGACGGCCTCAGTCAGACACTACACACAGGGTTTTAGGGATACCTGCCGGGAGCATACCCTCTTGCTTGAATTCTTCTGGACTTGCAGGGCTTATTTCGCCGTAAGCCATGTGCCTTCCAGGTGAAGCTCAAGCACTCTTGTTCACAGCTGGCAAGCTTCTCGGCTGCATTTCCCTATTCGTTTAAGGGATTTTTTGCAGCCTGGAAAAATGACTGGTGTGCTCAAGAAAGCGGCCGGAACATGCCGCCTTTTCAAATTAACGTAGGTGGCAGTGGTGGTGGTGGTGCTTCAGCAGCGATTTGGATGTCTAGTGACTAGTGTCAGAGCTTCAGGTTGCTCTTCGGGGGTGATAGCAGGTAGCGGATGCTGCTTGCGCAGGGCTTAGGCCCACATCCCGAAACCTATCTTCGCATCTCTTCAATTAAAAGCCCTAGAGCCCGTGGGATTCGACGGGCTCTCATGCCCAGAGGGATGGGGAGGATGTGCTTATGATTAGTGTTGGTGGGTATGCCGTGCGCTGTCTGTTAAATCCAATGAGTGTCCAGTAGCAAACGAAGGGGGACATCTGTAACCTGCATATCGAAAGCCCACCTTTACCCTGTTAGAGTCCTGGTGTCCCGACACCCTACACCCCAATATTGGCTGTGTGAAATAAGCCCCATGGAGCTTTTAGCTGAGAGCCCTTTTGCTGGTTCTGAAAACCCGAAACTTCTATCAACCTTGAGAGCAAAACCCTGCTGCCACACCAGGCTACACCTCGGAATGCAGCACGGCAGTAGCGGCAAGATGCGTCTCCTGGGCGGTGACTTCCTCTACGCTGAGGTTGGGCAACCGACAAGTTTCGTTTAGGGACCCATTTACAGGACACTAAACACTTGAACTGGGCCAAAACCTAGCCAAAGCATGTACCCCTATGTACCACCCGCATTTATGGACCTGATGAAGGCTCAGTGTTGCTCCTTTCGGGGGGAGTCGGACTAGGGGGTGCCGAAATTACTTCCCGAACCCGGCGGCATAAACCCGGTCCTCTGGTATCCGAATTCAAGACATTAACCCATGATTGTCAGTGAAGCAGTGGGTGACTGGGTATCTTCTATTGAAGAAGAGCCATGTGAGCGGCCATGTGGAAGAGGCGTTCCTCTACCTGGCTGTGCGAATATTTAAGCTGGTGTCGTGCACTTCGAGTTCTTCAAATGCGTCAAAAACGCCTTCTCACAAGTGTGCAAAGTTTTACGCTCAATGGCTTACGTCCCCGAATACTTTGGGCCGGGACTACAGCTGAACATCTTCACAGCAACTGTCTCTGCAGTGCTCTCGGGCCAATCAATTTGCCCGAGCGTGCCGCGAGCATCTGAGTGAACTTTCCTAGACACACTTGCTAAACCACAAGCGCTAAGCTCTGGCGCGATTCACGAGAATTCCCACAGAATCTTATCAAGCAGAAATAATATAGAAAGCGAGACCCCATCGTCCCGAATTCCGAAGCTTGGGTCAAACAGCACACCCTGATGGCCCCAAACACGAATCCGTCCGAAACCCGAAGCCGATGTGCGAACCTCAGGGGCAGTGGATGCTCGCCGATCTCGGATCGCTGCCGGCAATCCGACTCACCTCGCGGATGATTCAGGAGCTCTGCAGGCGAAGGCTTCAGGCGATAAGGATCTAGGGTTTAAGGGTTTAGGGTTTTATAGGGTTATAGGGGTTTAGGGTTTATCGAGCGTTTTATGCCCAAGGCAAGTCAAGCTTGGCAGGTGTCTCTTTTTCAGCATCTGTGAACAGTTCGTAGGGAGACACTTGTAGGTAGCTTCCCGGAGATCATGTCCTCACGGTTTGAGGTTTTGCGAGCGCAGGGTAATGCCCCGGTCTGCATGGGTAGTTAGCAACATCGTACCAAATGCTAAATGTTGCTTTGCAGTACAGGCGCTTCTTTCCAGCTTGCTTTTACAGCTAGTAACAGAGGCTCTTTGTCTTCCAAACTAATTGATCATGAATTGTGCCTTAATGTGCCCATTAACTCAGGCCCTTAATAGTACATCTGTGCCCGTGCACAGGGGATGCTACCGTTTAGACCATTTCATACAGGATCTTCTCGATGCAGTTGCCTTTTTGGGGTTCCCAGTTTTATCGGTAAGATCTTGCAGTAAGAACAGCAACAAAACCAAGCGAAAGGACCGATATTTCCGAAACTGAATCTTGTCATTCTGCCATGAGGGAAATCTCTTAGTTGAGGGTTTCTCTCTGTGCCTGCGCGTAGGCCGTGAAACTGAGGAAGTCCTTAGCTCAGGTGGTGCTTGTTTCAGTAGCTGAGTAGCTAACCTTTAACCTTTTGGGGGCTTACAATCCTACAATTTTTTTTGAAAAGGTTACGTAAGCTTTTTTGGGCTCGGTTACTCAGCCCTTAAGTTATCAAGTCGAACTGCATGCCTGGACCCAGTGTAAGAGACCCAGAGGTAGGTCAAAGTGGCAGCATCGTAGACATTTTGGCCTTCAGAGTGTTGGCTATGATTATGTTGGTTCTCCGCGAGTTTGGGCCCAAAGACCCCAAATCAGCAAAACTCAAACATTCAGGATGTCAGTGACGGTGCCTCGAAGGGGGGCGCAGCCCCAGCCGAGTTGCCGAGCTTCGCGGTGGGCGATGTAGGCCCGCCTGCTTTGTGTGTTCGGTGTTTAGGTGTTCGGCTCAGCTCCATTGTTACTTGCAGGGGCGCGGGCTGCGCTCCATGCAGCGTACCTCCGTGTGGGCAGCTTCTGGCCAGCAGTTTCCACGTGATTTCCGATGTGTTGCGTATTGTATGGGTTGTAGAGATCAGGCCGCGGGTTTAATTAGTGTCCTGTATTCTGTGGTGCTTATAGGGCATTGTATTAGACAACGGGTTTAGATTCCATTTTGAAGCTGACTGACAGGCCGTCAGCCTCTAGCAAACGAGATTCTGGAGGCTCAACGAAGCTTGCATCAGGCTATTTTTCGGCGGTGGCCTCCGGCGCCGCTTGGCTCAGCGGCGCGCCGCGGTCGGTCGTAAAGGCCCTCCGAAAGCGCCTAGGCAAGAACACAAGTCAGTTCACTGGTCAAGGGGTCCAAGCTTGCTGAGATCTTTCGGGCTTCGATTACCTGTGTGCCCTAGATGTGCAGGGTGGAGGATGAGAGTTATGATAGATTCATTCGCCAAGGTGTAGGAGCAGCAGCATCAGGAGTCTTATTACTTATAGCTGCTTGTTACGATTATGCGTACTTGTCGTGGTGATAATAGTGGTAGTAGTAGCAGCAGCAGCAGCAGCAGTAGCAGTCGGAGCAGTGGCCAGTGGCCAGTAGCAGTAGCACCAAGGTTTAGTCGCCGTCGTTACCGTTAGTGGCAGAAGTTGCAGCAGCAGTTGCAGTGTACAGCGGCAGTGGCAAGGGCAGCGGTAGCGGTAGTAGACATAGCGGAAGCAGAAGAGTGAGTAGTTTCAGCGGTAGTCGTTGTCGTTGCTAACAGCACTAGTACGACTCGCACTAGTACAGTACTACTAGTTCCAGTCCCCGTTGTCGTCGTGGTGTTGGTAGTGGTGCCGAACCCCTGCTGTGTCTGCTGCACATTCCAGCGCAGATCCGTGCGGAGCGTCCGCAGCTACCTCCCAAGCACTGCTTATGCAGTGCGTCTTCCCTTCTAAGTTCGAGTTGGAACACTTATGGATTGATAGCTGGTCTCTAGGTGCAGCTAAGGCACTTCAGCTTCCCTGCTTGCTCTGGACATCCGCATAATGTCGAACTTACGTGGCCGAGGTACGGGACCAACCTTGGCATTGCGCTTCAATTGGCGCAGTTCCGGGACGATGCGCCGTCGCAGGATGGCCGGATATGGCCGGTTTGTAGGTTAACCCAAGGCTTCAGGTCTAATCGGCTGATATGTGCGTTAGCGTGTGCTGCGAGCTATCAGAATCAGCATTTTGGTTGGTCGCTGGTTGTTCCTATCCCTGTCCAGAGCTAACAATTGATCTTGCCACTATTTCTGCTAAGCTTGTGCTAGTTAGAACCCCAAGCCCGTGTCGAATTCGCCAGTATACAACTTACACCTCCCCTGCTTCGCGACTTCATCAGCCATGCAGGAGGCAAGAAATACAAAAAGTCCAAAGCCCTTGACATCGATCCCGGCCATTCCACACTCGAAGCCCCTGCACGTCCTGGCTTTGCAACTTTAGAACTTTGAGAAAAGCAGAGATTTTCAAGCCCTTAGCCTGAAAGCACCTGGGTCTTTGGAAAGCCTTAAAGGTGGAGTCTCAAGTTTTTCAAGTGCCACAGTACCAAGACTCCTCCTCAACCTGAAACCCTCAACACCCATCATGATGAACCCTGTGAGGATGCCGCGCTCTGGCTATCCCGATTTGCAGGGGAGGCAGGAAGCCTCCACCATGCTCTTAGAGTCTTTCGTTGCTCATGGTTGCAGCCTCTGCTTTGTTTCGTGGAAGATCCACATGTGTCCAATTTGTTTGCTTTTGCCATGGTTTTGTCGGGCTCTCGAATCTAACCTATGCAACCGTGTAGACTTGGAAGACTGTTTACTGCCTCCGTGTGAAAGGCCAAGATATGTACGGTTTGAGTAGCCCAGAGCTCCGAAAGACCGGGCCCACATCTTTAGAAGCTGGAAACCCGTAAAACACATAGTCGCATCTCAAAACATAACCGAAACCACTGCACAGGTTGGTAAGCTTCCGGGCGTAGCACACTGAAGGATTCTTTCCGGCTTTAACGCACCGGACTCGGGTTCCCTACTTCAAGTAAAGTTACTATGATTATTATATGGGAGTTTCCGAAAATTAGGGGGGCCTGAATTTGAGGTCCTTATAATAACGATCCTACTCTATAGGGTACTAGATTATGGTCCCCCTTTTTCGGAAACTCCCATATTGCTTATTATCGTTACAACTAAACGACAGGACAAAAGAAATCCCCCTTGCAAGGCGCCGTTTGGGAATGAATTTACTTCGTTTCGACATCCGAAGTACTTGGTATGATGGGACATATAAGTCATGCAGGGGCAAAAAGAAGGCGCAAGGATGTGACCTTCAAAAGCCTATAGGTTTCGGCGTTGTTTCTGCTCTCCTGGGTTCTCAGCTATGGAAGTGTTCCTTGAATGGTCAATCGATCCTGGTTTCTTGGATATCTGAAAGCAGTCTGAAAGTATTGTATGGTGGGTACTCGGAAGGTTTGGCTAGGACCTAAATCAATGTGAGAATGAGTTTGGGGTTTCGCGGAGCAGTTTCGAGCTTTTCACCGGCTCGTTCAAGGATCCGTGCAGAATTGGGATCCACATGGGCATTCCGCCCTGCCAAGGAGATTCCTAGGACACTTGGGGTAGTATATAGCCGCAAAACTTGAAAACTTGAAGCCTCTGGCTCTGAGCCCCCCAACAGAGAACGTTCTGCGACTGTTCTGCGAAGGGTACAGTCGTTTTCTTGGATTTAGGTTTTAGGGTAGCTAGGGTTGTAGACTGGCTAGACTTGAGTCCAGGCGAAAAAGGGTAGTTAGGGTGTCAAGCTCCATGCTTGTTTCTGGGCTCTCCTTAGGAGTTGTGCCTTACTCTGGTGTGGGCTCGGGGTGTGGTGTGGGTATAACCTTGGAGGTGCTCCGTGGCCCAGAGGTGCAGCACCTCCAAGGCAAGTGGGTTTACGGTTTCAGCTGTTCCGGGCGAGAGAGGCCTGCTGCAAAAGGGTTAGTGCAGGGTCTTAAAGCCGTACACAGGGTTTGTCCCTACAAGGGGTTCGAACTTCGTTTTGTGGCTTCAGGGGTTGTGTGTTCAAATTGAGAGTACTGTCTGGCGTTTGTTGTAATCTACTCGTAGGCTTCAAAGCTATGATCCTAAACACGCAGCCAGCGCTTTGCATGGCCCATAAGCCACATGGGAGTTTAAGAAGCCGAACGCGCAGGATCCATGTTACGAGGAGCCCGAAGTAGCGTGCACAGTTTTGGGAAGCCCCACGAGCAGTGCCTCCTCTGCACTGCACGCCTAGCCCTTTGAGTTCTTGTACGAGATAGCGGCCTCAAGAATTGGACTAGGTGACCAGGGTTTCGGGGTACATTAGGTACATTACACTATACCTATTGTCTCCATTGTAGTCTTTTTTGCGGTTACCTACTAGGATCCTTGATATAAAATTGGTTATATAAACCCAAAAAGGAACTACAGTGGAGACTAGAGGTAACATACTGTAACCATATTCAGGAATCCCAGGAACATTACAGTAAGGCCGCTGTGTCCGAGCTTGAGGGATGTCGGACTCTTTAGGGTACGCGGCTCGGTTCCAGGATCTCGCCCCATCCCTAGTCACAGAACATCCGCTATTAAGCGTAAACCCAAAGATGTTGGGTTCGGAAGCATTCCAAAGCCTGGAAGTGCCAAATAACCCTCAGACGGTCCCCATAAAACCCAAAAGGGCTTCGCCTAAGAGTCTAACCCTAAGCGAAACTTGTAGAGATTTGGAAATCTAGAAGACTCCCGAAATCTCCCGACGAAACAGCCGAAAGGCTCTGCAGCTTTGCGTGGCATGCGGCGCCTGGCGCACCGAGTGGAAAGGGGCTCTGGGCAAGCGCTGGAGGCACTCGCAAAAGCATTCAACTGTTGCTGTTGCTGTCGCTGTTGCTGCTTGTGGTAGTGGTGGCGGTGTTGCTGTTGTTGTTACCAGCTGTTTGTTTCATAAGGCTCTCTGAGGGTTTTCTTACGATTGTGATGGGTTTCGATCAGGATGTTTAGGTGTTGCTGCTTGAAGGCTTCGGCATGTACTGCTCGAAAGTTGTAGAGTTGGGATTGTGGAAAATTGTTCGATTTCTGCAATTAGGTTTTAAGGACTCATATGTTGCGGCTTATGAGCCCGCGGGGCCTTGACCAGGATGGAGTTTGGGGTGGAGGGCATCGGGTACAGGTAGTTGGCACACCTCAAGCGCGGAAAGAGAGGAAACCCAACATACAACAGGCCAGCATCGCAACACCAACCCTAAAACCCTAAACCCTAAAATACCAGCACAGCCAAGAAGTACTGAAGACATGGAGCGCCGCCGTCATCACCCAAGTGAGCCCCCAAAGCCTGCCGAAATACTCGGATGACTAGGATTTAAGGTTCAGTGTGTATGGGTTTAGGGTTGAGTTTATTTTACGGGCGTTTCGAAGGGGTTTTGAGAGTTGCCTATTTTTTTGAAGCAGCCCTGAAGCAGAGCGGGGTTCACACTCCTGAAGACAAATGGCACGCGCACATGTGCCGTCGTTCGCTCTTATTGCATACATCGTGGGTCGTCAGCTGGTGATGAAGAAGGTTCTTGTTTGGTCCAAATCGTATTTCAAAGTTTGTCGGTTACAAACTTTGGAACCCGAAGTAAATAATTGATGGCCTTTAGGACCCACGCGTTGCCATCTGCGGAGCTCAACAACAAAAAACATAACCATAAACTCAGATAGTGTACAATCGGTTTTGGAGAGTTTCCATCACGGGGATGTAGAGGGCAATGGGAGCTGATCCTTGTTGATTATAACATTTACAATATGACATAACCCCAAGACCCTATTCAGGCCCCAAAAGTAGTGTGCTGAAGGCTTCATGTTGTGCTTCGGTGTTGAGGGTTGGGATGGAGATTCGGCTTGCACGTGTTGTTTTGACTGTGTCGGGCTCCGGGCTCTTCGCGGGGATTCCAAGTTCACAGATAAAACCCATGTGGTGGTTCTGAGAACTGTAACAGTGGTTACAGCGGTTATCTTTCTTGTAACACGATAGACTTACGTCTTCCATCCTCCGATCGGCAGCTTCCAGGTTGAATCCTTTTGGGTTTTAAGGGTGCTTGCACATGGACGTAGAATCCTAACCGGAAGATGTTCCCTGTACACCGAACTCACCGAACCTGAGCCCTTCGAAACTTGGCTGGCGAGGCGAAGCTTTCCCTTGGCAAGTATGCGTCAACTGCATTGTACTTGCCGGAAAGAGAGACATGTTTGCGGAATCTGGTTGCCTTCAAAACCGGACGAGAGTTTCCCCCACTTCAGCCTCGCCCCCTCCACCGCCGTGTGGCTCGTCTTCGCGTAAGTAGACCACACTCTGATCTTGTCTGTTTTCATGTAGCCTGTAGTGAAATATCTTGTGTCCATCTGGATTGCGGACTTTTTCTCGGCCCAGAAATGGGGCTTGTATCTGTGCATCAAAAACGTATTGCTTGTGGAACATGTGTGCATTTGCCGGGGGCCCCTGTTGATTGATGCGTGCTGCCTGATTCTTTCGGGGAATATGATGGACAGACCAAATTGCAAACACCGCTTTACTCAGACATGTGCCGATATTTGTGGATATAGGACTTGTACCTTCGGTCAGTTGAAACACTGGTTGGGAGTGATCCACCCAAAAGCTATTTGTTTGAATGACCTGTCAAGCGGGTGCGGTAAATGCCGTAACTCGACACGACTCTGTAGGTTGCTTTGTTGCGCTTTGCTTGGACATGAGCTGCCATGGAGAACATATCGTACCAAACCGTTTCAGGAGGCTTCTGCACGTACCATGGGATCGGGCTCGGGCAATGCGTTCAGCAACCACTGGATGGCTCAGGGGGCTAGCTACATGTTGCTTACTGTTTTCACTGCGCATTTACATGTCTGCCCTGTGTTTACAAAGCCTTGGGACAAAGGAGCAATTTGTTGTGAGTTTTAGGTTTTCGATGTTTATATACGTTGCTATATGGTTACAATATGAAATATGAGTTGAATCTCAAAGATGCCTTACGCGAGCTTTCACTCGTGAGCCAACTTTGGGTCGGGTAGTCATCAGATTCGATTGATTTTGGGTTTGCCAATTACCTTCGAGTTCAGGTTTCGTAGTGTGTAAATCGATTGCAAACTTTCGCCACCAAGGCCATTGCAGAGGAGCACGATGAACAAAGCATTTCATCAACATGCTCGAATTTGAAAATTCCGGAAGCTTGAACCTTGATCGCCGCACCTTTCATCATCGTTGAAGGAGCTTTTGAAGAAGTCGCAAGACGCCCCAAAGATGCGCGGACTTACCTTCGCAGATGTGGAGGAGATGGAGACCATGATGCTTGGCTAATACAGTACCGGAGCTTTCATTCGTTGAATAGGTTTATGGGTGTAGTATAAGATAGCGGATTGTGATCAGGAGCTTTGAAGGAAGCATTGCCCATTCTTCCAACCCTCATACATTTATTGTATTGCACTAACCGCCCACGCCACAAGTAAAAGTGTGTTTCCGTTCACTCGGTTTCTGGCCGTTTCTGCACTCCGCTCACCCTAACATGGTGGCATCTGCAGATCTTCACCTGGGTCGGGCATTTTGGGTGTCTGGGTTTCAGCACATGTACATGGGGTGCAAAGTTTTCCTGCAAATCGTTTTTCGTTGCCGGAGAATGAAGCTACTGAACGTACTCCGCACCTCCCAATTTGAATTTGTTTTCTCTTACCGAGGCTGGAGGAGCTTTATGTTCGACCCGACGAGTCTTCAGACGACGGCACCTGAGGGGGGGTTTGGGGTTTAGGCGTTTAGGGCTTATGTGGCGTAATTTTGCGTCGGGCTCGCCAGGATCAGTTTTGTTTTCGAGAACAGCGAGATTTCTGGATTCGTTTTCTTTATCAGTTAGTTAAAGGTGATATGTATATATATATATATATATATATGTATACATATATATATATGTGTGTGTGTATTCCTTCCGAGTTTTTGCCAACAGTATCCCTTCGGTTCCCTTATCGGGTAATGAGTAGTGCTACTACCTAATTATTCATGCTTCTATGTGACCAAATGACCTAGTTGCTTGTTCTTTGCAGCAGCAAAAGCCGCCGCAAGCCTCGAGCAAGGTGAACGACGCAAAACCGTCACTTTCCATGAAAAAACGCATTAGACACCACATGAGTTATGCTTTCATTAGAGCCGAGGTCTTGAAAGTTTGAGGGCTCGGGTTTGACTTGAGGCGTTTCGGTTTCTCGGGTTTTGGACATGCGCAGTTAAATGGTTTAGGGTTGAGGGCCGTTTGGGATTTAGAATATTTCAAGCAAGCGTGCTCTAACCTTCAACGGTTAAGTTGGGCATCACCCGAACAAACCTTACACAAAATCTTAGTCAGAAACTTAAACCCCAACCCTACTTACCCTAAACACTCATCCCTCATAGTCCTTATCCTAACCCTTACATTCCTGCTTACCCCAAGCCCTAAACCCAGCCATAAACCCGAAACCCGTAATCAGAGGCCTAAATGGCCGAAAAAATTACCAATACTGTTTGAGGGGTTCCTCCTTATAACTATAGTATTAATAATCGGCCCTAGAACCCTTTTCTAATCAATTATTGAGGCTCCTATATTATAGAAACCTACCATAGATCCCTTACAGAACCCTGTAAGGATCCCTTTAAGGGAGCCCTATTCTAATTACTAAGGCCCCCTACATTACTAAAGTGCCTTTTTTTTGGAGGTCCCAAGCGCCTCCAGGGCATGGGTTTCCGAAGAGATCAGGCCGGGATGGTTGCACCGTTTTGCTGTACTCTAGCCCAAAGGGTCCTAGGAAATGTTATGGGGAATACTTCCCCAAATCATACTAGTAATTCCTAATATAGAAAGCCTACATTCTACTATATGGGTACTTTGAACCCTTTGGGTAGGCTTAGGGGCAACTAGCAGCTGGTTACAGTACTAGTAGCTCTTTATAGTCCCGGGAGTAGCTCTAGATTCTTTCTCACACATATGCACATATAGGATGTCAAAGCCGGGTATTGGTGGGGGATATTTCCTAGTGAGACCAGTTTTGGTTATGACAGAAGCTTTTGCACCCACAGCAGCATGGCCGAAAGGCAAGCTGACAAATTGAGATCCATGGTGCTTCGTTTGTATTTGTCCTATACGATCCGGGAAATGTAGGTTGTGAGATGGCATGCTGCCAACTCTATGATATGGGTCGTAATGAAATGTAATGAAATGACAGTATATATTGTGAACCAAAACCCGACTCGAATTATGAAGACCCCTCTATCACTATGGTGAAGTCCTACTATACCATGCGGCCTTTGCTGTTCAAGTTTGGTGTTGGTGTTGTTTATACTGGGCAGATGATCGGCGCTGTTTCCAGAGGTTCAAAGTCAAGCTTGAAATTTGTTTATAATGGGTACTGACCGCAAGACTGTTGAAATATCATGCATAGTCGCAAGGGGTTACAAACTTTTTGGCTCGTTCAATACAGGATCTTCGCAGATTGAAGAATTGGAAAGGGTTTTGCAGACACTGGAGCAATGTGTATATATGTATGCGTGTAAATATACATAAACATGTATGTATATGTATACACGTGGTTGACTCGGTGTTTGAGGTACGGTGTTCGGGTTTTCTCAGCTTTGCAGGGGGTCTGGCAGCTCCTGGTAGAAAGACAGGTCAGTTCCTGGGGAAGCTGGGGCCCTTTAAAGGGAGTTCATTTTATGTCCTTCTTTGAGGGTTTTCAGTTTCGAGGGAGTACTGACGGATTTCGGTGCATGTGTGTGTGTGTGTGTGTGTGTGTGTCTGTGTGTTTTGCCGATGAGCACGTCGTTTGCCTGTGTGTTGCACTCAGCGGAAATGGTCTCCCAGCAACTCCGGCATGCATCCGCATAAAAAACCTTACACATATGGGTGGTTATCAAAATTATGGTCCCTTTTCGGGTACCCTAAATAATAGGTGCCGTATTACATTAAGGACCCAAGACGGGACCCTAATATTGACAACCGCCCATATCTGCGAGCAAATCCGGCAATCCCAAGTCCCCAGGACTGAAAGCCCTGATCTACCACACTTAGACTTAGGTTCTGAGTGGGTAACCATGGAGTCCTATAATAACCCTTCCCTCCTTTACCATGTAAACTCTTAACCTGCTTTGGGGGCCGAGGATACTCGTCCCTCTGTAGAGCAAACCCGATCAGTTGCCGCGAGGTGAGCGATCGAGGGCTTGAGGAGCTCATTGCAAAAGGCCCGAAGCTGAACGGAGCAGCGGTCTGAACATCAAACCGCAACTGAAAGGTTCTGCAAAAGTTTAGCCTCCGGCATGGTCTAGGGGTGACTTGACGCATTCATGCTGCAATTCTGGGAGGGCCCACAATGTCGACGGATGTGACGATCCCTGACATCTAGAGCCCTCTTTCGCGAGGTTCAGGTTGCAAGGCTGAGCTCACGTCGGGAAAAAAAACTTCCCAAGATCGCCAAGACTATGCCGAAGATGCACACACGTTTGATTATATCTATCTCGTCTCGCCCCTTTGCTGTACGGTCACACCACAAATCCCAACCAAACTACTTGCTCTAACAAAGCCTACTCTATCAGACCAAAGCCCAGGTCTTAGTGACGAACCGCTGCCCACAGCCCAGGCGGGGGCTCAGACCAACGCACGGTTGAACTATACTTAGGGGTACTTAGAAATCATTCTGAATTTTTGGTTATTGTAATCCCTCTGAAACAGCTAAAATTGTAATCTTTGCTAGGGTTCTAAGTTCAGTATAATATAGAAGGTTCAGGCTTTGGGCTGCTTCGCGTTTGAGTGGTCCAGCTTCGGGTTCCAAGCTTCGCATGCGGCCACGGCCGAAGAGGTGAGCCTACTCCTTTTGTAGGTTCATATTATAAACATATAGACATTTATGATAAACTCTAATATCTATATCTGCAGACCTCGCCAGGCTAGTCCGAGAGTGAGTGTCAAAAAATATCTATAGGGACCCTACAAAAAGTAGGTTTCAGCGGGTTAAGGTGTAATGCAACAGAAGATTTTAAGACAGCGTAGGGTTCCCCAGTAGTACCCTTTGGGTCTTCTTTTTGGTTTGATTGAATGAAGCCGAACAGTAGAATCAGCGGTACCTACACCGAAAGAAGCACGACATAGTACACAGTAATTATGTAGTTATTTGACAGATGAGCGATACTATAATGAATCAAGGGCAGTTTGGCGGCCAAAGGATCGGGGTTCTCAAGGCCTTCGAGTTTTAGGGTTTAGGTTGCGTTAAGGGCGGGCTTCTGGGCTCAAAAGGTCCCAGTTTCAGCATTTAGGTTTGGGGTTAAGGGCTGCCTGCCAAAACTTGGGGGTTGGGCTTGGAGTCTTATTCATGGGCCGGTGTGGAGGGACCTGACTTCCTTCGTCAGGTTGCTCGTCGGGGTTCCTTCAGTTTCGTATAGAAAGATCCCGTAAGCCCTAGTTGAGTTTTGTTCAGGCCTATAAGTCTTCGTTCACAATTGGGACTCAAGATCCTGAACCCTTAAGCCTGGAGACTTGAATCCTGAATCCTGGCCCTTAAACACCTCGAGGTCCCAACAAAAAGCCAACCACATCACGTCAATGCAGATTACCGGATGTCTTCTGTCTTCTCACAAAGAGCAGTGCCCCCACCCCCTCAGGAGCCGCCACCGACGTGGCCCTCCAAGGAAGAGGGCGGACCGAAGGTACAGCGGAGTCCTTGCAAGTAGTAGTAGTAGTAGTAGTAGTAGTAGTAGTAGTAGTAGTAGCAGTAGCAGTAGCAGTAGCAGTAGCAGTAGCAGTAGCAGTAGCAGTAGCAGTAGCAGTAGCAGTAGCAGTAGCAGTAGTAGTAGTATAGTAGTAGTAGTAGTAGTAGTAGTAGTAGTAGTAGTAGTAGTAGTAGTAGTAGTAGTAGTAGGTAGTAGTAGTAGGTAGTAGTAGTAGGTAGTAGTAGTAGTAGTAGTAGTAGTAGTAGTAGTAGTAGTAGTAGTAGTAGTAGTAGTAGTAGTAGTAGTAGTAGCAGTAGTAGTAGTAGTAGTAGTAGTAGTAGTAGGGTTTTCGCACAAGCAGGTTCTACTATGTACAGGGCTTTGTCAGGGCTCTAGAAGGGTCTTCTATCAACCATCATAGTCACCCTTGTAGCAGCCCTTCTATAATTAACCCCTTAAATGAAGCTTTTAGAGCAATCCTGTTCTTAGCATGGAGACCCCTCTATACAATGCGGCCAGGCAGCACTTCAGGCTTCTTTCCGCTGCATCGGCAAGGCACGTCTTTCGCGAAAGTGGGGTTTTGGGGCTGGGGTCGGGATGCCTGGCTTGGATAAGATTTGGAATGGGGTGGCATGTGGGCGTTTATTGATGTCTCTAGACTTTGTTTGCACAGGGCTTACGAAGGTATTTGTTCAGGAGCTCGAACGTACAGGCTAAGTTCCTCAACAGTCGGAGCTGTTCTTCATGGTAACCTATGTAGATCTGTCAGCGTTAGTTCTTTTACCCGTATCCGCGCTATTCCTCATGATAATACGAAAGCTTATCAACATCAAGTTACGGCTCCGGTCCTAGTAGCTTCTACGATGCACTCGGGCTCTTTTTTCCGGGTCTCGCATCGAGTCCTAAGCATTGGCTTAGGGTCTGACGTTTCTCTTAACTCTGATGTTGGATGTTGTCTTTAATTATGGTTCCGGTATGTTTGCTCAGGGACGCTTGATGACACAAGCACAAGACAGCCCGCAGCGCTCCAACAGATCTTGCAAGCCAACAAGCCCTTACATTGCTTGTAGTCACATACCCGCAAACACAGTAGGCGATATCGACCCACCATCACCAGGAGCCCCAACAGGCTGTTTCAGCTACAGTTAATAGCGCTTGAAACAGTAGCTTTATTATTTATCGATCACAGTCAAATCCTATATGCCCCAAGCCCGAGACCCCAAGCTCACGGACCAGGGGATACGGTTTTTAAGGTTTTAACACTGATTGAGGGTCTGTGGGAACCAGTGTTTAAGGCTTCGAGGTTTGAGGGATCCTTGGTATCAAACACTGCGGTTTACAGTGCTTCTGCAGTTCTTGTGCTTTGCTGCTCTGGGTTTCGCAGCACTCGGATGCCCCTTCGGGTAGCTTGTACGCAAAAATTGCGAGCGACCCAAAGATTATGTGAACACCCCACAGGTGTCAACTGAAGCCACTAGGGTTCCTAGGGCCAAGGCACAGAGTACAAAAAGTCCGGAGAAACCATGTATCATCATGTATCTAGACAGCCGTGTAAAGGCCTGGGGCACAGCAGCACCACGATCACAACAGAAGTGAGCCCTTACCGAGTAGTACAGAATAGAGATACCGAGGTTTTTGAGTGCATAAAGATGCTATGCACATTTATACTTCTATACGCATGGACATATCTACTGCTTTAGTTGTTGATTTCATTGTTTTCTTCCGCCAATGACTCCTTCCAGACGCTATTAGGAGCTCGGGACCGTGAACGCCAAGTTGGATGGTGTTTCCTTGGCTGAGCCTGCTGCTAGCGAGTTGGCCGCTGGGCTTTCGGTCAAAGGGTTTAAGGTTTCGAATTCGGGCTTAGAGTTTAGAGTTCGGTCTTGAGGCTGAGAACTTGACAGCCCCAACTACAAACCTTGAACCCGAGACCCTACCCAGGCCTTGGACCTGAAGTCTACGCACCGTCAAGGCCCTGAAGAACGTTTTACGGTCTGTTGGGCTGTGGTTCCGCTGAGACCCAAGACAAATGAAAGCCCAAGGCCCATGAGCCATGAGCACAACAGCTTCAAGAAATCACGCAGTATGAGAGGTCTCCTAGCGTTTATGGGACCTTTATTTAGATGCCCTTTTCATGATGAGCAGGATTGTCTCGTTTAGGGCTTGCGTAAGCGTGCTTACAGCAGGATGCTATTCATTCGGGCCTGTGTTAGGGTCATTATCTCAACGGCTCGCATAGCAGCATTTATCGCAAAAGTTTGGGATCCAAACCCTACGAAAAAAGAGCTGGCAAGATTTTCGAGCATCTGCATGAGACCACTGCCTGAACTCTCAGCGCCCGGAAGGACCCTCAGGGCCTGAAAGGCGCGGAGCAGAAACGTTAGTATCTCCTTGTTGTTGGTATCAAAAACCCATACTTTTGACGTTGCTAGTGTTCTTGACGTTATGTTGCGACACATGATTATGCCAACGGTGAACTCAGCTTACATACAGGAACCTCACTGACACCTGCGTGGGCAATCCTTGGTTCTACATGCCGCAATACAGAATTGGATCCCCGTAAAATTAGAGTTTTTTTCGTGAGCCGTGGGCCGTGGGTTAAGCTGAAGGGAGACAGGGGCTTTGTAACCGGCCCCTTTATTACGGTTGCAGCACTCGCAACTGGCACAGTGCATGGCCAGGCTTTCTGGGTTAGGTTATGTTTAGGGCCTTTAGGGTTTAGGGTCGTCTCCAGCCCAGAAGAAGCCAAGATTCGTATGGCAAAGTTAGCAGACTGATGAGCCTAGACGCTAAACTTCCATAAATTTGAGCAGGGACTGCCATGCACCAACACTATTTTGGGGGCTTCCTAATCCCCTGTTCTAATTGTAAAGGCCCCTACATCAAGCCCAAGATGCCCCTCTTTTCGTCGTTCCATCTCTGGCTTCGCATTGCGTCCCACGTTTGCCCAAGGTGCGCGAGGAGGTTCTGCGCTTGTTCGCATCAGGCCGGGCTGGCAGTGGAATAAGGTGCTTAGCTAATATATAGGCCTTACAATAATTACCTGTACGCAGAAAATTGGTCCTTCCATGTTACTCTGGATACTTGTGGAAGGCTGCTGTTCAACTCGAGCTCTGTAGCAAGCCTGACCTTCTGAAGCCGTGCCTGTGTTGCGCGAGAGTGCGAGTCGGAACACCGGGTTCTCTAAATCCCTAAGCGTACCGTTGGTTAGTAGGGAATGGAGGAATGGGGTACAATTATAACTACTACTACTACTACTACTACTACTACTACTACTACTACTACTACTACTACTACTACTACTACTACTACTATCATTCTTCCATTCCCTACTAACCAAAGGTAAGTAAACTCCGAGCCCCGAGCACCTTCAAGCCTACTTTGTAGAAGCCGATTGACAACGTCACTTCTTGTAGTCCCTGGGTACCCCCATAGACTAAAGTACATAAGTAGTTACTATAGTTTGCTTTTTCCCTGAAAGCCTTATTCTAGCTGCTATATAAGCCCCGACATTGAACCCTACATCACCCTACACTTTCTAAACCCTCCACCACCCTAAACCCTACATCTGCTCCTGTAGGTGGCAAGCGATTGCGACCTGCTCTCACTTTGCTCACGGCCGCGGCGACGGGAGCTTCGGAGGCCTCTGCATTGAGCCCAAAGCCCGCCCGCCAATGAAGCCAGACCAACTACGTAGGGCTTCAGGTTTTTAGAGGTTAGGTTTAGTTTCGGGTTTAAGTTTAGGGTTTCATTCTCATCTGTTGCTGATGGATCTGCGCCATGGCTATTTCGGCCGCCAGGCTGAAGCAGAGCCCCAACTGTACTGGTGACCGGCAACATGTGGAAGATTTTCTGTAGCTTTCTAGAGTCGCAGTTTGAAGCTACTTGAACCGTGTGCAGAAGCCATCCGAGTAGGAGACATGGGCTTTGATACTCTACCAAGCAAGGTCTCCGGGACCACTCAAGACCTTGACGGCGGGCTTGCCTGCGAAGTCTGGCATGTCAACAAACACTTATCCAACCCATACCGAAAGGGCACGGAGGTGTAGCTACTTTGTGTAAAACTGAAGCTCTAAACCAAAACCCCTGACCTAAACAACAACCAAACGCGAATGGCTGAAGCTCGTAATCCCTGAACCCGGCTTCCTCGGCAGCCCTAGGCTGTAAACCCCACGCTCTAAACTTCAAACTCACTTGTCGCCCGGCGAGCTTCGTCTAGCGAAGTCGGAGGCAGAAACCCTTTGATCAAACATCCTTTGAATGAACCTGAGAGGCAGCCATGGCCAATGTTGCTGCCCTGGCGGCTGCAGTGGAGGTGTTGCATTCCGCCTCCCTGGTGCATGTTCCTCGGACCTCGTTTTTTAGGGTCTCTTTGTGTTCAGAGTTGTTGTGTTCAGGGTTTCGGGGGGTTGAGGCATAGAACTTGAAGTCGGGGGGGGGGGGGGGGGTTTTGAATCCGAGGACGACATCCTTGACGACGCCGACAAGCGCCGCGGGGAGGCGACGGCTGTTTAATCGGGGTTCGAGGTTGCTGCCTTGGCTTGAGTTACTACGTAATGCGCGTAATCTCCTAGACCTCCCCAGCATAATTCGGCATTATCCCATCGCAACGAAACCTAGTCCTAGTCTAGTAGTCTAGGCGTCTGCCAGCAGAGTCTACCTTCCATCCTGCAGTGCTACACTGAGAAAAGGTCCGGACGATAATCTGGCGATGCATCGTCGTTGAGATATCAGAGGGGCACTTTGGAAAGCTGAGTTACGGCATGAGCAAACGCCAAGACTTGAGACAAATGCCCAAGCCCAGGGTGCCCACTCTGTAGCTGCAAGCTGGAAACGGCACTCCCTCAACTTCAACGTGCTACATAGAATGCAGGCCTCCTCTAACCGTAATCTTTAGGCCCTAATCCCCCTAAACCGTAGACCCCAAGATCCCTGTCAGGAGACGGCCCACTTGCGCCTGGGTGAGCGAAGCGCCACCTTGGTGGGTGACTTCCTGTTTGCTGCCCGCAAAACGAGGGATTTTGTTGAGGGGTATATATGTATGTATGTATACATATATATATATGTATTGTATTGAGATATTGGGCGAGAGTATATATGTGGCGAGAGAGAGAGAGAGAGAGAGAGAGAGAGAGAGAGAGAGAGAGAGAGAGAGAGAGAGAGAGAGAGAGAGAGAGAGAGAGAGAGAGAGAGAGAGAGAGAGAGAGCGCGAGAGAGAGAGAGAGAGAGAGAGCGAGGGAGGGAGAGAGAGAGAGAGAGAGCCATTTTGGCTCAAGCCATTTTGGCTCAAGGTCAGGAGTTGCAGTGAGCCCCCCGTCACAGGAAGGGGAAACCCCGTGCGACCGCACGCCGCCATCCGACCTCAGGAGCACGGTCGCACGAACTTTCTCAAAGCCGGGGACCTCTACACTGCAAGAACTTCTACGAGGGCGCGACAGCAAGCGACCTCACAGACCTCAGCATCGACCTCGTGCAAAAGCCGTCGGGGGACCCGATCCACAGCTACTTGAGTGCTGGGAGAGGAACGCCGCCTACTACAAGTTTGAGCAAGTGGCACGGGGACGAGATCACAAAGTTTGCCTACAGCAATGGCGGAGTATGAGGGGGTTGTGGGAAGATGCAGTGGGCCGATGGGGGGACGCTGCTACTGGCCTACACGTGCCAACTTCCAGCTCAGATGTGCTCAACCGTTGGGGGGAAGCGGGGAATACCCCGGCCATGACGCCACCCGTGCCTGACGACGAAGAGAAGAACACTGAGGCTACCGGGGGGATGCAAACGTCTGGCAAAACCCCGAAAAAACGCAAACTACAACGAGAAGCGTGAGCGAGACTACATGGGGGAGACGTGATGAGTGCTGAGCCTCGTGCACTGAGGGGCAAAATTCGTATGCACCAGTACTTCCGAAGCAAGGGGGAAAGCTGGATCGGTGTGTGTTTGTGAGGCCTTTTAGTCTTTGGTTGGGTTGTGGTTTGGACTTCGGGGGAACCCTCCCGCTTTCCCTAAGTTTTTCATTCCCAACACCGGGGGATGCTTTGCAAGCTTTACTTCAATCCGAGTTTCAATCTAGGATCGCTGCCGACCTGCAACGCCTAGCTGTATATTAAAGGGGCTTTGTTCCCCAACTCTCAAAACCGCCTGCCGAACGCAATAATAATTCAGATGCACTTCTTGAGGCCTTGTGGCCGAAACTTTCAAACCGCCTGCCGCACTCGATTTCAATTCAGATGCAAATACTTAGGAGGTGTGCTAATTCATCCGGTGTTACGTTTTGCCAACCTCCCTTTTCGAGCAACCCGAGAGATGGTGAACCCCACACGTGAAGCACATATGGTACTGCCCTTAGGCCGGGGAGTGATTGCTGTGCAATTGTTGACATAAAGAGCGGGGGAATCCATCGGCATCACCTTTCGAAGACACAGGTGCAGCCCGAGGGAATCTTTACTTTGTGTTCAAGCAAATTTGGGCAACTGAGGTCCAGGGGAACACCTCTAGACATCACAGCGACAACTTCTTTGGCATTCTTAGCTTGCCTTACTCCTACACAGTCGCTGTGGATTCGGGGGATGTTCTAGCACGTGTTCGAATGCTGTAACATCCTGAGGCATTGTTATGTATGCAATGTAACGGCTTTAGCCTTATGCTCAGGATTGACAGCACTCCTCACTCCCCTTCAATCCGCTAACACAGCGCGGGGGCCTGCATGGCCCGGGGATGTTGACCCATCCCCAAGCCCGGGAGAGAGAGAGAGAGAGCGCTCCAAGCCCATAGCAAAGAGAGCGAGAGAGGGAGAGAGAGAGAGAGAGAGATGGATAGATAGATAGACAGGGTTTTGTAGTTATAGGGCCTACTATATATAGGGTTTAGTGGGGTCGTGGGATGGTAGGTGGCATTACGTGGCTACAGGTGTTGAGGGTTGATGTTCTGTTTGCTTCAGGCTGGTGGGCCTGTAGGGAGGAATCCTGCCCCTCGGTTGTGATCCCTCGCTGTCCCCTTTCTTAGCTCATCCAGTTCGCTTGTTGGGTTGGTGTCTCAGGCCGAGCTGCAGCCCAGAAGCCCGACCTTTTAGAAAGGTGACGAGTTGGCTCCCAGCAGTTCTACCCAGCCAGAACGTCAGTAGAATGCCGAATCCCCCGTTCTCCCTCAGCCAAACCGCTGCATGTTTTGGGTTTGCTTGAGCCAGCCTCATGGTTTAGAGTTAGTTCTTCAAACCTGAACCCTCAGCAAATTTTGTCTTGTAGGGTTCAGGGTTGTGCCGCTCAACAGAGTTTTGCTCTCCAGGTTTGCCACGGCCTCTGTGCTTGTAGCGGAGATTGGCAGCCTTCCAACCGTGCTGCTGATTTCGAAGGCCATGGGACCCTATTTGAAGGAGTCGACAACTACATGTCACAGTACACAGAGTACACATGCGTTATATCATAGACTATCTATATCTGTTTCTGCTTCTACATCTATATCTATCTCTCTATCTCGATCTGCATCTCTCTATGTGGCTGTTGATTTCTTCACTTCGATCGATCTATCTCTCTTTCGATCCGTCTATCTTCTGTCTGTCTACCTATATTTTACAGATATATACGCAAGCACATCTCGAGACCCAAGTGTTGGTACTCTGATAACTGGGACCCCTTCTTGGCATAAAGCGTGAAAGACCCTAGTCAAGTATAGGTTTCACCTCCGATCGGCTACGCACCAAGCACCTCGCCTGGCATCTCCTAGCATGGGCGCCGATAAGTGCCCGCTAACCCTTTTGCACCCTCAATTCTTCGCAAGCCCTAACAAGCCCGAAACCTCCACCCTCAAGCGCTTAAAACCCCAAACCCGCCCAAATCCCCCGAAGCCCTTAAAGACTTGACCCTGGACTCCTCCAGGTCGTCGCCGATTTCGGCCGAGGGGAGTTGGCCCAATCCGCCGTGCGCTTCGAGGCCGTGGACTACTCCCTGGAGGTCGGACACTCCAAGGGTTCATGGGAGTTATAAGTGAGAGTTTCGAGAATTAGGGGTACCTTTTTTAGGGGCAGGGATCCTACTATTTAGGTTCCTCTATTTTCGGCAACTCCGAGGGTTCAGGGGTATAGGCTATAAGTGGGGTTAGTTTACGGTTTAGGGTGTAGTCTGAGGGTTCATGGGTAGTTATAAGTGGAGGTATAAGTACGCTAACTATAGTTTTAGGGTATAAGCGGGGTTCGAGGTAAGGTAACTAATTGTATGTATATCTCATTTGTAGGTGTAAGTGGGATTATACGTCAGGTAACTATATATAGTTACCCCCAATATTCTGGGACTGTCATTTTTTAGCTCCGGTTTGGGCTTTATTAGTTAGGGGGGTTCGAGGGGTTAGCATCTAGACTTTTCCAGACAATTGTGCCGCGGTGATGCCTAGAGCTTGACATTACCGTCTATGCTCGAACAATGCTTGTTCGGGCTCCCTATTAACGTAGTCCCGCAAACCCTTTCCCAGCTATCCACCTAGATCATGGTTTTATTATTCCTGATGTGTTGTTTGCGAGGGCGCTAGATTAAGGCTGAGGGTTCGACGATGGGAACGCAGAGAGAGAGAGAAAGAGAGAGAGAGAGAGAGAGAGAGAGAGAGAGTTGATACGGTCTACGAGGCTCACTGTTTCAGTGTCGTTGTGCACTGAGCCCCTAAACCCAAAGCCCAGAACAGTGCAGGGACCAAGGATTACCGCTCCACCACTTGGGATGGGATCGTGTAGCATGTCCGAGTTTGTCGCACCATCTCCTTGTAGTCAGCAAAAGCATCTTCACAATCATCGTCTGTATTTCGAGACCAAAATTCGCTCAGCCTAGACTCCTAGACATCTCAACAGCAACTTCAAAGGACTACTTGGCCAAGAGCTTCTACAAGACCGCATCGCTCCTGGCCGCGGCATGCCACGCAGCAGCGGTGCTGAGCAAGCAGGCGTATCAATTGACCGAGGGTCTAGAATCCTGAAGAGAGGAGGCAAAACAGGCTGTACCCTCAGCCCATTTAAATTTGGAGTTGCTCTATTGCAGTTGCGGACGGGCACCGGGATGATTGAAGATTCCAAACATTGGTGAGTTTTGACCATTGCAGGAGGAAGGAGCGTGTTTCCGTCGGTTATGTCGCTACTGTACTTTCAAGTTGCAGAATCTACCTGCGCAAAAACTTCCAAGATTACACTCCTGAGTCTGGGCTAACAAAACGGGCTTAGGCTTGTAGAGCTCATGCTTTACATGATCCCAGAGCCCCAACCATTCACCCTCAAACCCTCTGCAGGAGAGGGACCCAGATGCCTTCGAAAGTGGCTCGGCTTGATGCTTCAGGGATCAGGGTTCGCGAATCACGCTTTTTTTGTTGTGGGAACCGGTTCCAAGACTGATGGGTTTCAAATTGCAGGGTTAGGTGATTGACCTTGAGGCTGCATAGCATGGGATAATGATGCCTCTACTTGTTCGTTGTGGCGCTTCTTGTTCACCTGACGGCCCCACCAAACTGGGCTGCAAGAGGAAGGGCGATGTGCTTCGTTACATGCATGGTCTGCTGCGACAGACCCATCAGCCGTTGACGGACATTCGGTAAAAAGGACCGTACCTCGGCGCACCAGCGCACACGACCAAGAGTTTTATCGTGGAATTTCCAGTGACCTGACTAAGGCAGTGAGTGAACTGTCTTCGGTCGAGGGTTCAATCTGGGTAGCTTCGCTTCTGAGCCCGTTCCCGGCTCTGAGGTCAGTGCTGCTACCGCTTTGGGGCTTACGTCGGCCTAGCCTTTCAGGCTGACTCCGATTTCGGGATCTTAAGGCTTCAATTAAGTCTTTAGGGTGTATGGTTTTAGCAAAAAGGGTTTAGGGTTTAGGATATACGTATGTTTAAGGCTCACGGAATTTGATCAGTGTTCAATGTTAGATCGCTCGCTCGCCCGAGCGATTGTCTAGCGTTGAGAGCTTTAAAAAATGGCAATTGGTTGTATTGGGTGTCAAGAGGTTTTTGATCAGGTCTTTGTCGGGCTTCAAGATATGTCATGTCGTGTTTAGGTTATGCACTATGCATTTGACATGTGTGTATGTCTATATACATAGAGAGAGAGAGAGAGAGAGAGAGAGAGAGAGAGATATATGGAGATTGAGATTGAGATGGCGAGAGTCTGCGTGGCCTAGTGAGATTTATGTAATTACCGGTTACATGAACTCTTGCCACAGGGTCCCTGCTACCAACATCTTCGTTGTATGACCATTTTATCGCGGCACGTACTCTGCTATGTTTCCTACACCCTTTACCCAATGCGGCGGCCTCTCTACGTATACGAAGACCAGATGAAATACGCAACTTTCTCCAGGTAGTCGATGACATCTTGGATTTCGTCTCCACCGAGGAGGACATCGTTTGCAGTTTTGTGCGTCACGAACTTATTTGCATAGTCGTGTTACGAGGGCTTTGCAGAAGTTAATTTAATGGGGTGCTCGCAAGGGGTTCCTTCCTGAAATAGAAAGCGCAATAGAGCGAGCTCTGCATCTCGGCACAAGGCCTTGCGCCTGGAGTTTCGGGTTCAGGGGCCTTTAGGGTCTAAAAGGGGTTTCAGGGTCTCTTTAGTTCTTAGCGGTCCAGGACTGAAGACTTGCTGGGTGGGGTATGAGTGGTCGCAGCTGCGGAGATGTTCTGAGAACTGTAATTCCGCGCAGGGGAACGTGTTCGGTACGGAGCACCGGGCTTCAGGGAAACATGTAGTAGGTTGCGGTCCCCAACCAACCATAGAAACAGGTGAGCCATTGTGAAGTGTATACCTTACATATGAGACATATGAAATGTATGTTAGCTATCTGTCTTAGCAGGCTAGTTTTTCAACCCTAAGCCTGAATTGAAGGCTGTCGGGTTTCAGAGGGCCCACCAACACAGCTGCGGAGGAGTTGGGCAAGCCGGCCCTCGCAGATTTGAAGGCCCTGGAGTTCAGCATGTTTTTTGAGGGGGGTGGGGCTTTGGGTTTGGAGTTTAGGTTCAGATTTGTTGAGTGGTTGGGCTTAGGGCTGGGCCCGGGCCTAAACTCTAAACTAGACCAGAACCTCTCCTGCAGGTCCAAACTCCCTAAATGCTAGACTCCCTGAACCCTGAAGCTCCTTTGAGCGACCCTAAACCCTTTCTGAAATCCTAACCCCTAACCCCATCTAAAGCCTCCTTTGATGGAACCCTAAACCCTAAACTCCCTGTGAATGCTGTTTTATTGCTCTTTGTACGTATGTCTACCGACCATTACTGTTGCATGGCTCAAGAAAAAGTGAGTGTACGATTCGTGCTGTCGTGCACTATCTATAGGTTATCAGCCGTAGCCTAGTCGAGCCATATCCTTTTCCAGGTCGCTCCTGAAATCCTGCAGGTAACACCGGAATGGAGGACACAGCCGAGCCAGTGCCAACGGGTATCTCAGATATGACATTGGCAACTGATGAAGCAAGTGATCAAGGATTTCCTCCATTAATGCCAACAGGTGATAGTCATTTGCCGAATGACGGACTGGCAATCATGTCACATGATGCAGCGTACTCTCCGATTGATTCGTTGCTTAGAGAACGTGTCCCTACTACGCCAGGATCTATTACACCTGTTACTCCGGTAGGAATACCTGGACCATTGGCTCATGCTACGGGCGTGCCCAGCCCATCAACACCAATTTATTCACCTCATCTCCATCAAGCAAGCCTCACCCAGAACCTTCAGGTTGTCGATGCCAGGCAGTTGACGATTAATCAGGATACATCTCCGATGGTCGCCTTTGCCGCCGAGGCACGACACAATCAGATTATCGGCGAATTGGGAGCAGAACATCAGGAGCAGCTCCGTGCAATGTACAATAGTGGGCTTGCAGAGGTGACCAAGTTGAGGAACGAATTAGGCAATGCTAACATTGCGTTGTCGATTCAGAGGTCTGAAATGGGTCAAGGTGAAGCTCGTTTCCAGCAAACCGAAAGCGCGAGGGAACTCGCTGTCCTTGAAGCCAACCGGCAAGCGGAAGCTGCCCGTAGAGCTTTAGAGGAAGCCAACAGCCATGCCAGGCGCCTTCGCGAAGTGGAAACTTCTGCCCGTCAGAATGATGCGATGCGATCCCATGAGGTCGCTGACATGTCGTCTCGGATGGATGAACTGATGAGGCAGCTTCACGCCCAGCGCCAGCAGACTGAGGTATTGATTCAGCAGAATAGCGCATTAAGCTCCAGGGTTCGAGATTTCGAAGCTAGAGATGCTGCTTTGAGGATTCAAGAGGGAATTCCACAAGGGCCTCCACCTGGCATTCCCGTACATCCCATTTCCACCCCGAAGCATGGAGGTGACACTCCTACGGAACAGGCGACGGACGCCGGGAGGCGAACCTCTCCAGATGGCTCCAGCCCAGGTGGCGGTGGTGGTGGCGGTGGGCCTGATGGCAACGGCCCCAGTGGAGGCGATGATGATCATGATCGTCGCAGTCGGAAGTCCAAGAAGGATAAGAAGCATAAGAAGAAGAAGAAGTCGCGCAGGCGACGTAGGCGAGATCCTTCGTCTTCCCCATCTAGCTCTAGCAGTAGCTCCGGTGATTCGAGTTCTTCATCATCCCGCATTGATAAGAAGACAATGAAGAAGCTCCTTAAGCGGATGAGTGAAGCTGTTGGTGACCGTGGTGAAAAGCCCGAAAAAGACGACAAGCCCAAAGTGAAAGAAGCTGAGAAGATTACCTTCCCCAAGTTCCCGCAACCTGAGAGCTACAGGAACTGGAGGCTAAGGGTTCGCGAAGCGGTTGTTGCCGCATCCGATCGTCCCGATGATGCCTTTTCGTGGCTTTCCAAGGTTTGGGAGAAAGACGTCAAGGAAGAAGATCTTCACGACCCGGAAGGGTTCGTCACTTTGGATGCCAAGGTACTGTCGGCGGTCACTAACATCCTGGAAGGTGCCTTTGCGAGACAGGTCGATACCTTCAAGGAGCGAGAGGCGAATGCCGGGAGACTTGTTCGGGGACGACAAGTGCTTTTCAAGTTGGATAATTTCTTTTCTACCAACGCACAGCATGGTTCAGTTTACGAGTTCGGGGATCTCTTGTCAGTCAAGATGGTCAACGAGAAGCTTGAGACGTTCATGCATAACTGGGAAACTGTATTGTCAGGGATCCAGACTACCCCCGATGAGAACTTCCTTGAGCCCTTGTTCCATAGGCAGATTAAGCGCTTCAAAGACCTCGCACATGATATCAACATCTATGAAAGGGCTACACCAGGGCAGCCAGAGAAGACCTACAAGTTTTTGTATGATGCGGCTACGAACTACTTGAGTCGCAAGCGTCTTGAACGCAACCGGGAACGGATTGCCAAGCAATATGGTGCTGATGGGAAACCATCCGCCCCCGCTCCCAAGAAGAAGTTCGTCCCTAAGGGATTTTGTTTTGAGTTCGTACAGAACGGTAAGTGTAGCAAAGGCGACAAGTGCAAGTACAAGCATGAGGTCCCTGAGAAGAGAGGCCGGTCGCATTCAAGAGGTGGAGGCCGCACTCGTTCACCATCCGGCAACAACAATGACGGAAAGCCCAGAGAATGCAAGTTCTGGAAGAGTGGACGATGCAAGAAAGGAAGTGCATGCACGTTCCTCCACACAGGCAAGCCAAGCGCTGCTGCGACGTCACAGGGCGGCTCTCAGGGGGGAAGGCCAGGAAGCGCAGGCAGCAAGGGGAAAGACAAGAAAGGCCATCGTAAGTCGCGGTCCAACTCGAAGGGCTCTCAAGGGTCGAAGAACTCTAAGGGCAGCAAGGGTTCGGACAAGCGAAAGGGTCCTAAGTCACCAAAGGTCCCCGCTGCAGTCTGCATCCTAGGGGCATTGATCGCCGCGGCATCGGGTACCCAAGCCGACGCTGCTTATGCATTCCGGAAGGATATGCCCGATAGTCGTGGTGACATGTCATCTACCTTTTCATGTGCGTTGCCAGCTATTCGTTTCGACGATAATCCGATGCTCATCAACATCCCACCTGACGGAAAGATGTTGTCGACAGAACCCGAGACACGGAGGTACTTGAAGTCCTTCGGTGGGGAACCTCCTAGACCCAGTCAACAGGATGTCAAAGATGCACTGACGACAGCCAGGATGCTTAAAGCAACTCTGGATGCATATGGTTCCGGGATAAGGGCTAAGTGCGGTTATGAATGTGACACGGAATTCGGTTGCGACAAGTGCATTCCGAAACACATTGAAGCTACCTGTGTTGCAGCTACCAAAGCGGAAGCCCAGCAGCTCGACATCGAGTGGATCGCGGATACCGGCAGCGCCCAGGACCTGGTGTCACAGGGGGATCTCGGATCTTTGAGAAGCCATCGTTCCCAAAACCCTATCGGTATTGTGACGGCTAACGGGCCTAGCACTGCTGAGATTCAGTCCAACATCGCAGTTCCTTCATTGGGTATTGACAGTCATCCATATGTGTTGCCTAGCACACCTTCTGTTCTATCCGTTGGGTACAGGTGCATGGAGGAGGGGTTCGATTTCGTTTGGAGATCGGGTACAAGACCTTACTTTCAGTCATCTAGCGGTGAGCGGATATATATGGATGTGAAGGATTACGTCCCCTACCTCAAATCGTGGAAGGAAGGTGTGGCGGTACCTGCGAGGCGGAAGCCCCAGCCCAATGAGGACCATGAGAATGATCTGGTTCTTTCGCTTGAAGAGGCTGAGGGATATGCAAGGGAACTTCGGATCAACGGCGACTTTCGTCTGGGATCATGTTACAAACTTTTGAAATTGACACCATTCAAGTCTACAGGGAATTCGAGGAGAATGAAAGCTACTGAGAACGACGACTCGGTTGAAGATGAAGTTGGCAGGGACTACATAATCATCGGCGCTTGGATTTTCAGCGGGATGACCGGGATCACAAATTCTGTAGATCGTCATGCTCAGCTGACCAAGTACCTGATCGCCTCCATGAAGTCAAGAGGGTTGAAAGATACCTTTACGTCCATCTGCATCAACCATGGTGGCAATCGCCGGGTGCATCGAGACTTGTTGAAATATGATAACTCGCTCAATCACACTCTAGGCGTTGGAAGCTATCAAGGTGGTTCCGTATGGGTTGAGCGGAAGGACGACTTTCCCGTATTTCGCAGAGAAGGTGTAGCTGGTGGGAAATCAAAGTGCGTCAAGGTTACGGGGGGACTCGAAGTCGACGGAAGAGTATATGACACTCATGATCGAATGTTATCCTTCCACCCCAAGCTTTGGCATCAGGCACAGCCTTGGACAGGTGATCGATGGACCATCACTGCATACACGATTCGGGATGTAGACGGTTTGAGCTGGGAACAGTCAAGGTCGCTAATGTCGCTTGGGTTTCAGTTGAATTCATCAAGACGGTTACCATTTGTTCCATCATTGATTACCGGCGACAGCGATGAAGAGCTCACACTACGCGAAGAAGAAGAAGGCTGAAGCCGAAAAAGATAAGGTTCCTGAACCAGCTCCTCCCTTAATGAAGAGCAAGGCTAAGTCTAAGCCCAGCAAGCCTGATGCCGGGCGGAAGCCTGAGCCTGAGCCTGAGAAGGGTGCAGACATGTCTGATCTTTTTGATATTGAGGAGCATTTCGATGAAGCCGGGGAGTTGAAAAGTGCTGAGGATCAGCCACCTCCTCCTCCTCCTGTTCCCGCTGAGGCGGACAAGCGTTCTAGAGGAGAGAAGGTTTTACGCGAAGAAGCCAAGAGCAAACATCATCTGATGACTCACGTCCCAAAGAATCCCTTTTGCCCTACGTGCCAGAGAGCGAAGATGTTCAAGCCGCCTTCGTATCAAACGAACGGTTCCAGGTTCATTGAGTCTGAGAAATTCGGCGACCATCTCACTGGGGATCATCTCATCGTCTATCGCGACAACGAAGAAGAGATTAGGGATTCTCGACTAGCTTTGGTCATGAAGGACGTGGCAACAGGTTTCCTCGCGGCCTACCCCTCTGGACGGAAGTCTCAGGACGAGTGCTATAAGGCGCTCAACCACTTTGTTGCTAACAATGAGGATGTTGGCATCTTCTACAGTGACAATGCTCCTGAAGTCAACGGAGCAGTAGAAGAAATGGGCTGGAAGCATGAACATTCTAAGGCCTACATCCATCAGTCCAATGCCATGGCTGAACGTGCGATCAGGACTGTTACGGAAGGCACCAGAGCGAATCTGGAGCAAGCTGGTCTGGCTCATGCTTATTGGCCTCATGCCTTACAACATGCTTGTGTTGCCCATAACATAAGCCATCCCAATGGTACGAAGTACTCTTCATGGACTTTGCGGTTCGGCAAGGACTTTCATGGGCCATTGATTCCATTTGGTTGCCGAGTAGACTACTGGGTCGGTACTCGAGAACAGCGGAAGCTGCAAGGGTACGAAAGGTTTGAGAGTTCATCAGAACATGGAATCTTCATGGGTTATCACTTCCAACCAGGAATGCGTTGGCGTGAAGAGATGTTGGTAATTCCGATATCTAAGCTGAATGGAAGTGACTTCTACGAGTACCACAAGCCTATTAAGGTGCATCAATTGAAAGTGCCTGACGGTGAGTTCACTTTCCCCATGGTCGACCGTTATAACCGTGTCCGAGACGGGCTAGCGCATGACGCCATTGAAAAGCCTGTTGTTGAATCTCTGAGAAATCAGGATGCGGAACCAGTCGTAGATCCTCCTGGGGACGGTGAGGCCGAAGTAGAAGTACCTAAAGTTATTGATCCCAAATCAGGTGACCTCGTTGAGTTGCCCGAAGGCGGACGCTTCTATGACTCCGGTGGAACTCTTGGTAGGAGATATGGAGGGTCCAGAGGTTCAAAGAAGCCGGATAGCATTCCTTCTCATATATGGGTCAATTTGTCCAAGAGGCAGAAAGATAAGGCGATAGCGGAAGAAGCATCGAAGATCGCTAGGGAATATCATGAAGGTGCCGATCGAGCAGGTGGCGGATCATCGAGTTCAAGGCCTGCTGCGACGCTTGGTGCGTCCCGAGATCGATGGGAGATCAAGGGAAACAAGTTAGTGCGGTATCATTGTGTTCCTAGACGAGAACTTTTCTCTCCTGATATCACCGATTGTCCCATTCCCACTTCTAGGATAAAGCCGACAAGGATCTTGCAGATCATCCCCGTGGGAACGGAGGACACTGTTGCTGATGAAGATGATTGGACAAACCCGCGTAGAAGGAACAAGAAATTGCCTTTTAGATGGACCGGCAAAACCATCTTTGAGATCCTACCCTTGGATACTAGCAGTGCTCATATCGTGGGGGAACCCTATCCGACTATGCCAACTATCCCACGTAGTGGGGAACATCGCGAAAAGATTGGTAATGACCATCAGTTCACCCAATCTGAGCTGGAAGTTATGATGGCCTTAGTGGCTCGTCCGGTTGGCAAGAAGGAGCTCGCGGAGAACAGTGATGCCCAGAAATCACTTGATGTGGAATGGGATAAGTTGATGCAAAAGCGAGCATGGGATATGGACAACCCACGGGAGTGGTCAGAGATCTCGGCGGAAGCCGTTAGACGGGGTCGCAAGGCCCACGTTGGACGTGTTTTCGAAATCTGTGTAGAGAAAGGGAGCGAACTCCCCAAAGGAAATCCCCTGAGGAAATTCAAAGGCCGAACGGTCTTCCAGGGTAATAACGTCCAGGACGAAAGCAGCAACGCCGCCCTGTTCTCGGAGTTAGGTTCTAGCCCTGCTTCGATGGAGGCGGGCAAGGTGCTGGATGCGTACGGATCCCAGCCAGGTTTCGCCTGTGAACAGGCCGACGGTAAGCAAGCTTACACTCAGACGACTTTGAAAGGCGCTGAAACTTGGGTTCGATTGCCAAGGGAGCGGTGGCCTAAGTCCTGGGTTGGCAAGTTTAAGGATCATGTAGTTCGGCTTTTCCTTGCGCTGTACGGACACCCTGATTCGGGGGGCTTCTGGGAGAAGCATTGTGAGCAGAGACTCAAACAAGTGGGTTTTGATCTTCTGTTTCCTTCTTCATGGCCTTCGGTTTTCTTTCATCCTAAGCTTCGCCTACTTTTAGCTGTCTACGTCGATGATTTCAAGATGGCTGGACCTGTTGAGAATGTGCAGGAAGGGTGGAAGCTGATCGGGTCCAAGATCGATATGGATAGCCCGACTCCACTTGGAAGATACCTTGGGTGTGAACATGTAGAGAAGAAGAAAGTTCAACTGGGAACAGCTGACCATCCCTTTGCCCACATCTTTGATAAGAGCATTCCTGACCCCGCGGCCAAACCTTCGGTTCCGGCTACATCCCAGGATTATACGGAGTACTTTCCTGATGAAGGTGTTATTGTTCGCCATCATATGCAGCCTCGCAAAGCTAAGTATGCTGTTAGCGCTGCGGAAGCAGACGTCTTGAACATCGGCGATCTGCGGTTGACCGAGCGTCAGCTTCTTGGAAGTACTTCTGCAGAAGAACAATGGGATGATGGTTTCCGGGGAGGTAAGGCTTCGGGACTTTGGACGGGAACCACTTATTTGTTCGATCGTGGTATTGACAAGCATCATGCCGTGGCTGCTGTTAAGCGCATTCGTGACAAGAACACAGCTAAAAAGGAAGCTAGGAAACAGGCTTTCTATGACATCAGCCAGTTGTCTAGTGGCACCGGATGCATGAAACAACCCGTCAACATCATCGAGTATGACATGAAGTCTTTTCTTGAACAAGCTGTACAAAAGTACAAAGACCTTGCTGGCCCCAAGTACCACACCCTCAAGTCAGCCTCTACTCCATTCGCCGACGAGAAGATCGCGAGGCCCATCGATGATGAGGCCGAGGCAAAGGGTGAATTGGCTCCTATCGCTAGCCGAGTTCTGATGAAGCTTTTGTTTGCTGCCAGGATGGCTCGTTATGATCTTTTGCGGGCTGTTCAGGGATTGGCTAGCAGAGTTACCAAGTGGTCTGCTGAATGTGACCGGGCTTTACACCGATTGATGTGTTATGTGAATTCCACCCTAGACTTGAAGTTGAGGGGATTCATCGGTGACCCGATTGACCAGTGCAAAATATGGTTGTTTGCTGATGCAGATCACGCAGGTGAGCATGATAACAAGAGTACATCAGGATGCTTCGAGGCTTTGGTCGGACCAAACACGTACTTTCCTTTGGCGGCTTACAGCAAGAAGCAAACCTCAATTTCTATTAGTTCTACCGAGTCCGAGGTTGTGTGCGCCAATATAGCTTTGAGGACTGTTGGTTTGCCATCCTCCGCTTTGTGGAGTGTGCTCCTGAAGGCAGGGGGGGTTCAGACGCATCAAAGCCGTGCGCACCCCGGAAGGGAGATGCCTGTTTGGCCAAATTCCCAGATCAGGATGTTGCCTCTCAGGTACCGAAGACTGGTAGACACGAACTTATTGATTGTCGAGTAGCTGTTCTTTCAGGCGGTGACAGCATCCCTGAACCCGTTGAGCTCGCATCCCATCCTCTTCGAGATGTATGGTTGCTCCGGGGGGACAAATGGTCCAGAACAGAAGAAGCTGTTGCTTGGGAAGAGCTCGAGAATGCCTCCTATATGGTTCCGAAGGATGCTAAAGTCATCTTGTGCCTGTACCGGAAGTCATCATTGGAGTATCGTCGCTCTGCGGAAGCAGAAGCCGAATTGAATTATGAGGCTTACAAGCTCCGTCATGGACTTGGCGACTTCGAGTACACCGATGATGCAAAGATCAGATCCGATCATTCATTGATCATGGCTGCACCACATTGCATGCAACCTGTGATGTTGGAAGATAACCAAGCCACCATTAGGATCATGGAGTCCGGAAGGTCACCGGCATTTAGGCACACAGACAAAACCCAAAGAATCAATCTCGGATGGGTATCGGAACAGTTCAGAAGGAAGCATTATGATCTCGCGTACATTAGTACCTTGTTGCAGTCTGCCGACATTTTGACCAAGCCATTTACCAACATTGACAAATGGAAGAGAGCGATTTTCCTCATTGGCCATGTCTATGTCAAACCATCAAGGCCTGCTTCGCCAATCGTCGTGCCGGACAACCTCGAGAAGAGGATCGAGCCCGAGAGCAACGGGGTTCTCATTGAATGGGGACATGATCCGTCGTTCTCTCTGCTCGGAAGGGCAGACGATAGTGGTAGCGGTAGCCCATCTGTCGTTCGGGTCACTTATAGCATGGACCTTAACAGTACTCAGACGAGTAGGGACTTGCTCAAGGTTGTCAAAGGCTATGCCAAGTCGAATGTTCCCATTACCGTTTGGGTTGACCTGCGCTTTGCGGGGGGTCCTGATGACCGCAAACACTTTGGCAAGCTATGGTCTTCTTTCGTCAACTTATAAGCACCGGATTGGATTTGAATAACTGTCGTTACGTCGTGATTGCTCCCTGGGATCATTTCTCATGGAAGATGGATCGAGTTATCAGGTGGTGTTCCAATCATGAGTGTACGAGTTTTGAACTTCTTGATGGCGAAAGATCAGGCAATTTAGGTCATTGGAGATTGCATACTTCCTACAAGAATTTGCCAATTGAAGTGATGAACAATTTTCATGGCTGTAAGCTCAAGAACATTTCAGAGCCACAATTTCCTGTTCGACAAGCTGCGGTTGCGGTACAAGTTACTCTGAGCGAAGATCCTATAGGAAGCGCAGCAGTGATGGCATCCTCTTTGCCCACCGTTTCTCTGGAGGAGCGTCGCCGACGCATCGAGGCTTTCCGCAGGGCTCTTAAGGACCCTGATTGCCTCGCGGAAGCGATGGCCTTTGAGGAACCGGCATATTTTAAGGATGCCTACGGCGTCGTGAAGGAGGCGTACCAGTACAAGCTGGTGGACCAGTGGAGCCTGCGGAGTCTGATCCGCCAGAGGCCATTTTCCTCGGCCGTATCCGAAACGGCGAGTGGATTGGTCTGCGGAAGCAGTACCCCTACGCAGGTTTCCCCCTCCTGTACGAGATGTGGCACCGCCATTTCAACAGCCCGGCACATCAGGGAATGCCGATTGAGGGCTTCGAGCTCCACGGCGATTCCCTCCTGACGGAGTGGACAGAACTTGTCAAGGCTTATCTCCGCGACCTGGCTTATGTGGGGCATGCCACAAACGCCGAACGGGCTCTCAAGGCCACTGAGCCGTTTGATGTCTGTCACAGAGCGCATGTGCTATCCCAGGAAACCCTGGGCTACCACGAATTAATGCCAGCTGCCACGGCGTTGCTAGACTCGGTGTATACTCCAGCCCTTCGCAGAATCGAGCATCAAGAGCAACCAAGCTCGTATTTTATTATCGGAGGAGATAGCTCTCTCGCCTTGGTGACCCGCGGCGACGGTGGACGCGTTCTGATGAAAGGGACGATGGAACCGTCACTCCGGGAGGAGATGACCAAGGACCTCCGCATGGATGGATGCTCGGTCGTCATGCGCTGGGGAAAAGGACTTGGAGACATCGTGTGGCACGTGGAACAAGAGCTCAACTGAGTCCAGAAGTGGAAGAACGGCCAGGAACCGCTCGCACCGGAAGGTGTCGACATTATCATTCAGTGGGGTGGTAATGACGTCTATGGCGAGTACGGTTACAAAGGCTTTTCCTTCCACATGCGCAATGCGTGGGTTCGTGTTGATGATGCATTGCATGACACCCTTTCCAATTGGGAGACCAAGGCACGCAAGGCCGTCGAAGACGCGAAAGATGCCCTGGTTCGTCTCTCATCCCGGAAGGGAGTGTCCTCTGTCACGCTGGTGGCTGGCCCCCACAATGGGGAATTCTATGGTCTCCCGGAGGTCTATGACCTGGAGATGGCACGCCATTCCGACGAGGTAAAAGAGCGAGGGATCCGCATTGTCGATCCCCAGGCCCACATCCTTGCAACAGAGCGCTACGATGGGTTTCACATGGAGGCTACCCACGACAACGTGAAGGTTACCACCAGCTGGTTCTTTCACCTTTGCTCTGCAATCATGTTCGAGCGGTGGCTTGTGAAGCACGCAATGGAACTTAAGGCCAATTCGCGTGGCATCCTCTTCCACAACCACTTTCACCTCGGACTCGGCTTGGAAGAGCTCGACATCCCTCCTACCACGGACTTGCTCATTCCGGCGGAAGCTGAGATGGTGACTTTCCCACCTGAGGCACCGCCCGTGCAACGTTTCCCAGAGGAGGAGATTGTCTTGAACCAGCCGATCCTCAGCTTGGAAAAGCTTGACGAGCTTGAGGGTGTACCGCCCACTGACTATGTCAATGAAGTAACGAAAGAGTCAGAGGAGCTCACGGTTGAAGACATGGTGTCTCGTAACCCGAATCCGGAGGACGAGCGCCTCACCGTGGAAGCGGTTGACCCCGGCTCGGAGATGGAACAAATCGTTCGGAAGATGATTGAGTCGGTGAACCTGGTGATGACGGACAAGGAGGCTGAAGAGGTCGCCCAGGAGACGGGTGTTGCTCCCTACGAGTATGTTGAGCCGAATGTCACAGCTACATCTGTCGTGGATGGTGAGGCAGTCTCTACGATTGCTACTTCCGATATCCCGACGGAGGTCTGGGACTCTGGTCCGATGGCTGTGGACTACGGCGCAGACGATGATGAGGAGCATCCCCGCGGAAGTGGTGGACCCATCTGGCTTACACCGGATCAGCTGCCTGATGTCAAGGGTCGCATGGGATACTTTCGCCTCAATGAGATGGAATGTGTTTCGTTGGACAAGAAGCTGTCGTGGCACTTGCGTGGGCATGCCAAGGACAAGGGATTCCGCACTGTTGAGTTCGATGAAGAGCAGTCTGCAGAGATTGGTGATGTCTTGAAGGTCATTGGGAAACAGTGGTCCCGCCTGACGGTGATGACCATCATTGACCTGTTGACGTCAGATCACTGTGACAAGGCACGGTTCGAACTCCAGGCGGAAGCCTTGGACGAGGAGACACGGTTGGGCCGGGGAACAAACTGGCACTTTACTCGTGTCCGAGCATTCCACGGACACAATGCCTGCTTGCTCGTCCTCGACAGCGACCCGCTGAAGACCACTGTCAAGCAGTGGGCCCTCGATGACAAATGGATCCCGTCCTATGTTGATCTACCGATCACGGGTCCATACCCTTATCGGGCAACGGCCTTCGATCTGATGCCAAAGCTGGCGTACCACGCCACATACTGGCGAAATTTCATGAAGATCGTCAACACAGGCCTCATCCCGGGAGGGAAAATGACTTCGAAGGGCAACAGCGGGAGGCCCTTCAACATGTTCGCGATGGAGCCTCAGTGGGAACGCACCTCCAATCAAGGCGTCCGCCCTGGCGCCCAGCTGGAATTTGTGATAGACTTACAGCTCGCCGCTTGCGATGGCTGTCGGTTTTTCGAGACAAAAGCTGGAGCGCTGCAGACGCCGGATTGGATCAGCAACCGGGCCATTCTGTATGCATATGACCGGTCGACTCAGGAGATGATCTGGGCGAACCGAGCATACGAACCAGCGCGGAAGCGCTTGGCCCAGGCGTGCAAAGACAAGAGCCTCAACACGCCCATTTATGGCGAGCGGGGTCACCAGGAGCTGGTCGATGCAAACGGCTATTGCTACAACTACCTCGTGGCAGGCCTTGGGTATCGCAACTTCGACACCTGGAAGGACGCCGCTAAGGCATGCAAGGATGTCTATGACCTTGATTTCTACCCAACAAGCATGTGTGGTCTAGACATTCGCATCCCGGAAGGGCATGCCTTGCAGGGCTCAGAGTCATTGTACAAAATGGTGGTTCACGTGGCTCCAAAGCAACCTCATCAAAAATGCAACGATGAGTCGGATTGGCGTCGCCAGGAGAATGTCAGCATTCCTTCTTTCGCTTGCCCGAGCTGCGGTACATCCAACGTTGATGGCGCAATCTGTTGTTATCGATGTGAGTCTCGATTGGAACCGCACTCAGATGTGAGCATGGCCTTGGAGAACACCCGTGCCAAGCAAGTTGCCGCCCGGAAGGGTGAGCCCCTGGATTACAGGGCATTGCAACCAAGCGGGGAGGTCAACTCCAATCGTGCCACGGGCAACAAGAGGGATCGGAGTGCTGGCTCTGGCCCAGCCGCTGTTCGCCAGCAGGCCGCCAAGTACCTCGGAAAGGCCTTGAAGGCGGGTTCTCGCACTGTTGTTGAGCGTCAGTCTCGTGATCCGTTCACGGCCTACAACAATGCAAGATTTGGCATATCCATTACGGGGCTTGAGCAACTCATGATTTTCGCCCGAATGAGGATCGCCAACCCGCCGAGGTCACGCCAGATGATCCATGACCGCACTGGCTTTGACGGCGCAGCCAAGGTGAGCTTCTCATTCCCACCGGAAGGTGAGGACCTGACACTTACGGACCACTGCTTTGTGGCGTTCGTGGACAGGTTCTACAAGCTTGATGAAGCCGCCTTGTTGGCGTTTGCCGTCCATCGCAACGGCTACGTCATGGACATCCTTGGCTTTAGCGGTCGCACATTGAAGCCGACCGGTCCAGTGGTACAGATCTTGGCTAGGATTGTGGGATTCTTCTAAGACGAGGTACGGTATGCAGTTGAGCGCGGCGAACAAGTGCCTGAGTTGGTTTTGCCTGCCAATCAGGAACTCCGCGTCCCGGAAGGGCTCACCTCTGTTGGGGATAGACAGCTGAACGAGCTTCTCATCAACACGAAGTTCGCGAGACAGCTTCCCGGCGCCAAGGGCGTCAATGAGAGGATCGGGTATGCCTTCAGAGAAGGGAGGACGGAGATGAGAGGCAGATCAGCTCAGCCACCGATTCCAAAGGCGAGGCCAACAACCAGAGCTACCGGCAGTGCACAGCGGTTCCTCCAAAGCCACGAGCACGCCCTCTTGACCCTTCCCCGGGAGTGGCAGCTACCCGCCTGCGGCCAACAGAGCCCAGCTATCCGCCACCCGGAAGGGATGTGCCAGGATCGTCAACGGATGCGCCGATGCGTCCGCCCGAGCCAAAGGGGCCTCCACCAACGATCTTGGTTGTCGATTCAAGGGGGAACCCTATTGACCCATCGCAGCCTCGCCGACCTTACTTCACCCGGCATGATGCGCTGCTTTGGGCTCGCCTCAAGGCGTCTCGGGACAAGAACGTTCCCAGAGGCATGGAAGATCGTGCAGTACCAGCATTTCATGATTTGAACGACTTCCACCTCCTGGCACCGGAGCACGTGGGCTACTTTCTCTCTGGCTGGAAAGAGACCCAAAACGGGATCCGCCTGTACTGACTGCCGCGTCTTGTGCAGTACAGTAGCAGCTAATTAGTATTTTCGGTTCGTTGTGTTGTCTTCTCCACCCTGACGGGTCGGACATGTAAGAGTAGTTTATCTGCTCCATGTCCATTGTTCTGCCTCCCTGACGGGACGGCCTATGTAAAGGGCCGGAACTGATGGGACATGGCACGTCAGGAGTGTTGAGATCTCTCTAAGAGCTTCGTTGCACCTAAGGTGTAAAATCAGCCTGCTTTTGCATTCGCAACGTGTTGGTAGCATACTGTACTTCTACTTTCGCCTCTCTTCGCTGCCCTAAGAGGCGCGGGGGGTGTTTTATTGCTCTTTGTACGTATGTCTACCGACCATTACTGTTGCATGGCTCAAGAAAAAGTGAGTGTACGATTCGTGCTGTCGTGCACTATCTATAAATGCCGGGGCACAAAGTCACCTGGTCGCTTAGACCTTTCGCGGCTTCGGCAGGCGGAGAAAGGGTGTTCAAAAAAAATCCCTAAACCCCCATGCAAAGCCCCTTTTAGGAACCCTAAGCCTTGATATAAGGCAAATTTACAACCTAAACCCCTTAGAGCGCTTAAAGCCCCCTTTTAGGAACTCTTAAACCCCCATCTAAAGCCCTTAAACTCCCTAAATCCCTCAAAGCCCTCCTTTAGGAACCCCAAAGCCCTCAAATCCCACCTAAAGCCCCTAAATCCTCCCCAAACCCCCCATCTAAAGCCCCCCCCCACCCACCCATCCCTTTTTTTTAGGATCTTAAGTCTAAAGCCCCCCCCCCCCACCCATCCCCACCCATCCCTTTTGTTTAGGAGGGCAACCTCGGAGCTCCGGTGCTCTTCGCGGCCCAGCCCGGGGCCTTGGAGCCGGCTGCCCGGGCGGAGCTCCTCGAGGCCTCCCGCCTCGCCTCTCGAAGCCCGGGGGGGCTTTTGGGGGGTGGTTTAGGGGGTTTAGGATTTATAGGGTTTAGGGGTCTAGGGTTTGCGGGTTTAGGGGGTTTAGGATTTATAGGGTTTAGGGGTTTTAGGGGTTCTAGGGTTTAGGGTTTAGGTTTTAGGGGAAGGCTCTGCCTCAGGTGCTGCCCTTGCCGGCATACAATCTCAGTCCGTGCTCAAAAAAGGTTTTAGGGGGTTCCCTGAGCAGCTCCGTTGAGGGTCCCTTAAGGGAAGCCCGGAAAGGAAGCTCCAGCAAACCCCGAAACCGTCAGCCCATCCCTGAAAGATCCTCAGCCCTACACTCCGAATTTCTAGATGCGGGTATTCCCAGAGAGTCTTCAAATACACCTTGAAAGGAAGCCCCTTCCCTTACGGCTCCTTCAAAGGGTTCCTTTAATTGACTAAGAGTTCCTTCAAGGGCTTTCCCGAAGGGTCATGGGTTGCTAGCTAGCCTTTAGGATTTATGGCTGTCTGTTTTGGGGGGCTGAGTCATGGGAACATCTTACATGCTTACATGGTTCTGGGATTAAGAGTACCATCACGAAACGGGGTGTTTCCAGAGGCTTTGAAAGGGTTTAAGGCTCTCGAGGGTCTCTAGTGTTTCAGGTTTCGGGTTTGGGATGCCCCGAAACTCCAAGTCGGTAACCTCAAGTTCTGTTGCAATCCCAGGATCCGCCCAAAGGATCGTAAGGTTGTTTGGTGCCCTCAAACTACTTCGAGTTTTGAAGCCCCCAAGAGCTAGCAGGATTCTCTCTAGGCTGTCAGGATCCCGAAGGTAGGGCTAGTAAGGCTTGCCTGCCCACCACAACTGCCAGCTTTGAAATTATCTATAACTAGCTCTGCGCAAGATTGACTCTACTTAGGAGGCGGCAGGGTCCAGGCACACTTCGAGTTGCAGCTAACCCACCAGGCTCGGAAGGAACTTACCGAAGCCCGAAACTGGCCCGAAAAGGCTGAGGCCGCACGAGCATAACACGACTGTTGTCCATTTAAATGCGGCGCAACACCTGAAGTCGCCCAACAGGCCCTATAGAACCCGAAAGCCTCCAATGGTGACTCGCAGAGCCCTCGGCCTGACTCTCTCAGCTTCTTGTCAGAAGCAGGCCATTGACCGGCGACTAAGTCGCGAGGGCGACGCGCACGCAAAGGGGGAAGACTGACTTTCGGTCCGGTCATAGGAGGATTTAGAACTCTCGCGACTTGGGTTAAGGTTTAGGCAGCTTCATATGAGCTCATATCGTGACTGATTCGCGGGCGTTTGGGCGTAGCGCTTCTTTCGGATAAAGCGGTTCCGTGGGGAAGCCTCAGCCCGCCCATTCCTGTTAGGACTTCGGCTGGGGTTGAGGTAGAGGACCGATTTTAGAGGCATAACCTTTGCACCCACTCTATGACAAAGAGATCGGAGGTATCATCAGGTCTCAGTCGGACTGTGTTTGAGTGGGTAGTTAGGATTCAAGTTAGCATAACTAGCTCGCGGTTACGGCCCCCCCCAACGAAACTTCATCACAAGAATCCCGTCTAGAATCCAGAAAAGTCTTCGGACCTCTGTTACCAACTTGCATGAGTCCATACCCCTTATCTCTTCTTTTCCGGGCCGCTTTGCCTCCAGCCCAAGGTTTATATGCGGTAGCAAGTGTTTCGATTGTTTGTTTGTTTGCAAGCTTGAGCTTTGCCTGAAGAATTCTCGACGAGAATGCGCGGTTTAGGGTTTAGGTTTTTAGCTGGGCGTTTCAAACTGTTCTCGTGACTTTCTCTCGAACCATATCGTCTTGATAGAAGGTCGGCCAACGTCCATGAGAGCTCAAACCCCTGAAGATTCTCAACTTGCTGGATGCAAACACAACCGTGGACTTGATCCGATGTTGTGCTTTGTCGTAAACCCAGACGCTAAACCCTAATCGTAAACAGCTCAACCGCGAGTGTCGGGGTCTTAATAATTACCTATACTATTTTGGGGTTCCTCCTGAAACGTATAGATTAATTAATGGGCCCGTAAACCCCGTTGTAACTATTAAGGCCCCTGCTATAGCCGTTGCGGAAGCCGACCGCTGCTCAGGCGATTTGGACCTCGTCCGCCGCTACGTGGCAGAGGGGAAGGGTGTCGAGAAGTCAAAGGCCTGCCATCGGAATGTTGTGCTTATCTAGAGGCTCCATAGTAGATCCTTTTGGGGGTTCATATTTAGAGTCAAATAAGGTAATCCCAAAACGGAATAAGGTATTGGTTGTAGGGGTTTAGGTTTAGGTTGGCAGAGTTTGGGTTCAAAAAAGGGCTTTGGGGTCCGGTATTGAGGATGACAGCACCGCCCTAATGATTGAGCCCCCCCAACCGACCCCATCCCCGGAAGTTTGGCTTAGTAAAGGGCTGGGAATAAGTAGTAATTCACTATATCTGAAAAGGGCTCCATATAGTAGAACATGCCTCATGGCCAAGTTCGACTGACCAAGGCTTGTAGATGACAACCCTTACTAGAGCCCAAGTCGCGAAGAGGCGCTGGCAAGGCGTTTCGTCGATTTGGCATCGCTTGAGTTGGATGCGCTGGGCCCTCAGAGCTGAGGCGCCAAGCAGTTTTGGCTCGATATACATATATATATATATATATATCTATCTATCTATCTACATAGAATATACATATATATATATATATACACTCATAGTATCTCTCCATGTATAGTTCCCTCACAGCTATGCGTACAGCACACCAAGCCCTCTTCGTATTATTTAGCCCCTTAAGGGTCCCTAGAGTATACATGGGGCTTCCTCAAACAGATGTTGGGATCCTCGCATTGGGAAGCGTCCAGACACGACAGGTCCATAGAAGAAGGGGCAGAATGGCGAAGCCTTTTATGTAGCACTGTCTTTGTATTGTTGTTTATACAGGTTGATATTGTTATTGTAAACCATGGCTTTTACACAAAAAACAACACAGAAGATTGCAATGTTCTCTCGGAGGCTGTAACTAAGAGGGCATTCGAGGTCTGGGCTTCGGAGGTGAAGGGCTGAAGCCCTACCTCGAAGAGCCACGGTACCTTAACAAAACGTAGTTTAGGGTGATGTCCACTGTTTTTTAAAGGTTTATATGGATGGCTTATGTGGCAGCATATGGCATTTTGCAGGGCTGCTCACTCCGTGCAGGAACTCAGAGACAAGTCATACTTGTGTGGCAGAGGTTGGTCGTGTGGCTTGTGTCAGCTTTAAAGTTTTAACTGCTCAGCATCGGCGCATGGACACAATGCCCACCGACTTATCATAAGTAAATCCGAACTTCACTAGATCCACAGTAATGAGGCCTTTGTTGAGAAAGCAAGTTAATCTTTGTTGTTTTCAGGTTACGGTTGCCCTGCATTTCAGCTGGAGCCCTGGGGAAAAGTCTTTCTTGGGAGGGATGGTCGCACGATTGCAAACCATTATACTGATTCTTGCTCGCGCTTTACCGTATACGGCGTGGCCTGCATCTTACGTATACGCAAGCGAAAAACCTTTTCAACGCCACCTCCAAAAAGCAAAATGTAGCAGTGTTTCAGACCGGGAGGCCATTCTGGTCTTGTTATTCACCAAACTGCAAAAGCCATCCACCAAAGCATCTTAAAGGGATTATCCTTCAGTGACTTCCACTGAACTACACTCTAAACCCTCCTTTGGCGAAAAAGGCTGAGACACACCTTCGGTTGTACACTACCGAAAATGGGCTTGCTGCTCATCGTTTCTGAATGTGTCTCTTTTGTTTCATGCTTGTTTGGACGGAAGCCCTTGGACGAATGACATCCGCACAAGGATTTGTTTTCTCCGCTGTTGTTCGCTTTCTCGGTTGCCGATCTCATAGTTTGTCTGCTGAGCGATGGTTCAAAATCTTCGTAGTTGAAGAAGGTCGTGGGTTCGTGTTTGGTGTGCTAAACATGGGGCTGTCCCCTAGATTCAGATGCGTGGCAGTATCAAATCCCCTACAAGCCTATTCCTAAAACCCCCCAAACCCTGAAGTTTTACTGTAAGCCTGCAGACCCAAGACCACGACGCGTAGACATATACACACTAAAACCCTGCATCGTAGGCTCGTCCTAGCTAGGCGGGAGGCAAAACAAACCCGTCAAAGCTTGAACTCCCAGACAAACAAGCCCTCACCTCGGCACCCCAAAAACCCTGCACCCCTAAATCCTAAACTCCCCTTTTCAAACGCGCCGGAGAAAGGCTAGAGCCTGGTGAGGCACGGGAAGGACTGAGGCTCTTTGCCGAATTCGTGGTCGTTCGCTCCTACTGAAGCGCGGCCCGCGCGATCCTGTCGGCATCGCTGGCCCAAAGCAAGCCTATGGTTTAGGAGTTTTAGGGTTGAGCGACTGAGTGCCCTGGAGAGAGAGAGAGAGAGAGAGAGAGAGAGAGAGAGAGAGAGAGAGAGTATGGGGTTTCAACACCTGAGCCCCATTCTCAGTGTGATTAAAACTATAACTCAAGGCAAGCCCATTTCGGGGTGTAGGGTTTAGAAGTTTAGGGTTTCAAGACCTGAGCCCCAACACAGGCCCACTTACTACTGTTGCGCAAGCCCCATAGCCAGCGCAGGGCTCGACCCCAAGATTCAAGCTCCGACCCGTAACAGGAAATGTTTTCGTGATTAATAAGTATCATCATTACCACTAATGGGTGATTGTATTACTCGGTTTATTATTTCTGTTATTGTTCTTTTGCAACTATCTGTTAGAATGGTTAGTACGAGTATACAATTGCTTGCATCAATTGGCATCATTGGTCATTGCTGTCATGGTTATCGTCATATTACCAATCTTCTGATTATTTGTATTCTTATTCTGATGAGGTTAAAATGCCAGGTTATTTCCATTTCTGTGCATATGTTCGATGCCACAGTCAAGATTCTTGCTGCTGCTGATGTGCTTCCTGTTATAAGAGGTTAGAAGCCGTCATAAGCATGTGTTGAAGATGAGCTGTAGCACGGCCGGTGCTTCGGATGGATGTCCACAGCCTAGAGCCTGTCGGATACAGGAGCTTCATGAACCGAGAGTTCCAAAGAACTTCTCACATCGATTCATTTTCGGCAACTGTCCAAATGCGGCAAGTTCCCCTCAGAAGCACGACAGCACCCTTAGTCCCAAACCTGGAGAAGAAAGGTACACATGCAAGTGTGGGTCGCACCCGTAGCCCACACACTGCCTACTCAGCATCGGGTTGGTTGAGGTGTTACATCGGTTTCAAATCTTGTCAGTGATAAGGCTTCGGGTAGTGTAGCGGTCTGAACGAAACTAGACCAGGGTTTGGGCAGCTGCAGGCCAGGAGGACAAGAGCTAACCTGCGGAAGCAACCCACAAACTATTCAAGCCGCCACGTTAGTCTCCGATCCCCGAATTTAGATTTTCGAACAGGGGATCCCAACACAACTCTATGTACCAAGACCTGCTAAGATCAGTATTGAAAGAACTCCTACATGTCGAAGCCGGCCCAAAATAAAACAGCCAACTAGGCCAAGAACCCGGACTCCCCAGAACCCAACCCTGCACGGTGCGCCGCGGCGCCCTGGCACGATTCTCGTGATGCATGGCCGCGGGCGCGCCGTCAGGGCTAAATGTTTTAATTCTACCGGTATAGATCTTCGAGATGCTCGGGACGTCGTCACGAAGTTGAACTCCTAATAGTCTGCATGATTGGGTTCTGCCTCGTAAAGCTCACGGGACAAACATCCGCCGCAAGTAAACCCTAAACCCTAAACTTTTGAGGCAGTGAGCGCTTAAACCTTTCAAAGCATTGAAGGGCTTGGAGTCTCAATCGTCGTGGCGTGTCCACGCATCTCCCGAATTCTTCTGACGGCCAGCCCTGTGACGAAAATCTCTCCCAGTGCTCGGGTCTACTGCACTTGCACTGTATTGTAAGGTTTTTCCTTTGAGGGCACCCAACCCTAAGCCTTTCTGACGGGCCCCTATAGAAGGGCCTTCGGGCGTAGCAGGTTTCGGTTGCATGGCTGGTGCCTTAACATTCCAAGACCCTTAACTTAAGACCCTCAAGCTTCAACCAGAAATACCTCAAACCCAGTGTCCTCCTTCAGGGTTCATAGAGCCCTTCTCCTAATCGTAGATCCCCTATAGTATCCCCTACAGAAACAAAGAAACCGTTACAGAATCCGTGCAGTAACCCTTGTTTGCACCCGAAAGTTCTCAATCAAGGATCAGCCAGGGTCTCTTCGGGAGAGACGTTCAGGATACCCTGGAGCTCAGGGTGAAAATTCGTTGATTTAGGGTTTAGGGTGTTATTTCAGTTCATGTCTTAATTCTTCAATTCTTTGATCGATGATGAAATCATTTCCATTTCAATCCAACTTGAGGTTTTTCTTCACAAGTAGACTCGGCCAGTATCCCGATGACTGAGGCTTCTGTGATGCTTAAACGCTCGCTTTGCACTTAAGCTTCGGCATCCTCCGGAGCAGCAAAGGTAGGGTCATGTGGAGGCACGTGGTTTCATGCTGGCTGTGCGGATGCGTCTATGTCTATACTGGCGCACACCCGCACATACTCACCCACGCATGCACGTACGTGCAGACCACTTCTGCAGGTGAGGCCGAAGCCTGCCGTCCTCTCAAACGAGAAGACCGGCGAGCATCCTGGCCGCAGTGGGGTTTATGGTATAGGGCTTTAGGGTTGAATTAGGCTTAAGATCTTGGAGCGTATAGGTCTGAGGTTGCGAGTGCTACGGCATTTGAGTTTCGACTTATAGGAGCACGAGCAGGGGGTGGAAGCAGGCGTCTTGTTCCACCGTGCTTGTTATATTGTGAGGACTGTTTTACATCGTCGAAGATCGCCCCCTGATGATAAATGCCGGTGATGCTGATGAAGACGACAGTGCGCCGACGAGACGGCGACGGCCACAGCCACGATTGCAATGAGTGTGCCATTGTTGTTGTGTTGGCGGTCGTGACGGCAGTGGAGATGTTGACTAGCTTCTGGTGCTGACCGTTACCCTGCTTTCATGATCGTGGTCGAGGTCGCCGGTGTCCGTTTTCAGATGACGAGCTGGCGATGACAGTATGCGTCATCGTTGCCAGTACCCTTGGTTGCTTGTGGTGAAGATCGGCTTTTCGGGTAGTATGTCGTAGTCGTAACGAGTGTGGCACAGTCAGCTTGGTCGTCGTGGTCGCTGGTGTTGTGGTTGCAATGATGTCTTTCGGGTCTTATCCAGCATGCATACGGTTGCAGTTGATGATAGACCGTGATGGCTGATAATCGTACCGATGACCAGGACGATGATGCTGTTGATGTTGGTGATGACGGTGACGATGGTGATGACGGCGGCGGCGGCGGCGGTGGTGGTAGAACCATTGTCGCACCCGGAACCTTGACCAAGAAGCTGGGAACCACATGACGGCGCCTCCCCACGCCAACCTCAAACGCCCCCCATATGAGCCCTCGAAGCTGCGACAATCCTAGCGCACCTCCCGCCGCCAGCATTTGCCTCCCTCGCTCCGTTCCGGGGACCCGCGACGGCTGGATGCGGACCCATGAGATGCATTTGAGCTGGCTGGTTTTAGATTTTACGGGCCTACAGGGCTTCGGTTTGGGTTTCGTTGTGTTGAAGGCCCCGTTCTTTAGAGTGAAGGGCTTGGTTTCGTGTTTCTAGCAGTAGCCCATATCTACAACGAGCCTGTTTCCAGGGGTCTGAGGCTTGAGGTTCCTCCGAAGTTCGGGTGTTGCAGAAAGCCCGTTGATAAACTTCCTTGGAGGGCAGAGCGAAACGAAGCACCACCCTGAGCACTACAGTCACAAGCATGTATTCTGGAGCTCTTGTTTGCGCGATGTGTTTGGTGAACAGTCCTTCGAGTTGAAGACTTCTCTCTTTTGAGCTACCCACCTCTGACCCCTTGGATCAAATCGAATGCGGTAGGTAGGACCAGGTAGGAGTACTGTACATCACGACGAGAAGCCCTCATAACTTCTACAGGGGTTTAGGGGTTTTAGGGTTCAGTCTAATTTCCCCGGCAAGACTTCAAGAGGCATGGATGCAAAAGGGTTAAGAACTGAAGCCTGCTTGCGCACCAGGAATCACATCACGGGCAGGCAGGAGCTCTGGACAGACCACTGGCAAGCTCCCAAATGCATCCAGCAGCTTCCTTGCCGAACTTCAAGGTTCTTCTTGCTTACCCAAAGGCCCCAAAGTAGTTACTTTTTGGGGTTCATATATAGAATCCTATAGGTTAATCACCAAAAGGAACTACTTTGGGGCCTCTGGGTAGCCTGTAGAACTCTCTAAACGCTGTTGGATTTGGGCTCCGATGCAGATCGGTGGCTGAGTAGCCTTAAAACAGCCAGGTCTGATTAATCTCTCTTGCACTGGGGAGTTCACTAGGTGTCTCTCCAGACGCGGTTGACAAGGCCTCTCCGCAACACACAAGCCCTGCAGCGATATAATGGCCGTCATACTTGGAATATGTTTTCGTTGCATATCATTATGCAATGCTGGAAGGGAGTGCGCTGACTACGAATAACTAATCCGAACCCGAGGTTCAACCAGCTCTCTTGAACTGTGCCACCCGAAATTAAGACTCAGCTACGTGCTACCTGTAGTGAGGAACCTGTGTCATTCACTTGAAGGGAGGTTGGTAAACCTTGAAAAGCTAATGTAAAATGCAGACAAATACACTACATATTTTATTTACTCAAGCAAATTCCAACCCTGCAAAATCCAGGTTTTACCAGCCCGGAACCGTGCAGCTGCGCTGTCCTGGGGAGCCTCCTCGCTGGATGCCCCTTCGCCAGGGTTTTGGCGGGTAGACCCTCAAGGAGGGTTGAAGGTTTAGGGTTAGGGTTTAGGGTTTTCGAGTCCATGTATTCAGGCGATTGCACAAGTCCTCATGCAAGAAAGCAAACCCTTTATTGCTTAAACGGAGCTACACACCTTCTACCCCGATATCCTGTCTTCCAGGCTTCTTGTGGGTGCTCTCGCTGGGGGCTTCTGGTCGCCGACGAGAATTCCGATTACTATGCTAACCCTACGGCTCTAAGGACTCATCTTATGAGGATTTTGGGCCCAAAGACCATCCTATAAAAGGCTTTTGGGCTGTTCCGGACAGCTTTGCATGTGCCTGAGCCCCTGAAGCTTGGCTTTTCTTATACATACAGCACGAAGTCCTCCATCTAACCCATCGGAACCGTCTTTGATTAGATTGAACCGTCAGCCATGGAAGCCATAAACCCAACAGGAAACAAAGTTCACTACAACGCTGAGTCCGAGTGTGAGAGCAGAAGAGCGCAAACCCCACGTCCTGATTCCTTTCGGCACAGGTTCGAGCGCGGGGAGGACGACGCCCTCTGAAACTAGCTCGCTCGAAAAAACGCCGGTGGCCGATGCAAAACAGTGTCTAAGTAGTTTTGGTTTGGGTTCATGGCATTGCCTCAGCCGTCGGTCGCGGAAATCCCCGGAGAGCCCAATACCATATAGTCGAAGTATAAATGCTAAACTCTGATCAAGGTTAAGCGCGTTCCTCAAGCCATAAAGAAGACACTCTCTGTACCTGAGTACAGGCCCTTTAAGCTCTAACGCCCGACTGCCTGCACCCGCACAAAAGCAAGACTTTTAGTTTTACATTATCACCCTGAAACCAGAAGCTCAGATTTTCCGACACCTGATTAAACTCAACCTCTGCGAGCCCTATTTGCAGCCCTAGATGATTGAAAGGCCCCATGTTTGGGTTTAAGTTGAGGAGACAGTGACTGGGAGGTTTGATCCACAGGTAAGCCCCAACGCATCTAGATGCGTTATATGTCTGGACCATTTTAAGCCTTTTGTCCCTATGTCATATTCAGCCCCATATAGGATTAGCACGACGTCTTCACGGCGGGCTTGAATTTCGTAAGGTTGCAAGTTTGCTGAAGCTTTCCGTTAGGTTGCCGGGGGCGCACATGATGATCGTGTAGATGTGGTGGCATACAGCATTGCTAGCAGTGCTTAGGCCCCTCCTAGTAGTAGAGCAGGCAACCTTTAAATTTTTTTTGGGTAGTATAGTCCCTATATAATTCCTATTAACCAAAAAGGTTAGCCTTTAGTTCCCCATGATACCCGACAAGAAGGCTTTTCAATCAGTTCCAAATGCTCGGCGACCGGTGCTTTTGCGTTTCTACCTAGCAAGAGATCGCCCCTGCAACAGCCCCGTCGGAGTTCGCTACTTCGTAGCCAAAACCGAACACCCCTAATCACAAGATCTTGAGGGGTCATGCACTTGCAATGGGTCAGGTTTAACAACAGTTTTTCGTTGCTTTGCTTGGTTGGTCCTTTTGGGCTTATCCGGAGATGTTTCTGCAGGATCGTTAGTGGTCCTGTGGAAGCTGCTTGCTGCATACTACATCCTATTCTCACGCTAACCCTTACAGCAAACCGCATACCAAAGCTAAACTGAACGCGAATTCTGCAGTACACTATTCTCTTTGTTTGTGTATGTACCTACATACATACATGTACCTACATGTATGTATTGTAAACGTTTCTCCGTTTAGATGCCTCTGAGCGCTCCACGGGGACCTGGCAGAGCACAAGTGCTCCAGACGACTCCCATGGTACAATGTAGGTGTTTAATGTCATACTGAACGAGGGTTTAAGGGTGCAGGGTAGCATTTGGGGGTTAGGGTAGCTTCTTGCTGACTAATTAGCGCACTTTGGGGAACTTGCTACTTTTCCTTCGGGCCTAAACGTTTGTATCCATGGATACCGCTGAGAGCCCTGAACTAGAACCGTGCTTAACGTTTTGGGGGTTGAGGTTTATTTATGGGGCGAAATGACCCCAAGCCCTTACCGGTAAACCCTTGCACGATTTTGTAGAAAGCTACGATAGATTAGTCATTTATCGTTGAGCCCTGCTTTAATACAAGTCCTCAGCAGTGTCATGGCCAGCATTTAGGACATTTAGTGTCTAGTTGTCCTTATCGTAGGGTCCTAGTACAGTACAAAGGGCTTGTACGGTCAATCTTACCTCAGCATCGACCTAGAAGACTTCTCATTTCATTAACGGAGCCTTGTGGGTTTCGGATCCCGCATCCGTGGCATCCTCTGAGGCAGTTCGGCGGCGGCTCTGTGCCAGTTGGGTAGTCTAGGCGTCGGAAGAAGTGCCCCGTGCTATTCCTGAGGCCTCCGTATGGTTATAATGTAGCAACTCCGAAGCTCTATGCATTAATCATTCAGGCTTGTAATTTGGGCTATTCACTTTGTTTTCTCGCTTCCTGGCCCTCCAGAAGCATGGCACCCTTGTTGACTTAGACATCAGCGGGTCTCATGTCGCACCCAGTGTCTACACGATTGAGGGAGCCAACCCTTAACCCTAATGACATCGCAGTCCAATGTTTCCGGCAGTCAGCTAGGTGGGTGGCAAAGATCCTAGGTAGTATCAGGGAGACTCCTTAAAGGGGTCCTTTCTTAAGCCTTCTTCTGGTTCTCTTCAGCGCTACCTTATTCTAAATTATCTCCTAATCCTGACTGCTAAAATGGAATCGCAAGCTGACCGCCTAACTACCGACCTTGCCTTTGCACGTGATCGACATGAGAAGACTTCTGTTTGGCAGAAACATCAGCCGGGTTCCTAAATAGTAGGTCTACTAGCGATACAGTCAGGGTGGCCCATTATTGAGGTAACTGTAGCCGGGTTTGCGGTTCCGGTTTCAATTTGGGGCTCAGCATTATCTTAGCAACAGCCCTGAGAGAACACAGGGAAACCGTATAGTAGATGCTTGAAGATTCTTGAAGTAGATCTAGGTTTGGGGGTTCACGGCGGCATCCCCATTAGAACTTGAGCCGTCTACTCCGAAGTTCCTTCTTGTAGAGCAGGCAAGCCGGATGTGGGTGAGAGGCCTTTCATTCTACGGTTCTGCTAATGCCAAAATCCTGGGGCTTCCGAAATTGCAAAATCTTCATTTCCGCTCAAGAGTGAGCGGGGATGCCATGGGCAGAGTGCCACAGGGCTGAGTTGCAGGACTTCGGTGATAGGGCTTGCCGCTCGGATAGAGGCTTTCGATGAAGGAACGCAGGTAGGTCTCAGAGTCTCAGTCACCCGAGTTGGAAACCATGTCTGGCTCTGCGTAGAAGTCCCCCCTTCCCCTCCGTGCGGCCCGTGCCCTCATGCGGTGTCTGCATGCCCTCTCAATGCGCTACCTAAGCAGCCTAAGCATGTTCCCTCCACCCTGTAAGCCCCAACTGCCACAGCTGCCGAGATCACGGAACGCTGCTGGACTCGCTGGGGACGGCCGCAGCTACCTCAGTCGGACTTCTGGAACCTGGCAGTTTAGGCCAAGGAATGCAATTGCGGGTTTCAGTGGTCATCAGAAAGGCATCCTCGCTTCAATCCCGATGTCTCATCGCCTTCGGATTTGATGTGTTGGTTGGGCTCTTTCGCCATGCAGAAGATGCCCGAGAACATGCTAGATCAGTGTTTTCTCCCGGCGTCGCAGGTAGCTGTTGGGCTGGAAGTTGCCACGAACCCGTAAACATAAGCCTCAAGCCTAGACTCTCAAACTAGCCACGGATTCTGGCTGTGAGAGTTCGGGCCTTGGCCTTTGCCCGCAACACCAGGACTCCACGTGCAAAAACTTCACATGTATTTCCCCAGGTTGGCCACCCGGGACTGAGCCCAAACTCCGGAACTCGAAACACTGAATCGCTCAAGCTCGCTTAGTCAAAAGCTTGGAGTACCATTCCTTGACACTCCGTGCTGTCAACGATTTAGCGTTTAGGGCGGGGGCGTCCTACACGCTCCACCCCTCAACCGTATAAAACGTAAACAAGCTCGTCTTCAAATGCCACAGAGCCCGAGGATTAATTCCTACAAACCGCAAACGGCCAGAGTCGATGCAACTCGTGTGTCAGACGCAGCTCCACTACCTAAAACGTGCCTGACCGGTCTACAGACAGATATATCAACCACTCAATTCATCAACCTGAACCTATCCATATACATATATATATATATATGTATACACATATGTATACATATATATATCTCTCTCTCTCTCTCTCTTTCTTTACACTGTCGACGCAGACCCCGTTCCATCTCAGGCTTCGAAGACCAATGCCAGCGACTTTACGTCACAGGCCAGGCTGTGATTGATGGTGTACATTGTAAATTGTGGGACCGCGGTCTGTTTCCTTGGAGACTAAGCTGCCTCGCTCGTTGATTCAGGCTTCCTGTGAGTCCTTTTCTTGTTTTGCTTCTTGTGCCTCAACCTCCCAGCAACACGAGACTCTGTTGTTATAAGCTTATAAGGTGTACGGTGCAAGGGTTCAAGGTGGTGGCTGGGTAGCAACACTCAGTTATACTTGCACCCGCTCCTGCTTCTTGTGCTTGGCACACTTCATACCTTGACGGGCTGGACTGAGAGAGTCTAATACCACCGTTTATTCAGTAAACAAGCCATCGTTTTTTGAGTTCTTGTCAAGTTTATGGTTTGAAGGCGACTCATTGTCAGTACGGGGCAGCTGTGCTTTCTGCGGAGCCCTCGAGGAGATCGCAAACATTGTGCGGTCGTCTGCCTCACCGAAGCACCGGAGCCAGGCCATCAGTGCGAGTTTGTGATTGTCCAGTTGTTTGTTCTGGTGTAAACGTGCCAGATACAAAAGCTGTTGTCATGCTACAGAGCTGCAAATATATATATATATATATATTCATATATATATATATATACATATATACATACCAGGTCGGACTACCGCATAGTTGTACGTAGGGCAAGTTCGTATGCGTGTCGACGTCGCCCTGCCGCCCAACACTGGAGAGGCACTTGGTGTTCAAATGGAAAAACGTTTAGGTTCCCAAGCAGCACGTCTTGCCTTTGCTACTTGTTGGTCCCCTGTTGAAACTGAAGACTGAAGAGTATCGATGTTGATCCGGGTTTACGGATTGTGGGATTTTAGGGCCTGCATTGCAGTCACGAGTACTGCCTGGCTTCCTGGGCTGGGCAGTCAGGGAAGAGGAGTTCCTGTCAATAAAGGCTTATTGGCTGTAAACTCAACTTTTCAGCTTTTGGGGCTCTTATAAGGTAGTGGATTCTGAAAGTTTCAACTTCCATTTCCTTGGGTTTTGGGCCAGTGAGCAGGGGCCGCCGGATGCTTGGGCACATGGGGTTTTGCAGGTCGGGAGTTGAGCCGAACCCTAAGCCCGAAGCCCGAAAGTCCGAAAACCCTTGATGTTGAAAATGTCTGAAGACTGCCCCTACGTGTCTTCCCCCCCCAAGTTGCTTACCGTTGGTTAGTAGGGAATGGAGGAATGGGGCATAATTATACCCCACTCCTCCATTCCCTACTAACCAAAGGTAAGGTTGAGCCGGAAAGCGTTGAAGGATCTTGGGGTTGCTGGGTTCAAGACTGTATTGCAGGCTCAAGGCTTCGGGTTTATGGATGTCGCATGCCATCCGAACGAGGCCATCAGGCTGGGAGGAGGGGCTTTTGCTCAGGGTGTCTTTGATCTGAGTATGAATACAACAAGCCAAGCTGAACCATGAAGGTGCTCATGGATGCTTCCACGAAGCCCATTCTAGATCGACTGCCTGAGGCGCAGTGGGGCTCGAAGTTGGCAGTTGGGTTTGGGAGTCATAGAGCGCATATGAGGGTTCGGTGTTTTGGCTTCGCGCTGCAGGCTTTACGGAATGTTGTGGGCATAGAAGCTGCAACACGGTGGTAGCGGTCCATGTTGGTGTACATGCTCCACCCCCTGCCCACACGGCCATGCAGCGGTACCGGTGGTTGGGCGAGCAAGTCGTCTGAAATCCGGTGCTGCCTTGCAGGCGATCTCACAAAATGCCTGGTGCCGAGCGGCAAGAGCCTGTCCCCAGACACTAGACCCGAAATCCCTAAGCATGAGACACTTTGCCGTACAATAAGGCTTGAGTTTGCTGACTCCACATCTTAGTGCGTTGCGGGCTTAGAGTTTACAGGTTTTCAGCTCGAGGTGCCTGGCTTTGGGCTTGAGGTCTTCCAAACTGGGGAACCCCAATGTTGCCGGTCTATTGCAAGTGGCAGTCTGGGACACTCCTCTATTTCCGTGAAGGTTTTACGAAGGCATCTAACCCCAGACCCCTAAACCATACGCAATCCCAGTTGTAGTAGCTTTCGCAACGAACCTGGCGGCCTCGCTTTGCGTGCAAGACCGATTTTCCCGCACCTCAAGTCAAAGCCGTAGACCCTAAACCCTTAAACCTAAACCCTAAACCCTTACACCTATACAAACCCCCAAACCCCCACCCTAAACCCGAACCCCGAAACTCCAAGCTAAAGCCCCAAAGCGCTGAACCATGATTTCGTAGCCGTCGTATAGTAGGTGCGTAGCTGCCGATTGTACTATATTGGCACAAAAGCTCACTCCAATTAGTCAGCCCCTACATTAATTCAGTATCTAGGCACCAAGAATTGACGAATGCGCTGTCGTCGTTGAGTCCTGAAACGCCTACATCCCGAAGCCTCCTTATAGACCCCCAGAAAACCCTCAACGCCTAAGCACCCAAACCCTAAACGTCGCCGAGATCGTGAACGTCGCCTGGGCTCCAGACTGTCCGACCTGGGAAGATCGGGAGGCTCTTCGCAGGGCAAGCCCTATATTATTCTTCTTCTTATTATTATTACCCTATTATTATTTTTACCTTATTATTATTATTAATATTATTATTGTTATTTTATTATTCTTATTATTATTTTATTATTATTATTATTGTTATTCTTTTTATTATTCTTATTTTTATTGTTATTGTTACTATTATTATTACTATTATTGTTATTATTATCATTATTATTAGTAGTATTATTATTATTAGTATTATTATTATTATTATTATTACTATTATTATTATTAGTATTAGTATTAGTATTAGTATTATTATTATTATTACTATTATTCTTATTCTTATTCTTATTATTATTCTTATTATTATTACTCTTATTATTATTTTTAGTAGTAGTAGTAGTATTATTATTACTATTATTATTATACTTCTTTTTTATGGTCAACTAATCGAATTGCCATATCTGCTGCTGTTGTTCGCTGTTGATGATTTTTGCTAGTATGGTTCTGGTTATGGTTTATGAGTTTGGTATATTATGTTGGTCGTCATGATCTTGTCCTTTATGATAGTCGTATTGCAGCTATTGATGTTCTTATTGTAGAAGCCCGACACGTCCTGGGTACGAAGCGTAGGGTTTAGGGTGGGCAGCTTCTTCATGTGGATTGATATCAGGGTTTCGAGTGTGCACCGGGCTCAATAGAAATTTTACGAGAGTAGATTTTGAGGTGTGATTATAATTATAGGAAGGCCCACTTCACAGAAGCCCTCAGGTGAGGTCAGGGTGGGAACTGCCGCGAGTCAAGTGTGCTTCCGATGTACAGGGTACTCTCAGCTATCGAAACTCCTTCGAGCTTGCTCACTGCATTCAAGCGAGCGCGAGCCGTTGTGTTGGGCCAACCTGAAGCCGACCCGAGACCCGAAACCTCATGGGGCTCCGCATCCGCCTTTGAAAGTACTTACTCGGTTTTCGACTTGGCCTTGGGTATGTTGGGGGGCACTTTTCTACTACGAAGTACTTCAGTGTCGCTTCTGGGGGCTCTAGGAAAGCCTGCGGAAGCCCGCCAAGTTTTCAGGGAGAAGTTAACACGACCCTGGCACAGAAAGGCATCTACAGTCTTGTTCCGTGGTTGTAGTGTAGATAGATGTCACCCCTGAACCCTAAGCCAAAAAAAAACCTTGACCTTATGAAACCTCAACTACACACTCTACGCCCGTCCCTTCGTCCGGGACAGGGCAATGGCTTCTTGCGGATTCTGCAGCGTTTCCTGCAGGCCAGAAAGCCCGGAGATAGATTTCAAAAGTGCGACACCCAAAGCCTGACCTACGCCGAAGATCCAAATCCCTGAAGAGGCAGCCCTGCACCTAAAACCGTACAGGGACCCTACATCCTAATCCCCAAAGCCTCTTCATTCATGCAAAGAGAGAGAGAGAGAGAGAGAGAGAGAGAGAGAGATGTAAGTAGAAACTAACCTTGTGCCCGTGGAGCGGTTAAATCAATGTCCCCAGCCATGTCTTCATGAAGGTGGTACTCTAGTGTTTTTGTTTGTTGACTTGTTGGGGTTGACAGTGCAGCCGGGGGACATATCGTACTGTAATTGAGTCTGCATGTGTCGCACAAAATAGCTGAGAAACCCAGAAAAATTTAGAGTCCAATATACGTTCCTTGCATTTCTGGGGGACTCGCTATCTTGTCACATCTCTCCACAAGCCCCACAACACATGGGGGGCCCATGCGGCCGGGGGGCTTGACACGCCCTCCAAGCCCTGCGGAAGAAGAGAGAGAGAGAGAGAGAGAGTCAGTCCCCAAAGATTGCAACCCAAGCACTTGCAAGCGTCACTCTACTTTGAAAGCTAGCCTGCTCCTGCATGGACATGGACTTCGTCACATGCATGCCAGAACACACCACGGAAGCTAAGTGCTTGAACTGAAGCAAAGATTTAATTGCAGATAGATGCTACCATTCCGGAGTGCACTGAGCATGAGTTTAATCGACAACTTCGCAGGAGGGATCTCCGTCGGAGTAGCCGTACAGACATACAACTTTGTACTTCCACAAGCAGAAAGATCGCAGGTAACAGCTCCATGCAGACGAAAAACCCAAATTTCTCAAAGCTACCGACAAAAAAACTGATCTCGAAAGTCAGGCCCAAGCTCTAAACCCGAAGCGAATCCAAGCCCTGAGCCGGAGGAGCCAAAAGCCTCAGACCGTATAATTTTGCTTGTAGCTCAGGCCTAAACCCAAACTCCCAAATACTACCCCGAGGCCAGCAGTTCATCCAAGACTCCCTGCAATGCGGGCTTCGTCCTTGCTAGGTAGGAGGGAAAAAATACTACCCTCGGGGTCTAGGATGAGAAAGGAAACCCCCCTTGTAGCCTTGTCGAACTTGTGATATACCCATAAGCCCTGATTGATTTTCAGGCCCCTGCAGTACCGAGGCATTGCTAGTGTGACCCCTCTGCCCGAGCCTTACTCAGAGTTCTCACCTAAACCTTTAACCTCTAACAAAAAACCCTAACTATAAACTTAAAGCCAGCCTGAGTTCTAACCGAAACCCCAACCTCTAACAAAAACCCTAGCCATAATCTTAAAGCCAGCCAGAGTTCTAACCTGAACCCTCAACCTCTAACAAAAACTAGCCATAATGTTAAAGCCAGCCAGAGTTCTAACCTAAACCCTCAACCTCTAACAAAAACCCTAGCCATAATCTTAAAGCCAGCCAGAGTTCTAAAAGAAACCCCCATCCTCTAACAAAAACCCTAGCCATAATCTTAAAGCCAGCCAGAGTTCTAACCGAAACCCTCAACCTCTAACAAAAACGCTAGCCAAAATCTTAAAGCCAGCCAGAGTTCTAACCGAAACCCTCAACCTCTAACAAAAAAACCTAACCCTTTTGCTTAATCCAGCCTGCTCGGAGATCTCCGCTTCATCCCTGGGTGTGGAATGGGTGACATTGGCCACCATTGCCAAGGAACGGCAGACGGCTTGTAGGGCTTATAGGGCTTTTGCAGGGAAGATCTTTATACCAGCATGGCTTTATAGTCATATAGTATAGGTGTTGCAGAGTTGGCCCTCAAAGCCCCCTTCTAATTATCAAGGCCCCGATTTGCAACCTCAGAAGACACATATAACACCTTGTGCAACCGGATTCAAGTACTCGTACATTAAATCAACCGCAGAAGAGGCGTTGCGGGAAGCAGGGGTTCATGCCAGCAGTACGACCGGGTTCGATGGAGGCTTTGCGGCTTATGGATAGAATCGGATAGAAGGGAGTACATCCAGGCGACCCACCAATCCGATCCAAAGGAAAGACTTCACGCAATTGGTTGTTCAATAGTAGGGTCCACTTTGGGGTCTTTTTTTTAGGGTTTAGGGTTTAGGGTTTAGGGGTTTAGGGTTTAGAGTTTATAGTACTGCACCTAATATTCAGGGTATCCAACAAGAGGCCATAATTTTGACAACCACCTATGTGGTGAGGATTTGGGGTCTTGGGTTGTCGGGCTAGTGTTCTGTTGTGTAGGCTTTTGGGGGTGTCAGGGTAGTTTAGGCGTAGGGTTTAGGGGATTTTGCGCTTTAGCCTTGTTCTGGGGGTTCTAGTGTTTAGGACCTTTAGTGTTTAGGGTTGAATCAAAGAAGCTTTAGATTCGTTGCTGGTTTACCCTTACTAGCATTACGACAGGGCCCAACACTTCTATGTCGCATGGGTTTCGTGCTCAAGGATGCCAGAAGCCCTGAGAGCCTTAGACTATGAGGCCTCTAAATGGTTTGGGCACGAGGTTCCTCACGGAGGATTTGCTGTAGAGAGCATGCCTTGCCTAAACCAGATTGAGCCTGAATCACTGAGGCCCTGAAGCCGAAAAGCCCAGGCCCAAAACCCTTGCTTCAACGGACCCTTTGTGGTTTCGAGATTAGCCCCTAAATTCTGAGACTCCTTTAAAGGGGACCCCTTTATAGAACCCGACAGTACCCTTTTAAAGGGGACCCTATATTCTAGAACGGTCGCGCGCGGATTCCTTCAACTTTTCGCCGATTCTTCCGTCAACCACTGACCGCGGATTCTGTCAACCCGGAAACGCGGATGCCTTCAACCTCAAAACCTGCTTCCTTCAACCTCAGAACGCAGATTCATTCAACCATGTCCAAGGAAATGATTCCTTCAACCCAAAGAACTGCTTCGTTCAACCCATCCACAACCTGATTCTTTCAACCCCAGCACGCAGATTCACTCAACCCCCAACATGCAGACGGGGGGGCGGAGTTGACGGAATCAGCACAGTATGCGTTGACGGAATCGGGCGATGGGGGTTGACAGAATCGGCAATATCCGGGTTGAGGGAAGCGGGGGATGGGGGTTGAAAGAAACGCACAATCTGAGTTGAGGGAAGCGGGGAACATGGTTGAAGGAAGCGGGGTTGAGAGAATCTTGGTTGACGGAACCGCGCGAAGTTGATGAAGGCTTGCACCATTCTAGAACCCTAATACTTGTACCCTTTAACGGACATTCCGGTGTGCCTTAAGGTAATTTTAAAAGCCAGAAAGTTGGAATATGATTATCCTAACCCTTCTATAGTAAATTATCGTGTATCCTACCATGAAACCATATTCCAACTTTCTGGAGTTCCCTGTAGTAGGCTCCACCTGCACACCCTGGAAGCTCCCCCACCCTCCACTTTTGGTTCTTGTTAAGGGACTTTATTTGGGAGTTTCCGAAAATTTGGGGTCCTTATAATCAGGATCCGACTATTTAGATTACTATCCTAGGGTCCCTTCATTTCGGAAACTCCCATTTATGCTACCATAATACGCAAACCTTAATATTCACCATAGATCCCTATTGTGGTAACTTCCATCAAATCCCTTAACAAGAACCCGGTCCATTCCAGGAGCGGGGCTTCGCAGAGCGCGTCCCGGAGTTCATGGACCGACGCCTACAGCTTTTTTTTTTTTTTTTTGAGTTTTGAGTTTCTGAGAGTTACAAGCCCCAGAGGGCTACAGATATGCACTCAGGGGCTGATATTGGGACCGCTATCGGACATACATGGCATACGGATCAGGGCTTAGCGTGTTTGGGGTACCGGGCCTGCAGCTGTTGGTTGGTTGGGGGCCCCAAAAGCAATACTGCAGAAGAAGACCGCAAGCGGTCCATGTACTACGGTCCTTTAAGATGATGCCTATGATGGTTTTCGGGATCTCGGTGCCTAAATTCTTAATGGTAGTACATGTGCAAACATGGAAAGCTGGTCTGCAGTATCGTTAGAGGGTATGATTTCTGAGTCGAGGAGTGCAGGGCCTTAGGTGAAGTTTAATCGCAGTAAATACAGGGGTCCATTGGTGCCCACCCTGAACACGGAGATGTTGCCTTCTGCAGTGCCGTTTTGTCTTAAGCGCAACAGCGATTTTAAGCCTCTTTTGCGACCATGGTCGCGCGTCGAGGCTTTGTTGCATTCGTTTAGCTGACTGGCCTCGGTCTGCGTGAGATTCATCTGAAGTAGGTGACGGCTTAGTGTATAGGATGCAGCCAGGTGGAATCCATCAGGAATATGCTGGAAGGCTATCAACCAACTATACTCCATGTGAAGTTGCAACGAAGCAAATTGAAATAAGCAGGGCTTTGGGCTGGATACTTTGGGTAGGCTGGTGGGTTGTAGCCCAAGCTGGCCAAGAAAGTTGTTCAGCCCTGCTGCTCCCGAATATCCGTCTGAAGGATCTCGAACCCTCCATGACTCAAAGTCTCAGTATCTTTCGAAAGAGACCGCCGGCCCTGGACTAGAGATAGTGGACAGAAGTCTTGCGGGGCCGACGTGCAAGCAATTTGAGTTGCTTGCGAGGTGCCTTGCGAGCTGCACCATGCTTCCCCTAAGCAGAGGATTGGCAGTGGACGCGTGTCTTTCAGCACACTCGAGTAGGATGTTTGGGGATTTTGTAGTGTCCAAGCTGAGTCCAAACTGGAAGCTAGCATTCACACCGAACCCATGATAGTTCATTATAGAACCCACAAGATTAGAACCCCTAGATTCTGCCCTATCAAGCCGCATAGAACCCCGTAGACTTCAACACACACACAAAGCCCCGTAGGAAAGAAGACATGCTTCAGAGATTAGCGATCCAAGCTAAGGACCAATTCTCGCTCTGCTGGTTTTGCGACTCGGACATTTGAGATGAGAAGCCTGCGGGTTTAGACTTTAGATGTTGGGGTCAAGACTAAGGCCCATAGGGAAGCCTTCTTGACACCCTTGCTTAAGCCCCCGAACCTCCTGCTCTACCCATACAACAAAAAACGTTTGAGATATACACATATATAGAATATAGAAATACGTACACCCGTATCCTAGTTTTCGTTTGTTGTTATCGTTATCGTTACTGCTGTGTTTGTTTTTACTTCTATGTTTCTATTCGTATCTATCTCGTTATGACAGCACAGCCCCTTCGCCGATAAAACCCCCGACCCTAAATCGCAAACCCTTTGTTGTTGTGCACCCGAACCAGAGACCTCGTCTGGCATGTCCGAGTTGCGAGAGCGTAAATCCCAAACCCGAAAACACAACACCAAAACCTCAAAGTAATCCCCAAATCCTAACCCAGTACAGACCCTACCCTACTATGCCCCAAGCCCCAAACCCAAACGCTTAAAGAAGCAGCCATAAAAAGGAGCTGCTCAAAACAAAAAAAACAAAAACAAGAGCCAAACCCCAGCTTTTTTCCAGGGCCTGTGCCGGCCTCTCCTTCCGAGCCTTCGTCGCCGCTCCGCGGCCTCGCGCCGCAGCGCCTGCGGCGCTGGCTACGGAGCCTCGGCGGAGGGTTTAGGGTTTAGAGTAGTTCGGTGAGTTTTTCGGTCCTTTTTCTGAAAGGTTGTGAAGTGTTTTCTATCCACAGTGTGTAGGGACTGTACAGGAGTTTGTAGTATTTATGGTTTCTGATGTTTAGAGGGTTTTTCGCTGTGTGTGTGTTAGGGGCTGTACAGGTGGGGGTTGTATGGTGGCATTTAATTAATTGTTCTAGCGGTTTATGAAATTCTGACCAACTTTGTGGGTTTTCGCACGGTGACGTTTTTTAAATACATGATCCCGGCCGGCCCCCACCCCCCTCCCCCCCCCAATGGTTCATCCTCCACCCCCTTTGGTGTGGTGTGGTTGTGGGTTGCTTCCCCCTTTCTGTGGTGTGGTGTGGTGTGGTTCGGGAGTGGGTCTGCTTAGGCTGGTTATCCCACTCCCCCCTGTGGTGTGGTGTGGTTTGGGTTTCCAGCGTGGGTCTGCTTGGCGTGTGAGCCCTCGTGTGGAAAAAGCTTGCACAGTCACATACAGATTCGGCTTGGGGAGCGTGGGGGGGGGATGATGCCATTGGGGGGTGGGTCGGTGAACCGAGAACCGGGATCACATGTGGGGGCCCGGCCAGCCGCACTGGCCGCAGAGGTAGTTTTCAATTATTTGTTTAAATACGTATATTTAAATCCCAGTATGACGTGATCTAGCCTTCAGTCTTAAAAAGGTGAAGGCTGGAATGCTGGAGGGTTAAAGGCTGGAAGGGGTTGAAGGCTGGAAGGCTTGAGGGGTTGAAGGCTGGAAGGCTGGAGACTGCAAGGGCTGGAGGGGTTGAAGGCTGGAGGGCTGGAGTGCTGGCTGGAAGGCGGGAAGGTTTGGCTTCCACCCTAAACCCTGAAACGCTTAAACCCTAAACCCCAAACCCACGAAAGGGTTGAAGGCTGGAAGGCGCTGAAGGTTGGAGCGGTTTAGGCATTCCAGCCTTCCACCCTCAACCTTCCAGCCTTCCAGCCTTCCTCCAGTTCCAGCCTCCGGAAGGTTGGAAGGCTGGAGGCCAGTTTTCCAGACCCAGCCCTCCAGCCTTCCTCCAGCCCCAAGCCCCCTCCAGCTTTAGGTTGGAAGGCTGGAGGGCTGGAGGGCTGGGGCTGGACGGCAAAGCTGGAGGGCTGGGGCTTGGGGCTGGAGGAAGGCTGGAAGGCTTTAGGAAGGCTGGAGGGCTGGCTCGGTTTGGTTTGAACCTAAAGCTGAAAGGTTTGGCTTCTACCTGAACCCTAAACCCCAAACCCACCAATGATCTGCCAATTTCCGGATATTTTATTTCGAGGCGGGCCCGGGCGATGTTTCACGGAGGTAGTGTAATATACCTGTTTAACCTATTTATATAGCCGTGTATTTAAAAACAGACGCCGTAAGGTTTCGACAAATGTTTCATGGGGTGCTGACAGGGTTTAATGGTCTCGGGCTCCTGCAGGTTCGTAATGCTTGGCTTCGGGGTTGAGGAATTAGGTGTCGGAGTTTTCACCGGCAGTTTTGCCGTTTGGATTTCTTGCATATTGGCTATTTAACGACATGATAAGAAGGAGCACTACACATGTAGGTCCTTTGGGGTGCTCGCAAAAGAATTGAAACTTGTAAATCCTGCACTTTAAGATTAAGTTAGAACTGACAACTCGTAAGTGAGTTTCTGAAGCCAAGGGTGCTTTGATGTTCCCCACTATGGCCTGGGCCGAGGAGGCCTCTGCGTTTGAGGGTTTAGGATTCCAAGTGTTGGGGTTCAGGGTTTTGGGTTTGAGGGTTGAAGCCCTCGTGGTGTACAAGAGATGCGAACTATCGAAGTGGATCTTGACGCAGAAGACGCCCCTACAGAGTCACAACATTTCAGAGATCCCATGTGTTGTTGTTGTTTAGGGTATTTGGAGTTAGAGGCTCGTCGGGTGCAGTGCCTCCAGCGCCCGGTAAGTTTGAAGGCCTCGTACCTGGGAAGTCATTGCACGGTTTATGGGATGTCAGAGCCATGGCGCTCCGTGAATTTCTTGCACGGGGCCTTCTTCTATGTATAGGGGTAGAAGGTAGAGGTATGTAGTCACAGTTTTCCATTATGGACATCGTTCTTTAGAGTTGCAGTGTCGTATACCAGATGATGTCCTGTCTGTTTGTACCATTGAGTCGTTGAGGCCTCATCGCAGGATTCTTGGAGGTTTCGGGGGCTCACAGACAGTTTGGTCTAACCTACATGCATGAACCCGGTTCAGAGGAAGGTTCTTGACATCAAAGATTCGCGGTGGGGTGTTTTGCGCAATGCCAGCGAGGAGTGGGTTGGGGCCGAGTTTTCATGCTTCAGCATTCTGACGTGTACATATATATATATATATATATATATATATATGTATCTCTCTCTCTCTCTCTCTCTAAACTAGGGTCCCTTTCAGGGTGCTGTCTACTGTACGGGCGCAGTACTTTTTTATTATGTGGCGGAGTTAAAAAGGAAGCCTTTACGGTCCAACCTTCAACCCCAAAGCCGAGAACTCAACCTCCAACCCCTACAAGCCCTGCATCAATCCCGCGTCCTCACCCTTGACCAAACCCTAAACCCCTAAACCCCAAACCTTAAACCCTAACCCCCACACCCCTAAAACCCTGATTCAAGCCAGCACGACCAGGAGATGGACGCGGCGACACGGGCCCCTGAGCTGACACAGTCGACCTGTTTTGAGCTTTAGGGCCTGTTTTTATGGGTGGTTGTGAAAATTATGGTCCCTTTTTTGGGTACCTTAAATATTAGGCGCCGTATTATAATAAGGACTCCAAAAAAGGGACGCTATATATTGACAACCACCCCTGTGGGTTCTACTGGGTTCCTGTCCGAGCTGTGGAGAGGTTCTTTCAGTGCTTAGGGGTCGTCAGTTCACCTAGTCCCACAACTTACCTCTGGTTAGTAGGGAATGGAGGAATGGGGTACAATTATTACCATTCTTCCATTCCCTACTAACCAAAGGTGAGACAATTGCACTTCCATGTCGGCCTTTGTCTTCTTGGCGTTTCCGGCTGTTAGGATTTTGTGTGTGTGTATGTGCAGCTTTGTGCTTCTGGCAAGCTGCTGCTTTGCCGATGCCAAGGGCCCAAGTATGCAGTAATCCAGACCCTTGCACATCCTAACTCCGGGATGACCTAGGACCTAGGAGTGCTGCTACGACCCGAAGCCCGAACTCCCATACCATGCTTACCATCCTTTCGGCTGCTTATGGTTTGGGTAATATTCTGATAAAGGTAGTTAGTGTCGGGAAGGTACACAGTGTAGACAGTGTAGAGTTAACTGAAAGAAGCCAAATTCTGAGCCCCGAGCCCCGCCAGGATCGCTAGTAGCCTTAGCAAAGGAGCATGTGGAAGTTTCCCAAAATAGGGACCCTAATATGGTACCCCAAATAGTAGGATCCATATTATAAGGACCCCCAAATAAGGTACCTTGGTACTGGAAGTCGCTATGTAGGCGGCAACGCCCGATGCCGGGCTGCTTCGGTAAACCGGCGGCAGTTCCGCTTAAGGCCCTGGCACAGAATCCTTCTAAGCAAATCCCCCAAACCGTAAAGCCGAAATCCCTAACCTCAACCAAAATCGCAAACCCCAAAGACCCTAAACCCTGTAGACTCCAAAACCTCGCACAAAATCCCAAAACCCTAAAGCCCCAAATCCTTAGTAAACCACCGAAAATCCTAAACCCTAAACCCTAAAGGAAAAACCCTAAACCCTAAAGCAAAAACCCTAAACCCCAAATCCCCTAACTTCCGAGACCCAGGCGCTGAAGGACGCCACGGAGGAGACCTTCGGTGAGCGACCGAAGATCGACCTGGGCCACTCCTTTGCCTCGGGTTGTCTTTTGTGTTTTGTGTTAGTGACCCTAAACCCTAAACTTTGCGCCGAAACCCTAAACTTCCTAGATCTTGGCCATTTGTCTGACTTGATCGAGCAGAGCATGGCTATCGATGCGGAAATTGATGGTAAATTCACGAATCTCCGGCTCCTTCGAGATATTTTGGATAAGGAGAAGTACCAGCAGCTGCGCAAAGACCTGTCAGTTGAGTCAGATGGGGCATTTTTGCAGCTCACCAAGGACCCGGTGTCAACACCTTTGAAGTACAAAGGCCTCGTCAGTGAATTTTACGAAGTTACAAGGTCCTACCTCAAGGATCACGAAACTCAAAAGCGCGTGTTGGAAGCTGTTGGCTGCGCGCAGGATTACCTTAGCTTGCTTTGGTTTGGCACAGATAGAAAACTTGGCACATCCGGGGCCCAGCATGTGTGTAGCCAAAAGCACTACCCATGAGGAACTGCAAGCCCTTGGCGTGGATAGCCGCTGTTTTGAAGTGCCTGCAAAGAAGAGAACGACTCATGATGGGAGTTCTGCAAGGATAAGGTGCGATGCTCTTGTGCCGATCAGCTTTGAGCTGTTTGGCAATATTGCTGGGCACCGCCTTGTGCACGGCGACTTCAATGTCGAAGCGTCGGGCTTTGAGTACCGAGGTACCTCATTCACGTCTGCATGTTCATTGCACGGGATTGATACACTCCCTTCTCAGAAAGACACAATACGGTTTGCAAGCGTGGGGAAAACAACAAGCAGGACAAGCTTGCAACAGTCGAGGCTCTTGACAACAGCTCGCCAATCGGGCATTCAGCCGTTTGGCTTCAGCAAATGGAACTGGTTTTCCCAGTTGAAGACCAAAGACGAGTGCCGTGCCCTTCAATCTGAGGAATTTCCTGCTTTGAAGACTCTTGCTACGTCAACTTACCAATCCGCTTCAGGTGAGTCGGTTCACCTCAACATCACTCGGTCTACAATGGTTAACCCGGCAGTGGCAATGCGACAAATCGGATCGCCCCTTCAGTTCTCTCTAACCTGAGCTGTGACGGACTTGCAGCGCATCATTGCAGACCAATGCATGTTCATCAGGCATTCGCAAAGGTGGATCTTCTCAGTCAGGACAGACTGGGCGTTGAAGAGGGTGGACAAGGTGTGCTCGGCTTCATCACTGCTTTCGATTGACGCAGCCAAGGATGGGTTTGATGGGATGCTGCTCTTAGAGTCGCCAACCAGCAAAAGGGTTTTAGGAAAGCTACCCTATGTCCCATCGTTGATTTATGATCAGCAAGTGTACAAGGAGATTTATGCCAAGATGCGCACAGGCAACTTTGCTGACAGTTGGACAGTGTCAGACCTCTTGCTTCATGTGGAGCAAAAGGTTGCTTCAAAGGATGCAGAAGAAGCAGTGGCAGTCTTCAGGAGAGCGCTGTATTCAGGCTCTATTCCAAGCGACGCTTGCGATTTGGTGATCGCCATGCTTTTGCTTTTGACAGTCGCAGCGTCTGAAGCAATGTCAGGGTCTGCCAAAATTGACGATGCGGACATCTTTTTGTGGAACACATCACTCTGGGGTACAAAATCCGAAAGCGCTCAGCTAGAAAGTTCGCGCTGGAAGGCATTTGTTTGTCTTTCGAATCCCATTGCAGCTCAGACAAAGATCCATTTGTGAATGAGGAAAATTTGGTGCCTGCAAGTAATTCAACCATGAACGGCATTTTGCTGATGCAAGTGGCTGGAACTTTCAACGTCACAGACGGCTGGAGTTGCTTTTGCGTTTGCCTTTTCTTTGGTGATGTTCTTACTGCCTGCGTAATCGTATTGCTGGATGACGTCGCTGAACCCTGTGAGAGGGACTGGGCAATCGGACAAATATTGTCTGAGACACAAGAACTATAATTCCATGCAGGTACTTGATGATGGAGCTGCTGTTGCTACACGAAGGTGTGTGGTGACTACGTGACTCTTCTTGAACATCTGATACAGCAGATGTGCTGTGCTTAGAGACGGGGTAGCGTGAGGCTTTCTGGTCCATGAGCACGGACTGCCAATTAGCCACAGTTTGAACCGCATACAAGTGGCTGTAGTCAACTGTTCAACCGAGACACCCTGCAATGCGGGCTTCGTCCTTGCTAGGTAGGAGGGAAGAAAAACCCTAAACCCTAAACCCTATGCTAGTTTGTTGTTGGTTTGTTTGTGTGTGCTGTTTATTTGTTTGGTTGTTTGTTGGTTTCGGTTTGTTTGTTTTGATTTGTTTGTTTGTTTGTTGGTTTGTTTGTGTGTTTTGTTCAGGTGTTTGGTTGGTTATTTTTTTTTTGTGGTTTGGTTTGTTGGCTTTGGTTTGTTTGTTGGTTGGTGGGTTTGGCTCGGTTTACGGTATGAGGTTTGGGGCTTTAGGCTTTGGATGTAACTTCTGGGTTGATAGTTATAGTTTATGGTCCACAAGGTTGTCGGAGTTTGCATGTTCGCAGGTTTTCCAAGGCAGCGTTCTTTACTGTCTCTTGATTTGTCTTTCTGGGGTTACGGGTTGGACCGGGTTGGAGGTTCGGTTGTCAAGCTTGCATATTTCCTCTGAGAGGTTTTGCTAGCTGCTTTCGGGGTGTGTGCCTGAATTTTCGCCCTTCTGGTAGGCCCAAAGCTTAAGCCTCAGACCTCACCTTGTACCTTGGCTGAACTTCAACAGCTCGCCAGCCCTGGGGTGCGAGCAGAAGCATCCTGCCTTGGCACAGGAGTCTTACAAGCAAAGCATAACAAGGAGTTTTTAAGCACGGTAGATGTCTGCAGGGCTCCTGGAAGCAACTCACAACAACAAGGAGCCTACAGGACGGTAGACCCTGAAGCGGTCGATTGGTCAAAGGGTTCAGGTAACCCCCCCGAAGCCCCGAACTTCATTGGGAATCCCAAGGTCTAGTTTCTTTTGGCCCACGGAGGCCCCCCTGTCCCAAACTCAAGATGGAGCCTGCCTAAGGTGGATGGTGGGGGGAATAGGCTTTTGGGATATGTTGATATTTTTTAGGGACGATATTACAACGATGACCAGCTTGCTTAGTCCGGGTAGGGGGGCGGAGTAGTTAGAATAGGATTTTGGTGGTATTTCATAGTTTTTATAGGTCAGGACTCAAATACAAGAGGGGGACCATTACCACGTATGCAAGCTTGGACACTGAGTAATACTGTGTACACCTAAACCCAATTCGAACCATTAAGGCTCCGATATTGGAACCACCCTGGGACCGTTCAGAGCTTCGGGTTTGACCGTGAGCCCTAAACCCCCCAAACCCCTAAACTCTATTCCCGAAACCCAAAACTCCTAAATCCCTAAACCACAAAACCCCAAATCGCAACTGTTTCAAAGCTCCTGGGAGCGCTGAGTCTCTTCGATGTCATTTCAGAGCTTTCGTCGGTTTCTCAAAACTTTCGGACGTCGGTACTCGGGTTTTTGAAAGTGTGAGCAGAAATTTCAATTTTTTGTGGTTTACCTACAAAAAGCCGAAGCCCTTAACTTTAGAGCTTCGGTTTTTTTCAAGGCTTCTGTAGGACGGCGGAGTTGGTACCACAGCTCTGTAGGGGGAGACCGAGCTCGGAAAGGAGCAGTCTTGCTTTCCAGAACCCTGAGACTGATATCCTAGGGTTTGGGGTTTATAGCGTTTAGGGTTTAGGGCAAGTCCGTGCTTAAAAAAGGGTTTAGGGTTCAGGGTTTAGGGTTTTGGGTATCCTGGGCGATGTCCCAGGCAGAACCCTGAGTCCGATATCCCAGGTGAATACCGCGGAGACGATTACTCCTGGAATGCCATTGGCTTTTTCGGCATTGCCTTCATCGTGCTCGTGGCTACTCGGTTGTTGTTCTTGAGCTGCTTTAGCTGCCGGAGTTTCGCGTATTCGTGGTCTGCGCTCCAACAACTATTTTTGTGTGGTACTCGTACTTGTACATGGTCTTTGGACTGAAACGTCCTCTGAGCTTTGGTTGGGGCCAACCCTGCCTCGGTTCGAGCCCTAAAATGGTTTTAGGGTTTAGGCGTTGACGGTTTAGGGCCCTAAAACCCTGAACCCCAAACCCTTGTCCATCCTGGGGCAGGGAAGAGGCCACTCAGCTTCCCGAATACAGGATAAACTTATCGCCACGCACGAACCCTGAATGCGGTGCCGTCAAACCTTCATCAGCAAAACCATCTGCAACTTTGAACCTTGGGACTTGAGACCTAGCCCTTCAACAACACTAAAATTTTCAAAGCCACTAACCGAACTCTCAGTTGCACCCAAAAATGTCAAGACCCGAGCTCCAAGAACCACCCTTATACGGTTGAGAGAACTGAAGTCACAGCGGTGGTGGAACAAGAACGCGCTGAACTTTCGAGTTTGGATCCTAGTATCGTTGAGGCAGAGGAAGATTGGTAAGACCCTACTGACACCTAGCAAAATACAAGCCGTAGACCATTTTGACACCTCTGTGAAACCCTTTCCGCCCAGTGCTACGAGTCATGGAAAGACGAGTTGGGTGGGGGACTGGTCCCCAGCAACGTGAAGACGGATGCCGATGAACCTTGCCTTCATTCTGGCTGATGTGGTACATGGGGCTTACCCGTTTGGGATTTTACGGTTGAGGGCTTAGGGCTGCACGAAGCAGGGCCCATTCTGTTCTACGAGCAGGAATCATGTAGTGGTGTATTCAGCCCCATTCAGCGTAGCATGAGCTTCGCTAAGCTCCATAGCCTTCGTACAGCTTCAGGCAGTTGAGAAGGAGCTCCGTTCATAGTGAAAGCAAGATTGGAGGTGTCCCCTAAACCCTACAGTAGAAGCTAAAAAGTTGGAAACCCAATAGCCTCAATCTTGAAGAGTAATGTATAGGGAAACCCAGCACTATTTGGCCTTAATCCGGTTTCCAACTTTATGGAGTTCGCTGTAAACCCAAAGCCCCTAAACCCTATAAACCCTAAGCGGGGTACGGTCGTCCACGTCAGAAGCTCAAGAGTCGAATCTCCTCCCCGAGCTTCCTCTGTGAAGGACTACTTCAATCCGGACTTCGATCCCTACAAAGGCGTGTTTTGGAGGGGGTTATTTTGAAATGTTGTTGTTGAAGACTCGGTTTCTGTCAGAAATCAAGGCGGCTGCTTCAAGAACTGAGTCAAACACCTGGTTTCAACGCTGGACATCGGCGACAGCCTGCCTTTTTGGTGCCCGCAAAGACTTACGTATGCCTCGACTGCCACAATCTGTCTACTGCCTTTGAGTTCTTTGGTGTTGTCGGCTCCTGCGGTATGTGCTTAACGGCTTCGGTTCCTTAAAGTTGGAACGGCACATGGAAGGCATGAACATCAAGAAGGAGACCAAGGAGAAGGAGAATGCCTGAGCCAAGCAATGATGCCAGACATCCTACATCGTATCCTTCCTGCACGTCGCAGGGATAGTGGCGAAAGACATGCGGTTGAGCCCCCTTAAACCGTCTAGTAAGTCTAGTAGTTGAGCAGGCAAACTAGAACTCTGAGCCATTGGGATAAAGATACTACTACCACCCCAAGGGCCCTAAACATCCCTACGCTCTGTCTACATGTAGAGAGGGTTCGGTCATGTCAGCCTTCTTCTGAACAGCTTTGAGGCAAGAAACGGGGTTTAGGGTTTAGGGGTTTAGGGTTTAGGACACTTAAACCCCAAACTTCGGACCCGCTGAGCCCCCAACGCTACAGGCCCTGAGGCTCCAAACCTCGAAGTTGCTTTGGTGTCGTTTACGTTTCACCCCAGTTTTCCTAAGGGACCGGCGGACGCTCGATATTAGCAAGAACACAGCCATCTCACGGAACTCCTTGTAAAGTTGTCTACAGAGCCGCACGAACACCCTGAAAGATTTCTTAAATCCGTTGTAAAGCAGCGCAACTAAGATCTCGAGTCCGTTTCTGATTTGCTCAGCTTCGGCCGTGATGTGTGGTGTTTTACTCTCAGAAGTTATTGGCCCCTAAGATTCCCTAAGCCTTGTATATATAGCCTTGACTTCTGATTAACCCAAGCCATGTAGCCCCAAACTCATATGTTCAATCTAGGATGTGTGAGGAGATCAGGGTAACAGTGCCTATAAAGCACGTCAATGAGCGAGCGACTGTGGTGGTGGAGTTCCGACACGTAGATCGAAGATCCCCGTGTGCTCGACGCAAGGGTGTACGTTTGAGTCTTCATGATTTAGGAAGTTCAGGGCCCAGGGTTGTGGGTTGGCGTCTTTTTGGCCTGATTCATGATCTATGGTAAGAACGGGGATATGACTTCAAAGTACCTGCCGAGGACATGCGTTTGTGCCAGTGTCATCCAAGCCGTACCTTCTTATCCTGAGCTGCACGCCTGCGGCAAGCACGACTCTTAGGTGGGAGCAAGCGTTAGCTGAATGCACCGCGGGTAGGAGAAGGGCTGGCTGCTGTGTTCAGACGACGTGAAGTGCCTTAGCGCTTAGGAACTCTTGGTTTTGGGTTTGGATGTCGGAGTATTCAAGGAGCCCAGATGCAAACACAAAATTAATAAGGGCTTAGGGAACCGGGGGGAAGTTCGGGTTGCGAGGTTAAGCTTCGAGGAAATAACCATGTATGGGGTTTAGGTGGCGCTTGAGTTTCTCAACTGACATGAGATTCTAGGACTAGGATAAATCAAGGTTCTCCCATTTTGTCGAGCTGTTTTAATGCAAGACATATCTCGGCAGTCCCTACAGTGACCAAACGGGCTGCCAATCACATTCTTGAGTGTTGGGCACACATTCTGCTACACACACTCACACGCCTGCACTGTACTTCAGCCAGAACTCTCTCTGTCTCTCTCTCTCTCTCTCTCTTGCTCTCTTTCAGTTGTTCTTTCGTGCTCTCTTTCTGTCTTTCTTTCGTTCTGTCTTTCTTTATTTCTTTCTCTCTCTCTCTCTCTCTCTCTCTCTCCCGCATATACTGTACATGCATGCATATAAATATATATATATATATATATATGTATACATATGTAGATACATATCGGACAAACGAACCGTTACTGGCCCGATACTTTGCTTCGTTGCTCGACGTCGCCTCATGGCGCTTTGGCGGACTACGCTTGCTTCCATCTGGGCAAGAGCCCGAGAATCCTGGAAAACCCGGAGTGCCGATGGCACGATGCTCCAGCCCGGTGCAAAATAGCGGCCACAACACAAAATAAAGAAGCTGTAGGTACGAATATTATGTTTTAGGGTTCCTCGTTCTAACCATATCCCAAAAACCCTAGTCTAGCAAGGAAGGCCCTGGCCCCCTCCCCTGTGAATCCAGGAGCTACGGGATTGCAACGCGACTTGAAGTCTGCGATGGTAACTTAGTAGGGTTTTGGTGGGTTTGGGTGGCTGCAGGCTACAGGTACTTTGACCGGATCGGAACAGCATCAAGCGATATGGTTATCACCAGCATGGCAGACTGCTGATGTCTCCACATTTCATTCCGGTTTGCTGGCGCCCCTTCCATGTATTGCGACCTGGCGAAGCACATTAATTATGTCTTCACGTGCCGACTCACCAACCATGTGCGTATTTTGGTCGGGTGTTGGGTTTATGTGTTGCGTATTTGTGGTGTACGCAAATATAGTTTTCGTACCCATGAGCCTTCACTAAGCGGCTTAAAACGTTGAGGCTGCAATAGAGTGTAGGTTGGGTCCAGGTGGGTTGTAGATAGCAGGACTTGGGTCTTTGGGCTTTAGGCTTTGGAGCACTAAGTGCTGCGACCCTGCGCTGGCCCTCGCGCAATCAAAATCCCTAACAGACCTCGAAACCCAGAAGCCACTTACAAAAAACCCTCGGCACTGTTGGATTTGGGGTGTCGGATTTACTGTAGGCATCCCATTCCTTGGAGGACCGCTTCGATGCCCTCGTGTTGGGGCCGGCTCGCCGGATGCTACAGCAGCTGCGCCGGGGAAGCCCAGTTCAGTGTTTTGCCGGCTTTTGAAAGGGTCCAGCGGCAGGGTTTTACGAACGGTTGAAGTCTTGGTTCGAGGGCGTTGAAAGGGTTGTGAAGATTAGTCGATGGCAGGCAGCATAAGGGTTTCTCAAACGGCTTTAGGGGACATGTAGTTTTATGGACATTGGGCTTTAGGGTCTTTTATGCTTAAATGTGTATAGGAGTCAGGGGTGTTTCGAGTTCTTTGGGTGGTTACGCTACTGGGGGTTAGCGTCACAAGGTTTTCGGGCATGAGCTTAAGAGTTACAGGGTTTGTTTTGGGTTGAGGTGTTCCCATGGGCGGGATGCCGGGTTAGGAGGTTTCTGGGGTATGGATGTTCTCGAGCCTGTTGTTACGGTTCGGGGCTTGGGTTGTTTTGGAGTGCACACACAAAGGTTCCGATTGGTGTTTGGCTTTGGTGCTTTGATGAAGGAGGCGGCGGAGTTAACGGCTCGCGGGGGTAAGCTGCAGCCTCATGGTAAGACGCTTAAGCCGCGCTGCCATATAATATAGGTCTTGATAGTATGATATAAAGCCATATTCCCTTGGAGTCCTCATATGCTTTTATGTACGACGCTACCGCACAAATTTTACTCTACCTATTTCAGGTCCCTATATTAAACCCCACGGTTCCGCATTATCGGGTTCCTTCACCTGAAGTCCTGCATTTGACACCATGAAGCCCCTTCTAGAACGTTCATAAGAACCCTATAGAACCCCTTTTAGCACGACCTGTCGAACACACATACACACAAGCCCTTGTGGGAGGCTGATAAGGACCCTCTGCGCACCCTTATATGGGGTTACGAAGGCGGACCTTCAGGATTAGTGCTGGAGAGCCCGGAAACACTTCAGCACTCCACGGATTTGGCTAGATGGTCCGAGAGCCAGCTAGGATTCACAAGTATACGCGGGCATTCGCTCATAGTTTCACCCTACAGTTCTGGGACAACAACATGACCCAGTATTGTGCATATTAAGATCCGAGGTAGTGCCATCATGCAGCCAGAATGCAACTGTCATGCCATGGTTAGGTCATTCTGAGCCCGATCGTGAGTCCCGGGGTTCAAGACACCAGAACCCTCCGCATCGGAGAATGTATACCCTTTAACATCTTACGGTATGATACGTGCACGCACACACATACGTGATACATATATATATGTATAGAAAGGTATATTGTGTATATGTGTATATACACTTTATGCATATCTGGATGCACCTGTATGGGTTAACTTTTGGGATCCTGTTTCTATACTAGTTTGTTCTTATGTGTATGTATACATGTATATAGATATATATATATATATATATACATATATGTATATACACGTAACACCGGGTTTTGTTTGGTGGAGGGCTGCGGAACTGGGCAACGAGGCCTTGACTCGCACGCGCTCTTTGCATCTTAGATCACCAGACTCCTTCTAGTGCGCAGATGTTGTTTTGTTCGGTAGTGTTCTGTCGTGGGCGTGGTATCGTCTTCGTGTCTGGTCCCTATATACTTCGAGTTAGAACGTATAACTCCTGTATCCCTAAACCCGATCTATACTCAGTAAGCTCGCAATACTAAAGCTCTTCTTGAGTGGATTTTGGTGTGCACCACGCACGGCGGAAGTGTCCTCCGTCCAGTTTCCGAGGCAGAGCTGCAACGGAAGCCGAGCGATCAGACAGTCTTCCCGGCTCGCTTGTGGGTTCAGGGCTTTATGTTGAGTTTTGGACGAGCTCTTCAAAATGTTGGGGCTTTGGGGTTTAGGGCTTTGGGTGTTGGGGCTCTATAGGCTTAGGTGCCCTAGACAGTATTTGAGGAGGAGTGTTCTGAATCCAGAGGGTGGGTTGAGGTAGTTTTGGCGTCTCTGGGACTAAATTGTCCAGGGTTGAGGACCCATTATGTGTCGGGTCTGTGGCGTCAAGGGTTCCCCGGGTTCAAGGTTTGTGCGGTTAAGTCTTGATTCAGATGGTCTTGATTGCAACTGTGAGGCGGGGATTTTCCGGACTGTTCACTCTGAGACTGCTGCGGTTCTTTGATACTCCAACCCGTACAACACACTTGTAAAGCCCTTGAAGCCCTTTTCTACGGCACTTGCGAAACCTTACTTATATAACCCTTGCCAGCATTTTTTGGCCATTGTAAGACCGCGTCCTGAACTTCAAACCCGCTCCACATGATCCTAAACCCGCAACCCACCCCAAACCCGAGCCCAAACACCTGAAACACCCGAAATCCACATAAACCTTGTGCAGCTGTGGCAGCACCATGTTTGGCAACTGGCTGAGGCTTGGTCAACTTACAGAGTTGGGTCAGGAGCCTAGCACGCGAGGTTGATAAGGCTCGTACTTATATAGGTTGTGTAGCGGCTGTAAAGGGATGATCTTTGCCTATTTGTCTTCACGGTTGATTCGAGGCCACTGTTCTGTAGAATTAAAGTTTAACGGTGTTTAGATTGAGCTGCCGAGCTGTCCGGGGTTCAGAAAACCCAGCGTTTCGCAACCTCCGACCAACTAATAAATCTTGTTTCTCCATTCTGAATTCTCACACATGCAGCACCGAGCGTGTGCAGATTGCGGCGCAAGCACGCCCTCGCTGATCAAGGAGCAGCTCCCTGTTGATTACGTTGGTTACCTTCGTTTGAAGGACTCGTACATGTTGTTTGATGGATTTGTAGCTTTGACTTCTGGCCATCACTACCTACGATTGCATATGCATGCTTGGCTGACCCGTCAAGCATCCTGTTCAAGCCAAAGAATGACGGAACTTCTTGCGGATCAACTTCATGAACTGTCCGTGGCTGCATGCGCCATGCATGCACAACCCCGCCTGGGGTTGCGTTGCACAGAGCAATCTTGAAGGGGAGTCATTCTTGGCATTTCGTACTGTTCTCAAAACTACTGTAACCGTACACCGTTGGGTCGATCTGAGCTGACACCCTAGAACACTCAAACCCCTATGTAAGTCGCACGTGCTGCACCCCAACCTAACTCAGCCTTTTGGGCGCTTCCTTAAAGCAAAAAGCATAGTGGTTCTTGCCTCATAAAATGCAACTACACATGTGGAGACCCCACTATTGGCACTGGGGGCGCCACCGGAGGTCGAAGAGTTGCAGGTGCCTCACCTAGGAAGCGCTTTCCTGGAAGGCGCTTGGCACACTCTGAGGGCCTAAGAAGGGCTCGTTGGGAATTCCGTGAAGAGGGGGGGAGGAGGGGTTTTAGGGCTAAGGGTTTGGTGCTTGAGTTCTTATTGGTTTCGAGTTTTCCCCCGGCAGTGTGATGCGCACTGTTCTGTTCTTATGCTCTTTGTGGCTTTCATAGGTTGCAATGAGGGTGGCCTAAGCCTACCCTCATACCTGAAACTTTAATGCCGAGACCTCCGTCGCTGCAAGGCTTCAGGGTCGGTGTTGTGATCAATCAGTTCAAGGTCTGATCTTTAGGGTTGGAGCTTCGAGATCGCACGTCAATTCAAGCAGCCTGCTGGACAACGAAAACGAGCCCGAAAGGCCGTTCGTTTCTACGGAACTTCTGAACCCCCGAGCTATGATCGTATGGGTTACCGAGCCTAGTAAGAAACCCGAAGACCCACAATACTTCCACGTCCCCGAGAACTAAAATAACGAGCCCACACAAGCACCAGAACTAGGATGACCACGAACTCAAGGAGGAGACAGGAACTGCGACGAGACCGCCAAGAGACCCCTAGAATACCCAGGAGACCAACAAGCCAAAATGCTTCCTCTCTTGGCCGGGATTCACCACCACGACTATCGGAGCCGACCACGACACAGCTTCACATGCCAGGGCTTATGGAGGATCTGAAGTTGTAGGGTTCAGGGGTTCGGATGAGGGTAGGTGGATCCCTGTTTGAGTTGAGAGTCCCCTGCAGATGCCCTGCGTGCAGCCGGCGCCGTGCCATCAGAAGGGTCTTGGCTGGCCGAGGTGGGGAGCTTTGAGCTTCGTGTGATAGGGTTTCAACGGTGCAGGTACAAAGTTTGTGTTATGAAAGTGAGTTAAGTAAGGGTTTTTGGTGTTGAGGCTTTGGGGGTCTAGGAGTTAGACCACAAGGTTCCAGCTTGCCGGCACACACCCAAAGCCCTTTTTAAACAAAAGGGAGTTGGCGTTATGGCAGGACTCTGGCTTTGGAGTTTAAAAAGGAGTCACGACCTTGATCTGAGGCGATACTTGGGCCTCCACAGGAGGGCTTGCTTGGGGTTTTGGGTTGAGTTCTGGTTTTGGAGGCTGTTGCACCAGGTTCCGAGATCGGGTTTTCTACGTTGAAGTTGCCTTCATCGATCTCGCCTCCGGAGTCCAAGGGTAAAGCTCCGGGATTGGGAGTTTCCGGAAATGAGGGGGGTACCTTGTTTTGGGGGGTCCTTATAATAAGGATCCTACTATTTAGGGTACTATATTAGGGTCCCCTATTTTCGGAAACCCCCGATTAGAGAAAGATCCCTAAAAGTTTGTCCCGGGTTCTGCCTAGCTCCTTTAGTGGACTGTCCGAGAGTGAGCGCAACCGTAAAGTCCTCAACTGCCCAGCACCCAGACACCCTTTCTGCAGCCCTGGAAAAAATTCCGACCGAAAGAGTCCAATGTACCTTTACTTGGTCCAGCCTAAAATAGCCTGAACTTGACAGTTCTGCTGAGTTTCCTAACCGACACCCAAACCGTTTAAGTACCGAGTATTATATATGTACTTTCTTGAATGAAGATACCTTCGTAGATAGCCCGAAACTACACCTAACCTGACCAGGCGCGGAGCTCGGTGCACAGCGCCGCATGGCCGTTGCCTCAGGAAGTCGTGGAGCTCCGTTGCGGTGGTGTAGGGCTGCTTTCAAGGGTTGTAAATCTGTAACCTAAAGGTCCATGTGCCCAAAGAGTATATACAGTCGCCTTAAAGTAGTCCCTAGCTGCTTATAGGGCCAATGTATATAGGGTAAGGGATCCAAGACCGTACTTCAGGTGGAGCTGCCCACATGCGGCAGTGTCCTCCCAGGGCGTCGTTGCCTGGCTGGCCGCGGAGATTCAGGTCCAGTTTAGGGTTGAGGGTTTAGGGTTTAGGGTTTCTCGACCAAGCAAGCAGAGACTTGGGTTTTTTTCAGATGGGGGTGTTCAACGGTGCCGTCTGGTTTTGGTTAATTGGCTTATCTTTGCTGGTGTCTCTAGAACGAGACTCTTGGTGAACTAGTTTTACTTGGTGCTTTCAGAATCGTCGCAAACGAAGTTGAGATTAAGGATTGCTTTATTCACCTTTCGCGACTCCCTGTGTCTCAAGTTTTGGAATGAATGCAGCCGAAGCCCCAATCCTGAAGTTCAAAGGGTGTGTGGTATTCTCGAAGTCCAGAAGTATCCTAATGTATACGTGGAAGTCAGGATGCTAGACCGTGGAAATAGAGTGATTAAGGCTTCTGTGCTAGGCCTTGGGGCTGGGCTATACAGTAGTGATGAGCCAAATTGCCTGCCGCGACTGTAAACGCTAGAAGGTGCTGTGCGGCTGATGGACAGAATCGCACAGAAGCAAGGGGTGCTGCAAGAGAAGCAAAAAATGTAAGAACGGTGGTCCGAACTGCGTCAGCAGGACCAGGACTTGCTCCTGAGAGAGCAGCAGCTCACCAAAAGAAGGGGTGCTTCAAGAAGTGCAAGAGGTTCTGCAAGAAAAGCTGAAGTTGCAACAACAGCGGCCAGAGCTGCAGCTTCTTCGGCGTCATCCTGCCCGCTGGCACAGATATGCAGCGACCTGGCTTCTGACGCAGGTCTGTGGGGGGTCTAGGAAAGCCAGCACCTTCAATCAAGAAACCTATTCTGAACCCAGAACTTTGGCCTGAACCAAGCTGAGCCCCACCTGGAGGAACCAATGTACCATTACGCAACAAGGATATCAGGCTAAACGGTCGGTGCATCTACTTTCTTGCTTGTTGAAAGTACCTTGGTTGTTTTAGGTAAAGCCAAAGCCCTGCATTTATCTGGAGGCGTCTCCGGGGCGCCTCGTGCGCGAGCCTGGGACTGCCCTTTGGCCAAAGAGGGCGAAGAGGTGAAGAGCTCTTGGAATGAGGAGGGTTCGGATAGCCCTGGACTGCGCGGAGCTTTGAGGTGTGTTTGCTCATATCAGCTGATGCACATAGCCTGTAAATTGCGACCCTTGTAGCCTCCGCAGAAGTTTTCAATTCTAAACCTTGCACCATAAAGCCCGAAATGGCCAACCCCTGAGGATAAAACGTTTGGAACCCTAGAGCAAAAAAAAGATTCCTAAGCCCTAAACCCTCCACCCGAAACCCTAAACCCTCCACCTTAGAAAGACTAAAATTTAAAGTACACGAGAATCCAAAGCTCTTCGCTACCCTGACTGGGGTGTGGCGATGTCCTTCGATTTCCGGCGATATCCTTCGATTTCGGGGGCTTGGGGCAGCTTGCGGGTTTCAGAGATGCCAATTTAGTGAGTTGGTGTTTATAGGGTTTAGGAATCTGAGTTGAAACTGTAGCTGTAGTGCTTAGGGCTTGGAGCTTCAGGGTTTACGTATGAGAGTCCTACGCAAAATATGGGGGGGTTGGGTATTTGGTACTACGATTTTTGGGGGGGTTTCTCTCCCATATTGTTACCCCAGCCGCGCTTAAAGACTGGCGGTGGGCTATTCACTATTCGCTCTACGCTGTTGCCAGGAAGAGATTTTCGGTTTTGAGGCTAGTTTTGAGGAGTCTGCGCGTGGAATGCCATAGCCCATAGCTGGCAATGAGCCGCATGCTTGCATCATGCATGCACAGTTATGCCACCTAACACCAAACCCTATGTCCCAGCTGTGATATCCGAACTCCACCCTAAGTCCAACACCACTACCTCCTGAACCCTATATACCCCTTAGGCCAGAAGCCCGTCGCTCCTCCTTCCAGCCATTTTCAACGTTATCTCTCTCGGCTCTCAAGCAAAAGTCAGAAAGTTGGAATAGGATTATCCTAAACCCTTTATATGGTAAATTATAAGGTATCCTACCCTGAAACCATAATCCAGCTTTCTGGAGCTCCCTGTACCAAGGTCTATGTGGCGGACGACTCTACCGGACTTATCCTTGCACGGGACCCAAATCAGGAATTGCTCCTGGTGGGTCGGGAATCGGGCCACGGGGGCTCAGTGCACTTGTAGGGTGTCCATGTTGTTTATGTATATATATATATATATATATACTTATTTATTCATATAGATATCTACAGACACAAACAATTACAAGCATATGTGGGTGTTATACGGTGTAGACGACAGTTTGGGACATTCTTTACAAGTATCGCTTGTGGAAACATCTAGTCATGACCGGGTTTTGCGGACCCTTGAACCCCACCCCAGCCATATGATCTGTTTAAAGCTGCATTCCGCAGTTTGCTCAGCTAGTGTAAGTTTGGGCAACCCAGAATTCTAAGGAAACCCCTGAAAACCAGCACGACATTCCGTACAGTACCTTCTGTGTGAGGACGCCTTCAATGTTTGTGTGCATGGCTGCGAGTCATCTTCCGCCTTGGTTATGCTACTTGGAGGGTCCGGGGACTTAGTAACTGGTTATCTTAAGGACTTATCAGTACCATAACCCCAATCAGGGTCCCTTTTGGAGTACTTATACTGTAAGTCTACTTATTACCTACTTACTAAGTCCGCCGACCCTCCAAGTATGGTCATTCAGGCGCCTATGATACCTTTTTTCCGTTCAGTTCAACTGTAGGTTTGGGTCATGGAGCACGAAGAGTTGGTCTCAAGGTGGAAGCCCTGCATAGACTCACTCAGGTGGAGAGGATGATGCAGCCACTCTTTCTTCAGGTTTGCCTCCATCCTCATGCTGATCGGCTTCCTTCATAGGGTATATAAGGCTTAAAGTTTTAAGCTCAGGGTGTTGAGGATGTTTAGTGTTCTTCCACTTGGTGGGCAGACCTTTTGGTTTGTATGGGTGGTTTGGGCTTAGGGTTGTTTCGTCGTGGTCCCAGGACGTACTTGGGGTTCCGGGTGCGAAATGAACTGTTTTCTTGCTCTTCGGGTATGCTATAGACGCTATAGCAATGTAACGAACACCAGGACGATTAGAGGATACTGTATGATGTGATGCCATGTCACTATGTACTCAGACTCCTTATAGTATTGTAAAAGATTCTTCCCAGACGGTTGTAATGTGGGTGGGTAGCTGACGTGGTAATTCCGAAAAACTATCGTCGATCGTTCGAAGCTTTGGCTACAGGCCTGATGGTTTAGGACTTGTTGCCTGAACGGTCTTGGGACGTAACCGGTCGGTTGCTGTTTGCTGAAGGTTTTCCCGGGTGTTTGGGTTCAGCTGATTTCGCTTGGTTTGGTGGCTTGGTTTTTCGGGTATTCCAGGAGTTTATGGTAATGCGGGGTTCAGAATAGTTATTAGCACTAATATGCCCTTGCAGTCCTCATTATTGTACGTGATTATACGATAAGCCCAACAACCCTGTTCTAGTCATGGAGGCCTCGGTGTCGGAGATGTCGGCTTGCCGTTGCTTGCGAGTTGCGTCATTCCGATTTCCTCGCTCTCAAGCCGGCAGCTCACGCAAGGAACCACTAACATGTCCTAAATAGAAAAACAGCAAACAGAGACATTTTTTCGAGAGGAGTGCTGCTTTTCTTAGATATAGAACCTCTGATCTACTCCCCAAAAGCATCCCACAAGGCACATAATTCCCCAACCTCAGGGTGGCTTTGCCGCAGGGCTTCTGCCACACTACGTGAGGGTTGGGGGTTTGTATTTTAAATGGAGAGGAAGAGATGATGCAGAGTGTAGGTCGGGTACTGCCGCCACTCTATAAAGGTAAGGCAATATTCATCATATCACTATGTGGCTCTTTGTATGACCCCTAATATTGACTGTTACAGGGTGGGGCAGTGCCCAAAGTGTAACTTTAGGTATGTTGCCTTGATGCTGCGAGCTCATGCAGACTTCGAGCCCTGACCGCCCAGCTCCCGAAAACTTCCGGTCGGATGTCAACGTTGGCTTGGCACGTAAGCCCCGAGCCCATGACTCCTAGGTCCTAGGCCGGCTTGGCCAACACGTGATATTCCCTGAGCCCCCACCCTAAACCCTAACCCTAAACCACGAATATCGTATCTGTCACCGATACCTCCCTCTTTGGCCGGGACAGTGCGCCGGCCACCCAGCTGGAGCTTTGAAATCCCGGAGGGCTGAGATGACCGACTTACGGTACTATGGGGGCCTATAATTACCTATACTATTTTCGGGGTTCCCAATTATAGTTATATTATAAATGCCCCCCCAAACCCTCTCTAATTATCAAGGCTAACATAGTAGTCATGCTGGCATATTAGCTGGTTCTGGTTACAGGAGATTAAGCTGCCGCTGTCCCAAGGCTTTCAGAAGGTGTTGTTGGTTGGTTGTGTGCTCTTTCTTGCACTCCGATACCTACCTTTACATCATTGGGTCGTTTAGGGTTTGAAGTTTTTGGTTTCGGGCTCGGCTCGGGCAGTCTAGTTTGTTTCTGACAGTAGAGCCTTTGTCATCTTTATCTGTGAACATTGCGGAGGAGCACATGTTTGGGATTTGATATTCTGATTCAGAGAGAAGTCGGGAATTCTGGATGTTGGGGTATGGGATTTGTCGTATTCGTTGTCGTTAGAGTCTGATGTGTACTGTAGAAAAGCAAGAACTTGCTTCTTGTAGATAGCGGTTAGGATGTAGGATGTAGGCCTCAGGGTTTGGGAGGAGGACGTTGTGGGAACCTCTCGTTTTCAAGGTTTGTAGTGGTCGGGAACGACGTACCAAGGAAAAGCAAACATAGAATTATCAAATCAAAACCGGAAAACCCTCAAGCCCTCCAAGTTGCGACGCATCATTGCACTCTATATACCTGAAAGAATTTCAACACATCCTACAGAATATCCATTATATACCTTGCATATATCCTAATGAACACCCTGTAGCTTATAGAACTCCTTGTAGGATTCCCTCTACAATACCACCTAAATTGAATCATATATATATATATATATCATTCAGAACACCCTTTACATACCCTATAGAATGCCCTCTACAATGCCCTATACAATACCTTATAATGTACCTAATAGAATACCTTATAGAATACTCTGCAAAGTACGCGCAATGTACCCGATATGTATGTGTATACATATATATATATACACCTTACAAAGACATCTGGAATAGCCTGCAGAATACCTCATGGAAGATCATCTACATGCAAGATACCCCTGTATATCTTTCATAAACCCTGTAGAATACCGTATCGAAAACCTATGAGGATTTATATAAGGACAACCAGGAGGAGCATAAGATCTCGCCCTCACCATCTACATTGTAGCTTATTGAGTAGAGGTTTTCTGTAGGAAGTCAGGAACTCAGGCGAATATCCTATAGAATGCTTTACAGAACACACCCTTATATGCCTTAATGAATTTCATAAAGAATATAATGCAGAATACGCTGTAGAATCCTCCCTAGATACCTCATACACATATATATATATATATATATAAACGCACACTTGATTGAATATGCCACCCGCTATCGCCTAAGAAAACCTATCATACCCGTATAGATATATATATATATATATATATATACACATATCATAGCCTAAAGAATACCTAAAGAATACAATCCTAAGAAAATCCCTATAGAGTACCTGATAGAACGCTCACAGAACACTTTATAGAATGCAAAAGGCATACCCCATACATACATATATATATATATATATTGCCATGATATGATATTATTACCCTATCCGATACCCTTTCGAGTACCCTATGGCCCTATGGGATACCTATAGAACGCCGTAAGGATAGAGCAGTCAAATAGTGAAAATCGAAAGGAGTCCAAGAGCTGAGAATTCCCCTAGTTGAACTGGAGCTTATTATTGGAGCTTATAATTGAGTAAGGGTTTTCTATGAAGGAAACCAGGAACCTGGAGGAATAGCATCATAATCATAAATTACCATATAGAACACACCCTTTCTTTACAGACCCTAGAGAATTTCATATAGAATACACTGCACAATACCTCATAAAAGACCCCACCATATACCTCAGACATACCTTATTGAATACCCTATGGCGCCTGTAGAGTACCTTCTAAAATACGTTTTAGAATACCACCTACATGGAATACCGTGTAGAATACCTTGTACAATGCACCCTATATACCCCCGATGTACCTTACAGAATACCATCTGCAATACCCTACAGAATGCAGCTGGGGTCTATTGAGGTTCAATAGCCGATATTTAACCTCAATAGCCCCACCCCCCCCCGGAATCCAAGATCCAAGATGTCCCCAGAAAGTTTTTCAGACAATCTTGGATTCCGGGGGGAGGGCTATTGAGGTTAAATATCGGCTATTGAACCTCAATAAACCCTAACCATGGAATCCAAGATTCCCCGAAAAACTGTCTAGGGGCATCTTGGATCTTGGATTCCGGGGGGGGGCTATTGAGGTTAAATATCGGCGATTGAACCTCAATAGCCCCCCCCCCCCGGAATCCAAGATCCAAGATACCTCTAGAAAGTTTTTCGGGAAATCTTGAATTCCATGTCTATTGCAATCTAACTATTATATGCTACCGAAGGGAACGCTGTGAGACTTCCGATAACCATGCAACCGATACCGAAAACTACACAAAACCATAGGTTCCCACAGCGTCCTCTTCTGCAGGGTTTAGGGTTTAGGGTTCCCGGTGACATGTTGAAGTTTTAAGCTGGTGCCAGGCATACGACGGTACTTTACTTTGACCTTTTTGATTTTGTCCGTAAGTAGCGCTACTAGGCATCCAGGGTGCATCATGGAAAGCTAAACCCTAAACCCTAAAAGCTTAAACCCTAAACCCTAAAACCCTAAACCCTAAAACCCTAAACCCTAACTAGAGGTGCAGCGTCAGAGCCCTTGTGCCTGACGGGTTCAGATCTTCTGAGCCAGACTTCCCAGAGCCCTGCTCCGACACACCCAGGCCTAAGCTCGTAAACCCCTTCTCCGCCTACAGCCCTAAATCCTCATATTAGTTACCTATACTTTATAGTTATAGTATAATGGTTCCCCAAACCATATCTAATCATTAAAGCCCTTATAGTAAGCCCCTACACCGCCTATAGCCCTACATCCTCGTATCCAAACCTCCTTGCGCCGCAGCCCCTTTGGTGTTTTTGCGGGCAGGGTTGCCATTCAGAAGGCCCCTCGTGTGTAGATCATTGCGTGGAGTGCCGGAGATGTCCGACCTTGGCGAGGACACCTGGGCCACTGGGGGTCTGGGTCTAGGGTGTTGGGGTTTATAATCGGGTTTCGGGGTTCAGGAGTGCAGGGATTGAGGGTTTAGGGATTTTGCGGGTTTAAAAAAGGGTTTAGGGGTTAGGGCCTAGGGGTTAGAAGTTTAGGGGTTTTGGGTTTATGGGGTTTCAACAAAGCATTTGGGACGTTGGGGTTCAGGGTTTCACTCTGATAGAGTCTGGCTGTTCCTTTTAGGGTCTCGGTTCTTGGGCTTAGGGCTTACTGTCTGGAGCCGTGCATGGCCCGATTCCTTCGACCTCATGCCTTGCGCTAGAGCACCGGGATCATAATGCCCAGAACTACCCAAAGGCCCCAAAGTAGTTCCTTTTTGGGGTTCATGTATAGAATCCTATAGGGTAATCCCCAAAAGGAGCTACTTTGGAGCCTCTGGGTAAGCACGAAGCCTTTGGACACCAACCTGCAGCCGAACTAAGAATCCTTGACCTGGCCTTACGGAGGTAGCTACACTGTCTCCTAGAACACCATATCCAACAGATAAACCCAAGTTTAGAAAGGGACAGCAACGACTTTCTTGTAGGGAGCATACCCCGACGTACTACAAAATGGTCTACACCTACACATGTGCACATATGTTTACATCGAACGGTGTATCGCGCAGTACAAGTGTTTCGGAGATGAACGCCCGATGCGTGAATCTTGGCTTGGCTTTTTTCCTGCTCCCAAGCAGTACTGCAACAACAGAAACCAGCGTCACCTTCGTGATTCGCTACCAAAACGCACCAATGCCGCATCAAAATGCCAGCAGTCCGTGCCGAGAACACTGGCGTCCGCGAGGTTTTGTTAAGTTTCGACGTTTCCGGCAACGACCAAGAAGATCCAGCGTCACCAGGTTGGGGTGATGTGTAGTTCCGGCGCTGATGTGTAATTCCCTGAAATGGTGTCCACCATGGGGTGATACATATGTCTGCGCCCTCATTTGTGTTAACCCCCCCTCGTGCCTGGTACAGTTGCCTAGCTTAGTTTACATTACTAGAACCGACCTATCTACTGCATGCACGCATATGCTGATTACCCTAAGTCGAAGTGAATGGCCATATTCCTACATACAGTATCACCCGCCATGGGAAGCTTCCCTAGACCCTAAACCCTACAGTAGAAGCCAGAAAGTTGGAATATCATTATCCTAAACCATTTATGGTAAATTATAGGGGATCCTACCATTAATCCATATTCCAACTTTCTGGCTTTTACCTTACTGGGTCCAAACCCTACACCGGCCATATTCCAACTATCTGGAGTTCCCTTTAAACCCCAAGTGGAACGAGGAGGTGACTGAGCATTGCACTGACGACGTGGAGGAAGAGGAGGAGTCCCACGACCGCTCGATGACGGAAGAGAGTGACCCTTGGCTTTCACCCTAGCCCTCAGGCTCCCTTTAGGAGTTTAGGGTTTAGGGTTTGAGGTTTAGGATTCAGGGTTTTAGGGTTTAGGATTAAGGGTTTTAGGCTTTAGGGTTTTCAGGGTTGGGGATTCAGGGTTTAGTGTTTATGATTTAGGGTTCTAGGGTTTAGGATTCAGGGTTTGTTTAGGGAGGTTTCAGGGTCCTGCAGCCCCTTCTCGAAGTTCCAAAGGGTTCAGGGTTCCTGAAATGATTAAGAGAAGCCGGGACCATTCAAGGCCTAATCCGGGGCATCTGACCCCGAGAAACCGCCAAGGGTGACCCTTTGCTGGGATAGTGTGAGGGCATTTCTGGCTCGTGGGTTTAGGGTTTTTGAGGCTTGGGTGTATCACTGCACTCACGTCGAAGAGAATCATTGCCGTCGCACACGTATATCCGAGCGATTAGAAGACTAACCGCACGGGAATTAACAGGGGGTCTGACATCATTGACCAGCTGGCTGCTCGTTTAAGCATGCAGCCGGCAGTCGGAGCCCTCAGCTATCTCGAGGCTCAACCTTGCGGTTTACTGACACCCGACCTTTTTAGCATGGATTAGAACCCAAGCCTAATCTGCAGCCAGGAAGACAACCAGAGTGGCACGGATTCCGAGTTCGATGCATCTAGGGATGCATCTCGGCAGTTTTGCGGATGAGCTCGCCCAACGAGTTTGAAACCCAGTACCTTGCAGACTGTGGTAAAGTGCCCACTCAACCAGACTTGAGTAAATTAGCCCACTGTCGAGGTACCTGACCTCCGAGGGATACTTCTAGTCATGTGGGAGTTTCCGAAAATTAGGGGGGTACCTTGTTTTGGGGTCCTTACAATACGGGGTGCTATATTAGGGTCCCCTATTTGCGGATTCTCCCTTTTAAGCCCTGTAAGCCGCACTCCCTAGACCTCAACAGCCTTCACAGAGCAAGAGGCGCAGTTCAACTTCAAAGCGTAAGAATGGAGTGCCACTAGCCGTATAGCCCCTCTCGTTTATCCATTCCGGGAATTCCTCAGTTCAGTCTATAAGGAGTCAACGGGTCCTATGGTTGATGCTATAAGGGTTTTGGGTTTAGGGTCTAGGGTTTAAGGTTTCGGGTTTAGGGTCTAGGGTCTAGGGTTTAGGGTTCTGAGTTTATCCACAGCAAACAAGACTGACCTGCGACGTTCTCTCTCAACAACGCCACTCGGTTAAGTATAGAAGCTTGGCCTCAAGCACCTCGGCCCCAACTGTAGCCTGTGGAGTTTTCAGGGGTGAGGATTGCTCAGCTGGGGAAGACTTTTGTTTTGAGTGGGGAGGGCGGGGCGTGGGCAGGATTTAGGGATACTGGGTAGACTTACTCAGTCGTCCAAGTAGATGGGGTATTGTTGGGAATATTATGGGCCGAAGCTAGCACGCCCTCATATACGGTGGGCTTGAGGGACAGGTGATGCCCAAAGGATGTGCATCGTGTCGGGAAGGCACGGAACCGAATCTGTTTGTACAATAGTCGTGCCCACCACGACTCTGATGACCTGGATGTCAGCAAGACTATGCAGTTCTTGGGGGGTTGTGAGCTGTTACCATCAGTAACTAATCCTCTGGTGGCGGTGGTGATGGTGGTGCCGGTTGGTGTAGTACTAGTCGTTGTTGTAGTCGTAGAAAGAGTAGTAGCCGTAGCAGCCGCAGAAGTAGTAGTCGTAGCAGCAGTAGTAATAGCAGTGGCTGTAGTGGTAGGGGTCACCAGCAAGGATAGCAGTCCTGCTTGATTGCGAGGAGTTTCACACTTTCGGACTCCATGGAATCTACATGTAATCTACGTTTTCAAGCTTCATCTCTTCGGCTGTGGTATTCCAGTTTTTTCGCGCGAGTCGGGAGTTCCTAAGCTCAGTAGAAAATGTGGAACATGCCGAGGGCTTAAAGACAGACGGTTTAGGGCCTAGGCCGTAGGTTCGATCCTCAACGATCCCAAGCCTCAGAAAACTTACGCACAAGCGCGACACAGAGGCGGTGATCCGGAAGTACCAGCAGATCCATGAGGATGCTGGGTCGCGATGCTTTCTTAGTGGGTGAAAGTGGGGCCTGCAATAGCGTTTCGGTGTTTGCCTTTAGTTGGTGAACTACGTTACTCTTGGAGTGACACTCCACATAAGCTGAACCTTTGATTCTTTATGATTCGTGGAGAACGGATACAATAAGCTTGCGGCAGTTAAAGACGCTTGGGCGCCGGATGGGTCAAGGGAATTTCGGTTTAGAGTTTGCGAATGATGGTTTGGCTCACCTACACTCCATCAAGACCTTCTATGCGACCAAACGAGAACCCTAAGCCCTAAACCCTAAACCGTAGGACACCCTTTGAAGTGTTAAGGGGTGAGTGGGGGGATGAGTCCTGCTAGAGCTCAAGGCTTTCTGGCATCCTCAAAGTGCACGTACAGGTTTTCAAGATCAATCCAACAAGTGGACCAACTTAAATCGTAAACCGAGTTTACGATCTAGGGGTCAGGACTCCTTTATAAGTCCTAAACGTCTTAACGTCTTGACGGACCTCAAACGGCATCAGCTGCTAGAGCACAGGAGATGGCATCTCGACGCGGGTGTGTGGTAACCGTATAGGGTCGGGAATCTCGGAGGTTTGGCCTTGGGCAGAGGTTATGAACACCAGACATACATGATCCCTAACGCCACCAATCCAGCAGTTGCCATTTTTAGCATGTCCTCGACGCTCGGCGCTCTCCTGGTACTCACCCTTATAGTGACCGTGTAGTATCTTTGGAGGAACTTTATGGTCGCCATTAGATTTTTCTTTAATTGGTCGTATAGTTGCCCCTATCTCTGTAGCTCACCTTACAACAATCCTGATAGCTGTCCTTACAGTCAACAATGCAGGAACCTCACAGTCATAATTTCATTTTGACCGCGCGGTGAACCTTGTAATTGCCCAAGGATGAGTTTGAAGATCTGCACTTGCCGGCCGCGGCAGCAGCTCGTCGAATCCGCCGACTCGATCTCCACTTCATTTAACATAGGGGCCTACATAATTGCCACTACTATGTTGCGGGTTCCCTGTTTTCTACTATGTTGCGGGTTCCTTGTTCTAGCTATAGTAAAATGGGCCCCAAAACCCTATTCTAATCATGAAGGCACTCGAGTAATATTGTCTTCCTCGCAGCTTGTCATTGGAAAGTTGGGATGTTGAGGTGACACTCCTTTGAGTTAAGGGTTAAGGGTCTGTCCCAAAAAACGCTGTCACACAATATCCAGGTCCCGAGTTCGCCTAGTTCCGGTGGCGACGATCGCTTGGGACCAGGGTCTAGCTTGCTCCGTGATCTTCGCATACATGGATCGGAAAAGGCTGCAAAAGCATAAGATCTAAGAGCCGTTTTTCAAAAAGCGGTGCTACGGACGAATTATCCCCAAACCCGAAACAAGGAACACTTTACGATACACCCTAAGTAGGCCCTTTCCCATTGTTTCACGTGCCGCTTGGCCCAAGGCAGATGAACTGCGCCAGTGCTGGCAGGCTCCAGAACTTTGTAGCTGAGTGGATACACTTTAGACTTTTCCTATAGTCTCCATTGTAGTTCCCTTTTTTGGTTTAACCAGTTCTATATTAGGAATCCTAAAAGGGAACCCCAAAAAGGAACTACAATGGAGACTCCAGGTTTGGGATAGTATTACCCACTATAAAACAGAAAGTGTAAACTTTTTTGGGGCTTATGAACTCAGCAACTAAGAGAATCGTTCTCCCGCTTTCAGAGCCCTTCAGGGTTCGCCACGCAGCCAAGGGCCCTTTTGCCTCAGGCTCATCTGCTCATCTAAACCCTAAGCTAAACCAAGGTACCTAATTCCCGGAGAGATTCCTAGTAGTCGAGTAGGTAACCTTTAACCTTTTTTTGGGTAGTATAGCCCCTAGATAATCCCTATATCACCAAAAAGGTCAACCTTTAGTTCCCCATGATACGCGACAAATAGGCATTGGGTAGCTTGGACCCTCAGGGACAGACCTGGGCCTGACGAAACATGGCGTTAAGGCCGCGGCGTCCGGCCGATTTTTTTTCGAAGTAGTTGGCATCTTATAGCATTATCGGGCTTAGTTTGGGAACTCCAGGTATACTTTCAGAGTATACTGTAAGAATACTGAAAACGAAAATGAACTCCGGCGAGTCTTTCCGGAAGGGGCCACAGTCTTGCACCGATCAGTACGAAGCCTTCGCAAGTTCTAGTGTCTCCAGGCGGACATCCTGAATCCTAAGTCCCAGACGCTGCTGTTCGAGAGGTTATACGCGTACGGTATGCCTATACCCAATCACAGACCCGCAAGCAATCCTCCAGTACATTTGTGCAGGCTTTTCTTGCCAAGTTCTCATCTGCTGAGCTCGCAGGCACATGTGTTTGGGCTTCGGGTGTCAAGCGGAGAAGAGGAAGTGTTTGGGTTCTAGGGGTGGGCATCCAGTCCTAAACCCACACCCGAGACCCTTTCGGGGGCCTCGGGAGACTCTCAGCTCTCCGGCCCCATAAACCTCTGGGGGTTGCCTGGCAAAGCTAGAAGGTTTCAGATGAAGATGAATGTGGGTGGTTGTGAAAATTAGGGTCCCTTTTTGGGTCCTTCATGCGGCACCTAATATTTAGGGTACCCAACAGGGACTCTAGTATTGATTACCACCCATGTAGGAGCAGCTTCGCACCAGGAAAGCAAGGCCCGACTTGAGCGACCGCTGTTGTCCACTTGGCGCTTAGAGCTTAAACACCTGCTTATGTTTCAATTCGAAGGCGCATACTCACTGTCATGCAAAGCCTGCCCAAATGTCGGGTCGTCTGCCACGGCGACGAACTACCATGAAGAGGTTCAGGGTCGCCGGGGTTGAGCAAATCATCTTCGGCTTGCTGCTATGATGGGAACGAAACCCAATGATCCCTTATTCTCCCTTCTGCTCCACAAGTGTCCCTTTCGGTTTTGTAAGGTTACCCATAATCCCCACAAGCCCTATGAAAAGCCTTGAATCCGAAACCTGCAGCCCTTCGGAGAATTGTGGAGCCGTTTGGGTGAGAGGCCTGGCCATCTACGATGCCATCTTCGAGGATGCCCCGAGCATGCGGCCCTTGTTCAAGACGCCCAGGCTTGGGAAATCAAACTTGGGGGGGGGCTTGGTCGAAGCCTAGAGGGTTGCTGAGACTTTAGGCATGGGGAGTTTCCAAATCTTCAGGTTCGGGGGGGGCAAGATATCCGTGGGGATTTAGAGCATTTAGGGTTCTTGTCGCAGGTTTGTCTGTCCTAGGGGTGTCTGCGGAGCATTTTCAAGAAGATGACCTGTCCTGCGAAGGCTCGTTTGGGGTTGGGGAGTTTCAGAAATTCCGGAAAATGAATCCCTAGGAGGTTCCTTTTTGTAAGGGTGGCATACTATATATGAGACCTAGCAAGGGGCCTCAATTCAATGCTTTCTTCGGGTTGTACCGGTTGCAGCAGATTGAGTGTGCAAGTCTGGCATGCGGGCGAGGTCAGTGGGAGACAGTTCCGGCTCTGCAGTACGAATTGGAAGGTTTACACATGCATGGGGATACGGTGGCTTTCGAAGCCTGAGGGCTTTAATGTGGGGTATATGGAGCCGTGCGGAATATAGTATTATCATTCCTTGTGTTTCTTCGTTGATAATACAGCATTCTATATTCAAGGGGTCTTCTGCATTAGTTGGAGGTTTGGGGAAGCATTCGATTTCCAGAACCCCGAAACCGAACCAATATGTTAGCCGTTAAGCCGTTAAGCCCTCAACCTTGAATCCCTCAAGCCCTCTCGGTCCCACCCATAAAGGAATTCTCAAAAAGCCCGAACCCAAATAAACCTGTGCTCTCACGGAAGGACCATCTTCGGGCTGACTTTCACGAACGTCCTGAGCAACATGTTTTCCATGAGTGCCTCGGCACCTTATGTTTCAGTAGCAGAGTATGTAAAGTCGGGTCAGGATGAATGCACCAGGTCGACAGGCTCGTGTTGATCTTTGCGGTGTCTGTGCCCGGGGGACTAAACATAATTCCTGGGTCCCTCTCGAATTATGTTCCTGGTGTTTCGTTTGCGTGGAGGAGCTAGGAATTTGGAATGCCACGGATCATGCAACGGCTGGGCTTCAAGCGCAAGTTGGTTGCATGAAGGTGTGCAAAGCATGGAAACTGACTCCTACATAATGCGCAGGCTTCGGCGTGTTTAGTGAATCCTGCAGGGCCTTTTCGGGCGTCATGTAGGGGCCTCAAGAAATACAATAGGGGTGTGGCGTTAATTGAAGTACAAGTTTCTAGGGAATCAGGGAAACTAGGCGCTTCTTTGTCTATAAGACTAGAACTATTCAGACCTCTTTAATTGTTAACATATTCCCTGTCGCTGAAATGTTCGACCTGAAAACTCCTAAGCCCGACGCAACTAACTGCCCTGAAGCACTAAACCCCTGCACCCTCAATCCCAAACCATACATCCGCAGGTGGCAACCCAAGTGCACTGAGGTCCTCCGTGGCTCCCTGGCTCGGCAAGCACCATGCATGGTGTACGATTGCGTCGAAAGTGCTGAATTCAGGGCATGTTCGTATCATGGTGGTGGAGTGGCGGTGGTCAATTAGTGCTGGTGCTGGCCGTGGCGGTAGTGGCGGAACGCTGGTGGTGGTAGTGGTAGTACGTAGGTACGAAAAGTAGGAGGAGGACAGGACAGGACAAACGTATAGCATCACTTGACCGAAGCAGTGAACAATTGAGGTGGTTTCGTTTCGGCTTTGTGGCTCAGACCGGACCGTCTATATTTGCTTCATTTTCTGCAATGTGTATGGCGAGGCGGATAAAGACATGGGTCCGAAATGTGAACCCAAGTAGGGGCACTTCGTCTTTTTCGGCAGTCCTTCAAGTCCTTCGCCCAGAAGTCAAAACCTAAATCCCAATCCCCCTACAGCCCATAGTCCTCAAATTCTGCCTCTTTCTCTGAGCCCTAGCTAGCAAAAACTCCGAGCCCCCTTGAGAGTACGTTCTGCCACCCTTCGCCTAAAAGCTTGCCAAAGGAGACCCTCGGATTTCAGCATTTGGATCGTGACGTTACGACGGCGCGCATTGCCATTTTCGCAGGGGCACCTCGCATGGCAAGTCTGAGATGGTCTATATACACAGTTTCGGGTTTGTCTGCCTACATGAGAAGAGTTCAGGAGATTAGGGCGTGGACTAAAGGAAGTTCAGCTCATAAGGATTTACTGTCTGGGCTTGTGGGAGTGTACGGTTTAGGATTTGGGTTTGGGGAGTTGTTGTTTGTTGGGGCTGTAGACCAGACCGTAGACCTCAAATCTCATAACCTTCAACAAATAAATACAAACGACCTACGTTTTCACGTATGTAAGGATATCATCGGCAGGAACCCTGCAAAGCCAAGAGCCCGATATACCGGGACTCAGAACATTCTATATAGTACAAATTAAGCTAAGGGTTAGCTGCAGAGGATAAATGTTTTCTTGGGCTCAAGGGGCAAAGTTTTTGCACCCCGCCAGGGTTGCTGAAAAGTCTTGTTCTTATTTGGAGTGTATGTGTCTTGTAGAATTGGTTGCGATGCTGCTTCCAGGTACCCGCTTTCTAGCAAAACATGGGTCCCACGGAGCTCCGAGAGAGTTAGAGGTGTGTACGGAACCCAGACCCTTCGACGGAAAGCCTTAAACCCTGGTAGTAGGAGCCGTAAACCCTAGAAACTCTAGGGGCCCGAATTTCGATCTGAGGCCATCCTGACAACGGTCGAAGCGGAGCTGGGCAGAGAATTCTCACCGGAAGCTCGCTCAGGCGGGTAGATGGAACGACAACTGGGCACGAGATGGCACGAGGATGAGGGATGATTGGAGTTTAGGTTTGGGCTTTCAAACCCTAAGCCGAAATTCTGTGTGAGTGTGTGTGCTTGTGCGTGCGTGCGCGTGCGTCTCTGATCAGTGTCTCTGTGTCTCTGTTTGTGTGGGTGGTTGTGGGGGTGGGGGTGAATGGGGTGGTGGGTGGGGGAAGCTCCTCGCGGTCGTTGACCCTCAGCCTCAAGCTGTGAACTTGAACTTGTTGGGAGGGCTGATTGCGGTGCTCAACTACATTGGCGGTGCCATCATCTACTGCCGGAACGAGCTCGGGGTGCGGATCAAGCGTCGTGCCAGCAGTTGTAAGGTGGTCAGGGCCATGGCAAGAAAAAGCACGAGACAGCATAGGTTGAGAGTATTAGTGTCTCAACTACAAGATAATTACCCGCATATATGCACATGCATAAACACGCACAGAGGCACATGTGTAACCACAACTACAAACATGCATGGATGCATGCATCCATCCGTCCATGCCCGCATGCATGCTGACATACATGCACAACTGGTGCCATGGACTGCGAAAGCCGCTTTGTGTTGGGCGCCTGTGTGAAGCATCAGCTTTCTCCCCACAAGACCCAAAACTGGTCTTCCGCCTCTGATCCTCGAATCGGCGTGCAAGGCAATCCAGCACATAGTCTGGAGAGCTCCGGACTCTCAGCAAACCTGACTGAAATCCGAGGCAAAAAGAACAGGCCCAAACCCTGAGAACCCTAAGCCCCAAAAGCCTACTCCGTACCCTTTACGATTTTACGACTCATTTCGCGAGCTTGTTTCAAGCCGACATCCGAGTCCTTAAGCCGATTCAGGGTGTAGGGTTTGGACCCAGTACCTCCTCAGGACCATCCAGCGTAGCTGGAAGATTGCCAACCATGAACCTGGGTGGCAATTGGGATACATAGTGTTAATTGGGATCTTCGGTACTAAAGCTACAGGATAGTGGGACTCTGTTTTTTGTCGATTGGGTTTGGGCTTTGGGGTTTGGGGGGTCGTGTGAGACTCCCGCAGTTTGCATACCTGGACCCTAGGACCTAGGAGATCTAGCTTTTCAGGGTTCCTTATTCTGACTTCCATATTACATATAAGTCCCGAAAAAGAAGGTTCTCGGGGGGTTATGTGTAAGGTCTATTCCCTTACAGCGGGTTACTGTAAGGGATATATGAGGGTACTATAATAATTTTAATGTAGGAACCTGATTATAAGAAGCCTTGGGCCTTTGTTAGGTGCTTTTTTCATAATTTTCGGTGCCTTGGCAGACCTGCTCAGGAAATTATGGGCTCTGAGGCTCATCCAGGCCCTCGGGAGAAGGGTTTAGGGTTTCAGGGCTTTGAACTTTGGCGGTTTTAAGGGCTTTTCGGGTTTCACGAGGTTTACGGGGTTGGAGGATTTTGGGTTTGAGCGGATCTGGGGGCTTTTGTCATGTCAGGGACACCGGTGAGGCCTTAATTTGTTGAACGTTGTTGTGGTTTTAGGGTATTTGGGGAGCTTCGAAGCAAGAGAGCGACCGTTTGTGTCTGAGAACAAGCTCCCTCAACTGACCATGCGCGGGTTTTCGTGTATCGGGCATGAGGCTAAGGTTGTGAGTTTGGGGGTAATCAGGGCTTCCGGTTGGGAAAGCACCAGGAATGACGGTGTTCAATCTTCTTTGGTCTTTCAGAAGCCTACAAACTTTTCCGAAAATCATATGAGTAGTTCAATGAAGTAGGGGTTGCAGTCCCCCCTAGGGTCATTTTTATCGGGGTGCCGCCTTCTTTGGGGTTCTTTTGGTACGTGCTATTTTGGGGGCCTAGCAAGGGATCCAAGTGTGGAGAACTACCGTTTAGGGTTTAGGGAACCTGATAGCAGATATTCCTGTCAATGCGAACCCTGACAATGGATACCTATGCCATTGGCCAACGCCGGAAGCCGAAAGCTACCATGCCAATTGCCCAAACCCCTAAGCAAAAACGAAACCTTCAAAAATGGAAACAAGAAGCATCAAACACTGGACCGCAACTTATCAAAGCCCCCTGTAGAGCCTTGAACTTATACCCCTACCGAAAAGAACTGTAAAACCTGTACGGCAAAGTGTCGTGGTGCTTCTACAGGCCACACGACTTACAAGCACCTGTAAGCACTTACTTGTGCAATAATTGCCTATACCATGTTGGGGGTTACTTATTATAGTTATAGTATATAATGGGCCCGAAACCCTATTCTAATTATTAAGGCCCCTAAATTTAAGCTCCCTCAATCCGTTCTGTGCACAAGAGTCGCTACCCCGGAGATGACGAAGAGCTGGTCGAAGAGAACACCACACCGCAGTCGGCGGCGGAGAGGAAGCGTCAAATCACAGCGTCCTGTCTTATCGTCAATTTAGTGGTTCGAGGGTTTCGCAAAGGCATTGTTCTGGAGTGCTCCATACCTTTGGTCAGCGCTAAGTTTGCTAGTTCATGTAACTCTGCAGTGTTCACATAAACCCTAAACCATAGTTTTAACCCCGCATTCGCACAGAAATAACCAGCCAAACAAAGCAAACCCACACCCCACAGCAACTCAGAACCCCAAAGCTCTAAACATCCGAAACCTAGACCCAAAACAGAATGAGCAATCAGCATACCAAGTATATGAGCCATCTGTGTGTAGTATGTGATGATCATCGTCATCTTCATCATACTATTACTATTACTATCATTACGACAATCGCGAGTTTGAGGATGGAACCGACGATACGGTTGCATCCTCGGGCGAGAAGTTGGACCGCAAAGCTTTAGGGGCCGCTGGGCGAAGTTCGAAGTGTGCTCTTTTTTGTTTTTAAGCGTTTTAGGGTTTAAAATTCCCTAAAACTCGTTTCAAAGAATGTATCTTAAACACTAAACTTGGAAGCTTGCGAGATTCTGACGTAGGGCTCCTTTTTGTCGCTATACTATCTCTATACCATCATACGCCCCAAACCCCTATCAACAACATGAAGGCCCTATATAACTCAAACATCCCTGCGCCCTTGGTACTAAGGGAGGTAGGGGTTTCGGGGTACTGGGGCTCGAAACAGAAAAAAGTATTTTATCGGATTTGTTTTCAAGGTTTAAGATTGTTGACATCAGGCTCGGCTTCAACACGTTCAGAGAAAATAGGTCGTCTAGGGTGAAGGCTTTTAAAAGTGTTGGGGCAGCCAGTTAGCATCCCTTGCGGGCGTGAGTAGTGCGCCAGCTGTGTTTCTGCTTATTGCGTGCATTGCCTACATCCCGACCTACGAGCTTCGGCATTTAAGAGGTTCAGAAGTCAGCCAAGTTAGCACGCAGTCCCCATGCAGATATCTTGACGTTCTGCAACCGATGGCATACTCTGCACATAACCTGTAGAATCAATCCCGGCCATGTGAGAGGGAAGGAACAAACAGGAAGCTAAGAACCCAACGAACTTGTTTTCAAGCCCTGAACCCCAAACCCTAAACCCTAACCCCAGCAAGAATGCAAAGCTCTCCGGAAAGGGGCTAGTGCAAGTGCCGTTGATATCCTATAATACCTCGCCTGTGGACATTGATGCCAGCCATGCGAGAGGGAAAAAAACCCCTAAACCCTAAACCCCTAGACGCGGATCAGCGTGCCAGCTCAAGATCGACGAGGACGATATCCGAAACAGTTCAGAGCTCAGCTCAGCGCGCGGCGAGGCAGCTGGGCTTTGGATCGGCTCAATTCAATTTTTTCTTTAGGGTTTAGAAGGTTTTGTGGTTTGTTCATGGTGACCATTTATAGATTCGGGGGGGCTTCAGGAGAGTTATTTTCGGGGTTTAGTCTCCGATGTCTGCAGGGTCGTTGGCTCTCGGTGTGAGAGTCTAGAGCTTTTGAGTTTAGGGCTTTTGGGTTTCAGGGTTGTAAGGTTTAGGGGCGTTCATCAAGTCCAGGTGTCAAAGGGCTTCAGGGCTGAACTTTTTACGTGCCGTCGGCGCTTATTCGTGTCTGAGGGTTCGGGATTGCGAGGGCCTGGTCAGGTAGCCACTGTTGCATTGAAACATAAAAGAGTTGGCTCGTACATACAAACAGCACGAGCACTCCAAGTTCACACCAAGAGCACACGAAGGCAATCCAGTCTGAAGAGAACAGAGCACTGATTATGTCGACCTTCTGTCTAGTCCCTAGTCGTCCGCACCCTAAACTCTAAACCGTGCGGGGGGCACCCATCATCTAGTGTTGGTATGCTAAACGGCCGAACCCAGAGCCCTGAACGTCATTACTAGGTAGTGGCTCTGAAGGGGAAACAGAAGGCAACAGCGAGCGAGAGCGCGACGAGACTAGGTAGGATGGAAAGTTGGGGTGCTGGTGCTCTGCCGGTGCAGGTGAATGTGCCGACCACGTTCAATGAGATGTTCCTTTTCAACGCCGCTGTGATGGGCTTCGGGGTGGCCTGCTTGGAATGCGGCTTCATCGTTTAGGGTTGAGGGTGTCAGGCGCAGGGTGTACCAAAGCGACACCTGGACTCCTCTGCGCTGAAAACGGGCCTGAAAAGCCGTCACAATGCAAGTCCGCGGGCTCAACACTCCAAACTGTGAATGTATCGCCAACTGCCGGTGCAATTCGATTCTATCCTTTGTGGCTGCTATTTGCTAACGTACGTTCTGATATAATTGGTACAGTATAGTATAGTCTAGTATAGTAGGGTCCAGTATAGATAAATGATAAATGCTATACATTATAGCTTTCAGTGCCTCGCATACTGTTATGCCTGTGTCCTCAGGAAACCGGCGGATTTAGTCACGAACTTACAGGGTGGCTTCAAGAGAACCGGTGAACGTCACGGAGCCTAGGCTAGATAGGAAGCAAACAAAAGGGGACGAGGCCAAAAAGTCCCAGCCCTTCTTTGATGTCCATGGTTGGATGCAGGCTCGGGAGCCCATCAAGTCCGTAATGCCACAGCCCAGGCACCTAATGCTTCATCTATTTCCCTGGGATCTAAGGACTCATATATTGAGGCTTCTGGGCCCAAAGACCCTACTATACAAGGCTTTTGGGCTGTTTTGATCCCCAAGGTTTGGGTGTAGGGCTTAGGGTTTTGGGCCTTTGGGGTACAGGATCCTTTTGTGCCGACTTTGCACCACCTTAGATTCCGACATCTTGGAGATCGGTAGCTCTCCCTTAAGGCCCCATAGTAGTTCCTTTTTGGGATTACCGTATAGGATTCTATACATGAACCCCAAAAAGGCAAATAGGGCAGACGCAAGTTAGTTTAGACATGGAAAACAAACCTTTTATGGGGTTTAGTTAGTTTAAACACAGAAAAACAAACTTTCGGCAAGTTAGTTTAAACAAGGAAAAACAAACTTTCGGAGTACCGGGTAGGCGCAAGTTAGTTTAGACCTGGAAAACAAAACTTTTATGGGGTTTAGTTAGTTTAAACACAGAAAAACAAACTTTCAGCAAGTTAGTTTAGACATGGAAAACAACCCCTTTACAGGGTCTAGTTAGTTTAAACACGGAAAAACAAACTTTCGGAGTACCGGGTAGGCGCAAGTTAGTTTAGACATGGAAAACAAACCTTTTATGGGGTTTAGTTAGTTTAAACACAGAAAAACAAACTTTCAGCAAGTTAGTTTAGACATGGAAAACAACCCCTTTACAGGGTCTAGTTAGTTTAAACACGGAAAAACAAACTTTCGGAGTACCGGGTAGGCGCAAGTTAGTTTAAACATGGAAAACAAACCTTTTATGGGGTTTAGTTAGTTTAAACACAGAAAAACAAATTCTCTGCAAGTTAGTTTAGACATGGAAAACAAGCCTTTCACAGGGTTTAGTTAGTTTAAACAAGGAAAAACAAACTTTCGGAGTACCGGGTAGGCGCAAGTTAGTGTAGACATGGAAAACAAACCTTTTATGGGGTTTAGTTAGTCTAAACACAGAAAAACAAACTTTCAGCAAGTTAGTTTAGACATGGAAAACAAGCCCATGGAAAACAAACCTTTTATGGGGTTTAGTTAGTTTAAACACAGAAGAACAAACTTTCGGGGTACCGGGTGGCGCAAGTTAGTTTAGAAAGATCGCATGTTTGTTGCTCTTGCACCATCGAGTTGTTGTAATCCTTAAACCCAAAATCTTAAGCATTCTATCTCGCATGCTATCTGCATCCAAGCTTTAGTTTAATTTTCTGTTATACTTTTACTTCTTTCTTCGCTTCTAACCTTTTAAAGCGATTTCGCGTGGCCTCTGCGTTTGTGTTGGAAAAAACGTGTTTGTGTAATTTTCAGCTATACAGTATTTAATCCTTTTTGCTTTTAACCCCCAAAGCCATTTCGTATGGCTGAATTCTTCGTTTCGGATATAACGTTTTCAACTAACTTTTGGTTATACAGCATTTACTTTCCTTTCTTCGCTTTTAACCCCCCTGAAACGAATTCGTGCAGCGCTTCTTCTTGTAGGTAAGACAACCTCCACCTTCCGAGTTTGTTTATCTCCTTTCGGAGTTTGTCTGGAGTTTAGAAAAACGAAACTATCTGTATCCAAGCTTTAGTTTAATTTTATGTTATACTTGTTTTGCTTCTTTCTTCGCTTCTAACCTTTTAAAGCGATTTCGTGTGGCCGGCCTCTGCGTTGGTGTTGGAAAAGTGTTTGTGTAATTTTCAGCTATACAGTATTTAACCTTTTTGCTTTTAACCCCCCAAAGCGATTTCGTATGGCTGAATTCTTCGTTTTGGATATAACGCTTTCAACTAATTTTTGGTTATACAGTATTTACTTTCCTTTCTTCGCTTTTAACCCCCCTGAAACGCATTCGTGCGGCGCTTCTTCTTGTAGGTAAGACAACCTCCACCTTCCGAGTTTGTGTATTTCCTTTTGGAGTTTGTCTGGAGTTTGGAAAAACAAACCCCTCCCCCCAGAGTGTGTTTTTTGCAGGAAAAACAAACTCTCCTGCCCCCCCTTCCCCCTCCCCCCCACGGAGTTTGTTTTTCCGAGGATAAACAAACCCCTCCCCCCAGAGTTTGTTTTTTGTAGGAAAAGCAAACCCCTCCCCCCAGAGTTTGTTTTTTTGCAGGAAAAGCTAGCCCCTCCCCCCAGAGTTTGTTTTTTGTAGGAAAATCAAACCCCCCTGCACCTCCGCGCCGCCCCCTAGCGTCACTTAAACAAGCAAACTTCTCCCATCGGAGTTTGTTTCTCCCCGCTGAAACAAACTCCCCCCCCCCCCCCCCCTAGAGTTGTTTTTTGTAGGAAAAACAAACTCCCCTGCCCCCCCCCCCCCCTCGGAGTTTGTTTTTCCTAGGAAAAACAAACCCCTCCCCCCAGAGTTAGTTTTTTGTAGGAAAAACAAACTCTCCTGCGCCCCCCCCCCCCCCCCACGGAGTTTGTTTTTCCGAGGAAAACAAACCCCTCCCCCCAGAGTTTGTTTTTTAGGAAAAACAAACCCCTCCCCCCAGAGTTTGTTTTTTTAGGAAAAACAAACCCCTCCCCCCAGAGTTTGTTTTTTGTAGGAAAATCAAACCCCCCTGCACCTCCGCGCCGCCCCCTGGCGTCACTTAAACAAACAAACTTCTCCCATGGGAGTTTGTTTCTCCCCACTGAAACAAACTCCCCCTCCCGCCCCTAGAGTTTGTTTTTTGTAGGAAAAACAAACTCCCCTGCCCCCCCCCCCTTCGGAGTTTGTTTTTCCTAGGAAAAACAAACCCCTCCCCCCAGAGTTAGTTTTTTGTAGGAAAAACAAATTCCTCCACCTAAAGTTAGTTTATTCTCGAAGAAACAAACCCCGGCCGAGCGAGTTAGTTAGTTTCAAACTGCCCTGCACCCCCCCCCTTCGGAGTTTGTTTTTCCTTCTGAAAACAAACCCCTCCCCCCAGAGTTTGTTTCTGTAGGAGAAACAAACTCCTCCACCCAGAGTTAGTTTCTTCTCGAAGAAACAAACCCCGGCCGAGCGAGTTAGTTAGTTTCTCCCCTCCCCCCCCCGCACCCCCCCCCCCAAACCCCTCCACCGAGGCATATTAGTTAGTTTCTTTCAGAAAAACAAACTCCAGCCCGACGAGTTAGTTGGTTTAATAGTTGAAACCCTGGAAATAAACTTCCTGCTAAAGTTTGTTTCTCTTAGAATAAACTAACTTGCCTCCGCCACTTGTCCAAAAAGGAACTACTCTGGGGCCTTAGGGTAGACCTTAAGCCGAGGACCTTTGAGCCTGAAGCCCAGGATCTCTCCGATAAAGCCACCCCTTCTGTTGCGGGCATCGTGCGAGTTGTGAGAGTCGAGCCAAAAAAAGGGGTGTAGGGCTTGGGTTCAGGGCTGCAGGCTTAAAGAGATAGGTTTGGGGTTAAGGAGATAGGTTTGGGGTTCTTCAAGGTGTCTCATATGCCTGATTGGATACATCACGTACGTGTCAGCTGCGACAGTGAGGATAGTTCGCAGAGCAGGTCAAACCGAAACCCGAAATCTGCATGCCTGAAGGGTCATCCCTAAGCCTAAACCTCTCATGCTACTCCTCTTTAGAGTCGTTTCACTCCACAGACCTCGAACCATATGCCTCGCCTGGATTGTCCGAGTGTGAGCGCCGAAACATAAACCGCGAAACCCGCATCCCGAAACCCTAGGCCGAAGCACGTTCTGCCTGAGGAGAGCAAGTGGATGCACATCGTGTTGGAGCGCTTCGATGCCATGGCGACGAACGTTGCCAACACCAACCGACTGCAGGACTGCCAATAGGTTCGAAATGGCCAACCGAAAGGGTTTTAAACACTCTGGCATCAAGGTCTTCCGTATTCAAAGTACTGAATGTTCAGAATGAGAATTCCAGATGATCTGTGCTCTAGGCTAGACCAGAACCGCAAAGCGTTCTTATATTCAGGGATAGAAACTTGTTCTTGAGCTAGATCTATGAAGAAGTTTAGGGAACGGACAAAAAACAACAACCCCGAACCTTAAACTCTACAGCCCTGAAAACCCTCAGCCTCAGAGAAGACTCCAGAAGATGTGATGGATCCTGTGAAGCTTTCGATGCCCCGAAGAGCCCGGGACATTTGCAGGCCTGCTGGGTGTGTATATATATATATATATATGTATGTATGTATATATATATATATATATATATATATATACATACATACATATATATATAGAGAGAGAGAGAGAGAACAAAAACAGAAAGAGAAAGAGAGACAGAGCTTGCAAAGCCCAAGTTCAAAAGGTCTTTCGTATCGAATCTCAGCCCTTCCTCGAGCCACGGACGAACATGCCTGGATCGTTCTCTGCCTCGTTGCAAACCTAGTCCCCAGCTAGATTCCTAACAGTCAGGAACATGAGACGTTCTCAAAGGATCTTTTGGAGCATCGAAACCTCTTGGACAACCAGTCTAAGCTAGACCCTTCCCTGCTCGACAACTTCGCATAACGTAGTGTTGGACGAAAGATTGTTGATTGGGGAGTGGTTTCGGTGGTTTGGCTGTCCTTTGATTTTGATGCGTAGTTGGGGTTCAGGTGGGGAGTCTTTAGTGGAACCAAGAAGCATAGGGCTTAGGGAGCGATCTTTCACAGGAGGAGTGTGACGTCCTCTCTTTGCTTCTCGCAAAGCACAAGCAGGCGGCTCCGCAACGAACCGGAAAGCCCGAAGGTTAATTGGCTTCGGCTTTGGAAAGGTGTAGTAGTTCGTGCCGCCTGACAGCTGTAAGACCTGAGATTTCTGCCTGCAGGTTCGGAAAGTTTATGTAAGCTTGAAGCTTCGAAGCCACCAACGGACCTTTTGCTAGAATTTCGGGCTTCGCACGGCCCGACACCTCAAGCAAGTGCTGCTTAAAGCATAGCTATCGGCTAGGCGGCTAGGCTTTGCGGCATTTGGACCCATTGGCAGTCGTCGGCAAACCTTGCTGCATCCTGAACAATGCCGTACCTCCTGATGGCTACAGGGAGCTGAAGCGGCTTTTGGTTTCTCGTTTCTATCATGGTCCGGTCTCTTTACTAGTTGCGACCGCCGAGTATTAGTAGTAACATACTTGCTGTTCAGACATGTTATGACTAGTACCAGTAGCAGTAGCAAGACCGTCGTAGTCGCAGTTGTAGTTGCCGCAACGACGGGCAATCAGAATTCTCGTGCCCACGGTTTCCTGCAAGCTACAGCCAAGTTTTATGTTACTACACACGGTTATTTCTTGCACCCATGCATAGCGAGACCACTTAGCTAGACCCTCTGGACACAGCACACTTCAGGAAGAGAGCCTGAAGGGGGGTGGCAGAGATCGACCATATGATACCATGTGCCTTTCTGGCAGTGTTTGCTTATTTGGGATTTACAAGCGCAGTCTGGTCAGCTAACAACATCAGGCTGAACCATTTGCGCAGTACAGGGCCATAATAATTACCTCTACTATATTGTGGGAGTTCCTTAGTAGAACTCCACAATGGGCCCCAAAGCCCTATTCTTATTATCAAGGCCTCTATATCAATCCCCCCCAATATACACTTATAGGACCCTTTTTAAGAACCCTCTAAAATAGCCCTCTCTAATTACGAAGGCCCCTATATCACACCAGTGCGCCTGCGCCACCTCGCAGGGCGCGATCGTTCTTCCGCAGTTCAAAGCCGTGATGCTGGCCTCCTTGAGGCTCCAAGTCCTACCTTTTGCCCAACAGACCTATCTTTTAGGGAACTTTCTCTCTCTCTCTCTCTCTCTCTCTCTATATATATATATATATATTATATTCATGTAGATATAGATATATATAGATATAGAAACCATAAGAAAGACCCGCTCAAAACAGGACGGTTTTTACAGATAAAGCTTCCCTTCGGGGCATACCTCTTTAATCCCAAAACCCTCGATAGTCTGCGAGCCCGAAACCTAAGCCCAAAACTACTACCCGAACCCCGAAGCGAAAGGCCCTGAGTCCAAATCTACCCAACAGCCGTCAGCCGTTAAGAAGGTTGAATCAAACACGGAAGAACTCCCTACTCTCGCAAGCTTTCGGGCCTAGAGATTTATGGCGAGCGGCTAGACTTGAGACTTGACCTTTGTGTGGAGAGGGGATTGCAGGTCTATCTTCGGGCTCATGTCTTCTGGCAAGGCGTCCGAGGTTGGTGTTTGCGGGTTCACGGCTTCTGGACTTCGGTGCCGGATGGGTTTCACACCTAGCATGTTCTAAGTTGCCGTAAGCTTTACCCTGAGCCCGAAACCTGGATTGATAAAGTGCCAACTCCTATAAACCTTCGCTCCCCAAAACCTATAAAATTTCGTTACACCCCCTCAAACCTTAAGCCTAAGCGAGAGCTCCCGGGCGGAAGCCAAGTTGCAGCTCCTTGGATGCTAGCATAAAGCCAGCTTGCCTTGCAAGTCCACTCTTCAGACCTTGCCTGACTTGTCCAAGAGCATAAGCGTCAAAAGCTCAACCTAAGGCCTCCAAGCCAGAAATCATAAACCATATGAAATGTAGAGAGAAAATAAAAAGGCCTAGGAAATCAGCAAAACTAGTCAGTCCGTGGGTATCTATACTCCAAGAGACGTCAACCTCTTTATTTATTTAAGTTGATTATTGAGGCGCCTCTATGCTTTTACTGCGCAAGGTCCATGGTTCCCAAAGATTGGGCTTCCTGGCCAAGACTTGGGGTTTAGAGTTTTTTTGGGGGGGGCGGGGGCTAGGGTGTCATAGGTGCTTTTGGGAGGCGGGGCTAGGGCTTTACACGTGCTTTAAACTTGTGGCTTGCAGGGCGAAGGTGGGGACCCCAGACGCTGAGATGATGCAATAAGCAGGATCGCACGAAGCAGAAGATGTACAGGTGCACTCGTTACTGGCACCAAGAGACCTTCGGATCGAGATTTAAAGCCCGGGTCGATGGTGGTGACATATCTTGTCTTATTCTTGCAGTTCACGAAACCCCTTCCCATGTTGCCCTCTTGAGGTAAACTCTGCACTCGAGGTTCAGGGTTTAAGAGGTATCTAGGTTTATAAGCGGGGTAGGGAGAGAGATGCCGGACACCGGACCTGGAAACCACACCCCAAACCCCATATTCAAAGTACACTGCCTTTCTTGAATTTTCATCTGGATTTCTTCAATTGTCATGTGGAGTTCAACAGTAAGGCCTTGACGGGCTCCGAGTGCCCAATGTCAGCTAAGGGCTGGTTGAGCCCCGGTTTTGAGACGGCTCGCTTCAAGGGCTGCATGTTTCCGGATCCGCGTCTAGGGACGTGTGCCATGGAACCTCATGCTTTCTTCGCAAAATTCCGAAGGAAGAGCACCTTCAGGGGTCTTGGATATATATTAGATTCTTAAACACCCTAAAGACTCTCGTGAACGCTAGACCCCAATAACCCTCACCCCCCCCCTCCGAAAAAAAAATCTAAAGCCTAAATCCCGCTTTGGGATGACGAGGACATGGACCACGAGGTCGCCTGGAACTGGTTCTGGGAGTCTCGGGCAGCACAGAACAGAGGTTCCTTTAGGGGGTTTGGGGATTAGTTCAAACGGGCTTAGGGGTTTAGGGTTTAGGGGCGAATGCCTGGGAGAGGGAGAGAGAGAGAGAGAGAGAAAGAGAGAGAGAGAGAGAGGGTTTAGGAGCAGTTGCGAAAAAGGGTTTAGGGGTTCATGGAAGGAGTGGGTCGCAGGGGGCGGCGGATTTTGGGATTTATAAGGTGATGGTTCCTTTTAACGGTTCCAACAACGGCTATATGGGAGCTTTATAGAATATTTGTTGTTGTTGCTTAGGGCTTTATGCCTTCCGTGCTCTTACGGTCTTAGGATTTGAGCCTGGGTTCAAGAAGGACCGAAGGTGTTTTAGGGTTCCAAGGCTTTACGGCCTTTGGGGTTTAGGCTCTATAGGGCGTTCGGGTTTCAGGCTTCAAATTGAGTGTACCCAGAGCCTCCAAAACCCCTTAATTAAGGAATATACTTTAAATCATATTAGGCATCCCTAATATGATTTAAGGTGTATTCCTTAATTAAGGGGTTTTGGAGGCTCTGGGTAGAGCTTGGGTGCTTGCCGGCTTCAAGGGCTTGTGGCGCCTGGGGTGTCGGTTTTAGGGCTTAATTCTTGAGGCCTAAATGATTGCCTATACTGTTTTGGGGGGGGGTTCCTTATTATGAGTATAGTAGAATGGGCCCCCCAAACCCTATTCTAATTATTGAGGCCCCTATATTAGGGCTTTAGGGTTCAAGGCTTTTGGGATTCAGAGTTGGGCTTGCCTGCAGGGGTCGGAAGAAGTACCAGCAGTCATTAGCCCCCTTATGGTCCCCAATATGCCTCCAGGGCCTACACCCTAAGGCCCCAAAGTAGTTCCTTTTGGGGGTTCATATCTAGAATCCTATAAGGTAATCCCAAAAAGGAACTACTATGCGGCCCTAGGGCAGTATACACCTCAAAAAAGCTGCTATTCTGTTCAAAGGTTTAAGACGCTAAGGCCTTAATACTAGGATTGGGGCTTCAGAGGGCTTCCTATAGTCTCCATTGTAGTTCCTTTTGTTGGTTAACCTTTTTTATGGTTAGGACCCTATAGTAGAGATTTTGGTTAACAAAAAAAGGAACTACAATGGAGACTATAGGTAGGATCCTTCAGAGGCTCCATAGTAGTTCTTTTTTGGGATTACCTTATAGCATTCTATATATGAACCCCCAAAAAGGAACTACTTTGGGGCCTTAGGGCAGGGGGCCTAGGATCCTTCAAGGACGATGTTGGCGTCGGCTGCGAGTCCGAAAATGCCCGAAACAGCCAAGACCCTGCAACCCACGCGTTGAAGACCCCACGCACACACCGTTTCCTAATACGAATAACACTAATCTTATCATAATTACAATAATAATGATATTCATATTAATAATACTAGTAGTTATGTATTGTAGGGCAAAACTCAAGGACCCCAAAACCCTACTCCCAAAGCCCTATTATAGGGCCTATAAGCCCCAAGCCCAAAACAACTGTAAACCCAACAATCCTTAAGCCTAAACTTTCCCACATGCCTCGCCTGGATTGTCCGAGTGTGAGCGCCGAAACTTTCCCAGACCCAGGACAGAACCAGCTTTTTAGAAACCCGAAAGTCAAAGTCGCCAAGGAAAACATGGAAAGGATGCTCAAGAAGATGATTGGTGTCCCCCAGGCGCTATCGCCTCATGTTGCTTCTGCTCACACTCAGGTTTCTGGCCCCGACTTGGGCCCTACTCAAGGGCATAATTAAATGATTACCAATACTATTTTGGTGGTATCTTATCATAATTCTAGTGGGCCCCAAACCCAGTTCTAAGTTCTAAGGACCGGCCCCTATATAACCCTAGACCGATCGAACCTTAGCCTATTTTAGACCCTAAACCATCGGCCCAAGGAGCTGTAAGGTCGTACTTGATACCTCGTCAGAGTCAGGCTTGTCCCACAAGCCAGTTGTGAGTGCTGCAATCCTCGACCCCAGAAGCCGTCGTGCAATCCCTAATCCCATCTCCTCCACATCGATCCTAATACAGGACGATTTGCAGTCTACGGCTTTGGTAACTCGAGCCTGCACGTGGCCTCCCGGGAAAGTTGTGAGTTTGTGTTTGAGCCGTTCACCTGGGGACATTTTTCTGAAGAAATACACAAAGAGCATCATGCGACATAGAACTCCCATGAAGACCCTTACAAAAGCACTGGACCTCACATTTTACCCACTTACAACAACGTCAGAGTATTCTGGTGCCTTCGGGAGGACCTCACTGAAAGCCGCCTGCGATCCTAACCCCACAAGGAACATAAGGCTTATATATGGATGAGGGTTGAGGGATTGGGGATCAGCTGCCCGTATAGCCTGGATAGGTGACAGACCCTTCATGTGCTAAGTATATGTATATATATATATATATATATGTATAAATAAATAAACATATATATATATATACACAACATATAAACTCTAAACCATGCGTAGACGCTAAAATGTAAACCATCAGCCCTATATAGCCACGACTCTGCTCTGAAAACTGAGACTCCATTCCACATATTCTGTCCCTTCGACGCAAGCCTGGAAGGGTTCCGTTAAAGTCCGTATACAAGTATACGGAATACGATAGTCAACAATATAGTATATACCCGTGTAGGGTCCACAGGGGTACAGTATTACAGATGCCGCCAGAACTACGCCAAAGTGCTGAAGAAGCTGCTGAGCAGCCTCGATGAGGAGCCTTTCAGAGTGCCCTGAGCAATTCACGGTTTAGGGTTTAGGAGTTTAGGGTTTTCGGTGGCTTTGCCATACCTCAAGCGAACTGTAGCAGGGAAGCTTCAGCAAAGAAAACGGTTACCGATTCTTATTCCTAAACCGGCCTCCAGGTGTGAAGGTTTCCGGTCCTCTGTTCAGGTTTTAGTGATGTGTTTTCTGTTTTTGGTTTCGTGTGCAGAGATGGCACTGAACTCTCTAAGCTCCACAGCAACTTCAAGGCGGATTTCCATCAGGGTTCAGCAATTAAAGGCTATTGCGATGCACTTGCGTGTTGTTGTGTCCAGTTGCTGTGCCAACACTACAAGCAACGCGAATGGTTGAGATTGCAAGATGGCCATGGAATGTAGTCCCATAATTTCAGCGGCACGGAATTTTGTTGAGACGGCGTGCGCCGGCAGCTGAACAGTAGCTAGATAGTCCTGTCGGGCATGTTTGTCACCTTTACACACGTTTGCTGCAGCAGCATTTCTGCACAAAAATGCTCATTTTTCGTGTGGAATATTGTGTTGTCAAAGTTCTGTTTAGAAAAGGTAGTAGAAACTGCGTTAGCTATGGATCGTGTGAGGGGAACCATTAGGGATAGGAAACTTAAGAATGCTGGATGGGTAGCTACCCGACCTCTTTACATTCTCTTCAGGAATACTAGATACGATGTAATCCCCCTGACACCATAAGCCTTCAACACACGTTAGCTTTCAGCATTCTGTGTCTATGACAGTTTGCTACCAACCTTGGGTTTCCATATAGGGAGGCGGCTGAGGTAGGTCTTCTTTCAGGTGCTAGAGTGAACAGCTCGAATCCTATGAGAAGGCGGTGGAGCTTTTCGTTTGTAACGCCAAGCTTTTGCAACCCTAGAAGGGGTTCAGTTCAGCCGTCGGGGCTCAGGATTTCGGATGTTGGCCGTGGGATTTAGCAAGACCTTATCGTCAGTCGGTAGCTGCCAACAGCTGTAGAGTTGCTCTGGGCATTCCGGAGCGTCGGCCTCGAAGGGACCCTAATTTACACCCTATGAAAATAAACAGGATCCCCATCCTGAGGACCTTTGCACAAGAAGAATTACTTCTCCTAAACACATAATGGGATCCTCATTCTGAGACCTTGTACCCTCACCCGAACCTCCAACCGTACAAAGAACCCTAACACCGCTCTTTGTGGCGTTTCGAAGCATGCATGCATCGGCAGCGGGGCCTCGTGCACCCACTGTCAGCAGAAGCGGTGTCTTCGTCTCCCGCGTCGGGCCTGGAGCTCATGCCTTTCGATTTGGCTTCCTGCTCCTGGGCACCGTCTTCCTAATGTTGAGCGCCGTCATGCTCTGGCACGATGGATGGAGCTCTTTGGAGTACCTGATGGACGAAATTATACCTCTGAAAGGTTTGAAGGTTCATATACCATATGGGGATCTCTAGTATAAGTCAAGAGAGGCCCTTGCTTTCATGGGTTATTATATCTGGTCCCTGAGGTATGTCAGCTTCTTGGATCTCAATGCTGTGGCATTCATCATGATCGGTCTTGGGTTCGGCGCACCCAGCCGTTTGACGCTGTTTCAGTACGGTGAAGACTGGCAAGTGGAACTCCGTCGGAGGTTCCGCTCTGCCAAGACTTTCCCTCTGGCAAGTCTGTCTGGTCTTCTGGAGGCAGGCAGAGGTTCTGGGCTCAAAATGCTTGGAGGTGCGGGTGGGTTAGAGGAACTAGGCTAAAACCAGGCGTCTTGCTTTGTGAGAGGTGCGCGATCGAGCTTTCAGCGCTGGAACGAAAGTCGGATACTCTACAGGGACACCTTCCTGGGAGTTGACATTCCCTGGGGAGCTTTGGATCATCACCCTCCAAGATCACTTGGGATTCCTCGATTACGTGGCCAAGGCCTGTGAAAGCTCAGGTCATCGGTTGACGCAGAACTTGAAGCACCAGCTGAGCTTGGTAAGACGCGGGGTTCCACTGTAATATAGGAGGCTCAAAAATTTGAGCAGGGTTTTGGGGCCCGTCATGCTATACATTTAAGCAGGAACCCTCAAAATAGTAATTATGGTAAGGCCCCTATATTAGGCGAACTGGCGTGTTGTTTTCAAGGAGGACGAAGCCGAATGGCACATTGCCAACTAGCGAATAGCCTAGCCTGAATCATGCGAAACCCTCCTCCGACATCCGACTGTCGTTGTCTCCGAGGGCGACAAGGCCAGCCTCATTCAGGGAGGGAGTCGGCGGTCTACATGATCAGGGCTCTTGTATCGAGGCTATCGGTCTATGCCGGTCAACAGCTCAAAACTCGTTCGTGCAATCAACAGGTATATGGGTTACGTAAACAACAAATAACTCAATCGTTTTTCCTAGTTATGTATGCAGTGCAATCTATGCATGAGGGAACCCGAGACCCCAAAACCCTTTGCAATTGCTAAGACACGCCTTTACTCTCAATACAGAACACAGAGAGAGACAGAGAGAGAGAGAGAGTGAGAGTGAGGTGATGTGAAAGCCCAACAGCTGCTCAAGCGACCCTTAGCCGCCCCACTTCCCAAAGTGCACTCGACTGGGACGGTTCCAAGCAGAGCTGGACGCACGCCAAAGAATGTCCGATGCAAAAACGCGCACGGTTTGTGGGGTTTGGGGGTCTAGGGGTCATATAGGGTTCATTATTGCGCAGGTTAAAAACCATTTGGGCGCTTGATCCTCAGTCCTTAAAAAAAGGACAGCAGCTCCTCCCTGTACAACACGATGTGAAGATCTGCAGCCAGAAGGCAACCCCCAACCTATCTCCCTAGTGTGAGCCCTGCCGAGTTTTTCCAAGGCTTTGGGACTTTGCGGTTCTTGAGGGGTGGGATATAGGCCGGACGCTTCAGGGTTCGAGGTTTGTGCCGTGATGTTTCCACATGCTTCCGAGACGTGCTGAGCCGCCTAAACTCCCCTAAACTTCGCACCCAAAACACAGACTTTTCATTTTCCTTAAACCATCGAACCCCACTCCCATACAGTATGCTCTTTACAAACCGGATTTCTAAACCTAAACACTACACAGAATCTCAAAGCTCATTGAGGTCTTGCCGGAGAGGTGCGCAAGTAGCCAATAATCATATACTCCCCGAAAACTGACCTTCATTGCCGCGATACAATCATTTATCCAGGTCGCCTAGACCCTAAACCCTACATGGGAGTTTCCGAAAATAGGGACCCCAATATAGTACCCCAAATGGTAGGATCCTTGTTATGAGGACCAAACTAAGGTACCCTGTTTTCCGGAAACTCCCACATATAGGATCAGTAAGCTTAAGCAGGAGAAGATCCAACGGACCCGTCAAGACGTGTTCAGCCGCTTCTTTGAGCTCGCGCCGACTGCCGAGAGCTTCATGAAGCCTCCTGGCCTTCCTCAGTAGAAAAGGAGACCCCTTAAGGGGTTAGGGTTTAGGGTTTGGGGTAGAGGGTTTAGCGTAGGCTTCCTAAGCATTATAGAGCAGACCCCTTAACGGGGACCCTTTTTAACCCTACTTCTGGCTCTCTTAACAGTCACCTTATTGAGAGGGCTTAGGGTTTCAATATGCGTTTCGCAAGGATGGTTGAGGGTTTTGTGCAGGGCTTGGAGGTTTGAAGGTTGGGGTTTAGGGTTGAGGATTTTCGGGCTTCGCCTGCGGCTCCATGTACCTGCTGCTGTTTAGGTTACATATAACTCGAGCTATATATTGTGTTGCAGTTGCTACTTGTAGTCGAATTGTTATGTTGACCTTCGCTTTATATATGCCATACGAATAAAATGGGTACGTGGACGCTTTGAGTATGTACCCTGCTAGACTTGGTTTGGGATACACCGGCATTTCATGTAGACTCCAGCTTCGTGCTGAATGTTTCTTGGTACATGCAGGAGTTGGCCTCGCGCTGGGACCCGCATCGGTATGCCCTGCCGAAACCCGAACCGTCAGTCAGCCTTGAAATCAAGACCAGGATGTGTGTCATCAGGATTACAACAATGTGCAAGGGTTCGGGAAGTTATTTGTTCTTGAGCTCAGGTCATTGTGAGGAAGCTGTCACCAGCACCACTTCGAACCTAAGCCAACCCCACACCCCAAGCCCGAAAGCCGGTTCGCTCTTACGCCTGCTTGCGCTAAGTTACCTATGTACCACACCTGCATTCCTTGTCGTCTGCTTCATTACTCCCATGTGATCTCTCCCATTTGCAGTAAATGCCTTCTGGAGACATTCGAACGCACTCTACCAAGTCTAGCTGTGGGTATCGCAACATAGCAACTTTGTGCACCTAACAATGCCGTTCTTCATGTGATGTTTTGACGATGTTGAATACATAATAGTGCAGATGCATAGGCTGAGAACGTACACATGCATCAGGACGGGTGCGCATGTGAAACAAAAGTTGCTACTGCCCAGGCAGTCCTCCACGCGAATGTTTCTCGGCAGAGTTTTGCCGCCTTTGATTGCTCTAGGTCTCTGCGTCGTACATAGTTGGTCAACCCTTCTGCAAACTATATTTCCAGCCTGTCCGGATTTCTCAGACACCCAGTGCCTGGGATCCTGTAGTCTCTAGACTCTAGACCTTAGAAGGCGGCAGGCAAAACAGCAAACTAGTACACCCTGAGCCAGCTGGGCCTCAGGCCTTTACCTCCCCCTGAATAACTTTGCAACTGCAGAACCCAGCGAATCTTAAAGCGGCACCAATGCAGGACATAGTCCCAGGGCCAGAAACTCCTCTGTTGTAGTGGGACTTACAATCTTTCGAGGCAGGCCATGAGCCCTCGCAAGCTGTCTTCAGGTCCCAAGCCCACAAAGCTAGAGAAAATTCATAGTTTCATGCACCTTCCTGGATCAAGAAGTATTAGATAGAAAAGCGCAGAAGATACTTGCAAACTTCCTTTCGCAGCATACTGGAGCCGTTTTTCGAGCGCCAGAGATGCTCTTCGGTGTTAGGCGAGGTAGGGTTTAGGGGTTTAGGGTTCACTTCATCTTGACCCTAAGGGGTTTAGGGTTTAGGGGTTAGAGATCGGTGCAAAACACTATAAGACTTGCTAGCTGTTTGGAACCGGTGCTTGGGCGCTATGTTTTCCATCTCGAGAGCAGAGCGTCTCAACATTGTGCTTTAGTCTTTAGTCATCGGCATTCGGAACTTGTTACAGCCAAGCTCAACAGCATGATGCCATGTAGTGTGCGAGGCCTTTGTTTAGGACTTTCACGACGAGCCGAGGATGTGGATGCAGAGCCTCTTTATTTGGGGTTCAAGTCCTAAGTGTGAACGATGTTTCTGCTTGCGGCATAACCCCAGGTGCTTTTATGCATCCGCTGTACAGCAATTACTCGAAGTTGTCCGTGCTGGTTGTTGAGGGGATTACTGCGCCTACTTGTTGCTTCTTGTTTCGAGTGCGGGGGGTGGGGACTGATGACCCTTTCAAGATACACTATATTAGCGCCCCCATGGGGTTGTTTCACGAAACAGTCCACTTTGGCGCTCCCGGCTCATCAAGAATCATAGTCATAGCCGTAACAAGGTGGCACTTACCATAGGCCAACATAAACCTAAAACCCTAAACCCTAAACCCCTTGGTGTCTCGCCGTCCCTACGATGCTGCACCCAAGACTTGCGCCTGAGGTATTACATCGCAGATAAGATCATGGCACCCTGGCACCGGTTTTAGGCTTTAGGGTTTAGGGTTTAGGCTTTAGGGTTTGGGGTTTAGGGTTTGGGGTTTGGGGTTTAGGGAGTGGAATGGATTTCTTGGGAGGTTTGAGCTAAGGATCGCAGGGGCTGCAAGCTAATTCGTTGAACCATCCTGGCAGTCTGGGCACGAGCTTGAGGATCACGCGAACATGCCCGGTAACCATAAACCAAAAGCTTACACCGAAAATTGTCATGGCTCTGCCGGTTCGATTAGCAGCGTTTCTAATATTCTAAACCGTTTACTTTCAACCCTAGCAAGACGCTTACAAGCAATTCCTGCTTCTGGTTATCGTATTTCCGGATCCTCCTACCAGACACTATGTATTAACACATGAGCACAGCAGAGTTTCGGGTTTAAGGGTTGGTCATCCTAGAACCCACAAGCCTGAAGCACTCCATCGAACGGAATCGAAGCAGCACCCCGTAAGCACGAGAGAGCGAATTTCCAATAAACCCTTTACATTGACACAGGTGTTGAGCTAAACAACCCGACGACCCCTCACCCCCGGCTGTTACTGGCTCAAAGGCGGCTCTGCTGGTTGGGTTTGTTCTTCAGGAGATGACGATGGACATCTACGAGAGCACACGCCACGTTGTAGACGACATCTCAGGTCTAGGCATGCAGCTTCAGGATTTTCCTCACCCCCACGGCACCGTAGCATCCATTTAAGCCACGAAGGGGATCCTGAATTTCTGCATCGGGGGCCCGGACTTACAACTTTTTCAGCCCAAGATTCTCCAAATCTAACTGCCTCGGCCCCAGAATGTACTTCAGAAGGAAAGTTCCGATCCCACCAGAGTCTTCGACTTCACAAAGGGCCCCAAAGCCGCCGAACTCCACCCTGCAGACTTCTGCGTTCAACCCGAACTCCACGCGCCAAGAAGTCTGAACCCTATATGAAACCCCCGGCTCTTCACCCCTAGACTTCTGGACCCCTACCCTGCATCCCTGGACGCCCCATGGCCCGGAGATCTTGGCTTTCTGATGTCATGGAAGTTATGCTTAAGCCCCCTCGTCCCGCACTTCAGTAACTGCCCACATACGGACGAAAAAGTTACACTGTCGGTCCACCCCATAAATCAACCCCAGCGGACACATCAACAAGCCTGAAGTTCATGGGACGCGTGGATACAGCATGATAGAAGTGTTTCTATTGCTATTTATTTAGTACCCATACCATTATATAATCGTCTTACTACGAGTAAAAATGGAGTCTTGGGATCCCAGACTGGCTTGGAAGAGAACTGGGGTTGAGTGCATTTACTTCTGCTAGGACGGGAAGGGCAGACAAGGAATGATCAGGATAGGGACAAAAGCGATGGAGCCACACTGTTTTTTTGAGAGCCTTAGGACTTAGGAGAAGTCCAACCCCCTTTTTGGGAAGGCTTGCGGCATGTGGGATACGGTGTTCCCACCGAATATTTTCCGCCGATGGTTCAAGCCTACTGCGAGGCTGGCTGTGTGCTTCTTACATGTTCAAGAGTAGTCTTGCGGCCAGTGTGCACAAACTTCTAAGTAAATAGAGGAGTTTTCCTGAATCAGAGGGTATGCTTCGACTCCTAGTGCTTAAATGAGTGCTTAGGTAAGGCCAGCTTTGGCGATTCGGGTTCTTCCGTGAATCTATACCTGATTTTTTTGTCGCGGTCTCGCATTACATGGATTGGTTGCTGCTCTGTGTGTGCATATAGATACATGTATTTGCAAAATCTATGCAGATGCGTATGTGTATGTGTCTCAGTTCAGCTTCTGGCAGCATGTGGTGCCGTTGCGGGTCAGCCGGGTCATCGGCACGAGACACTCAGGTGGAGGTGAGAAAGCTGAGCCGTGTATGAATCGAAGAAGAGCCACTGGCCGTGTTCCCACAGGTCGTTAGTAGGTTTGTTGTATTCTGCAACATGCCTTTCATTCTGTTTCGTTTTACTGAGGGCTTGCGGTGCGGTTGCTCAAGTCCGGCAGTAGGACCCAGACGATGCAGTTGCCTGAGGCGGATAAGTGCGATCTGTCTTCTCGCAGCATCCCCATCCCCATAAACCCCATAAATGCAAAGAAAACCCATAAAGCTTGCACGGTCATCACCTTGGAATCCTCGGTTTTGGCGCAGGCGATCGAGAAGCTGTGCCCAGACAAAGCCTCTTGACTGATTCGGCTTTCGGAAGTATCAGAGGGCGGAAAATATCTGGAATTTCTTACTTCATGGCACGACTTAGTGTTTGTCGTACTTGTGGGCAGTGCCCGTGATACCGTTGGTGGCGGGATCGCGGCCGCAACCTTTTTGAAGTGTAGAGACCTGCACACGTCGGTCTCCCGCTCGTCCGTGAAGCAGACTCTTTAGAGTGACGCTCTCTCACTTGTGGGGCTTCGCTGATTCGTGGTTGAGCTTAAGGTAAAAGCCAGAAAGTTGGAATATGATTATCCTAAACCCTTTATGGTAAATTATAGGGTATCCTACCCTGAAACCATATTCCAACTCTCTGGAGTTCCCTGTACCTGGTTCTGTCCATAGGGCCGATGGCGAGCGTCATCAACATTGCTCCAGGAAGCATCACGTTCAATCCTAATAACCCTAGGGATCTAAGGACTCATATATTAAGTTAGGCTTTTGGGCCCAAAGGCCATACTATACAAGGCTTTTTGGGCTATTTTGATCCCCAGGGTAACATGAATTGTCTGCAGTTGTCGTACAGCTGAGATACTGGATCCTTGTACACGCCATCCACAATTAGAGTCCACGGTGAAGCAACTAGCACGATGGCCCTTTTGAAAACACAGCTTCGATGCTGATAATCCCAGTGTGCTTATTTCTTGGTACAAGGTTGATACATGTATTTTGATATTGGAACATAATTAATTGTCAAGCGAAGCTGCATTATGGATCTTTCTTCGGTCGCCGATACAAGTAAGAGCGAATCTAGTATGTGCTTGCAGCTGAGTTTTGCAAAACCCCAAAAAGAGCTGTGCCTGTTGCAGGTCACCCAGGAGTTTATGCTTATGTTGATAGATGCTGGAGCAGAGCCGCCCCTTGAGCATAGCAGCCTGGCCAAGCCGTCAAACCCCCACAGCTAAACCCCAGAACACCTCTAACTTAAAGTCAACAGCAACGCCTTAAACCCAGCAACTCCCAGCCAGACACTCGCCAGCCCTCTGAGCGCCCAGCCATGACACCCCTAGCGCTCCCAAGCCTTTCAGACCCTCAGCTCGACAAGGCTTTCGCAGATCGAAACCAGGCTAAGCCCTCCAGTTCTAAACCAAACCCCTAACCCCCCTAAACCCAAAGCCCCTCAACTCTAAGTCCCTGAGCCCCAAGCTTGAGCATCATGTCATTCGGCATGTCCACTGAGTTCGGACCTGAAGCATTCCAGTGGTCGCTGTCGCTGATCACGAAGAATTTCGGCTGCGAGGGTTGGGTTTAGGGTGTAGGAGTGTGGAGTTTAGAGCTTAGGGTGAAGAGTTTGGGGGGGCTTTCGGCATAGGAAGTTGGCACTTTTGGACTTCAGGGCAGGCTTCGCAGTATGACGTTTCCGGCTTGTTAAGAAAAGTTCTCGAGCTCCGTGGCAAAAAGGATCACGGATTTCAAGCTCGGATTTTTTAGGTGGTAGGGCTTTAGGGAGTTCAAGCTAGGGAGTCTCAAGCCTTTGGGGTTCAGGTCCTTCGGCATTTGATGCTCGGGATGTGTGCTTTCAGTGCTGAGGGCTTAGGACGTTAGGTTTACCTGCGTGGCTTCTCGTGTGCCAGCCCTTGGATCAGGTCTTTTGGCCCCGAAACTTTGTTGGTGCATGTGTCGAGCCGAACTTGTCTACAGACCTTGGCCCACATGCGTGCCCGCACGCGAGTGTGAAGATCCTAAACCCTACACCCCTGAGAATGGTCTCCGGACGATGATAAGTACCCTTATTCCCCTTTTGTAGTCCTAGGTTCCTTATAAAGTTGCCCAATACCAACAAGGAAGCCCTCATTATTCATAGTTTACTGGGCATGCTAGTTTAAGAGCCTTAAACATTAAAGTATTAACCAACACTATTCCTTCGGGTTCCATGTTACAAAGTTAAACTATCATATACACCAAAACCCTGCTCTAATTATTGAGGCCCATAGAGTATGACGGCCGAAGTTGGTTCTGAACCCGTTGATCTTCCCGCCTTAGACCCTGAGATCCCAAAGCCCCGCACCTCAAAGCGCGCGAGAACTGCTGGGCCCGCAACCTCGTAACGGAGCCTGTAGGGGCAGTTGATATTAAAGCCCCCATTCCTCCATTCCCTACTAACCAAAGGTAAGCTATTCGATCATTTGGGCTTTTTCCCAGGATTCTCACCCGCGTCATCCTCGAAGGCTGTGCTTGCTTGGCTTTTGTTTCACAAGTTTCTCTGCGTCTCCGGGCCGGGCCCAATTAGGCGCTTGAACTTGACCACACTGCACCCCGAAAACTTAAAGCTGGCTGTTGTCGTGAGTTCTGCTGACTTGTGCGGACTTGTGCGGCTCTTCTTCTTCCCGAGGGCCAGGGCAGCTCGCAGTCTTGTTTTCACTGTCTCGCAGTGCGGTCCGCATACAAGCACCCAAAAATCAGTGCAATGGCATTTTACGAAGTCCCGTGAATGATGTTTTCACCGTACAGGGTTCAGGGTTGGGATGTTAGATTCGTAAGTTCTTTGCGTCCGCCCTCAACTTAACCCTCAGAAGCCCCTGTATCCTTGTCGACGGGGGTCTCCCGAGACCCCAAACCTCTCCTGCGCGAGCTTTGAGCCGGATTCTCGAAACTCTGGGTGCATAGGCTGCCTAAGGTTCGTTCCGAAGCCGGAGCCTGAACCTGACCTGAGTTTTAGGGTTTATTTGGGTTCAGGGCTGTGGATCCCAAATCTGCCGTTGTAGTGGTACTCCCGATAATCACAGGGACATTACTGAGTATGCCGTGCGGCTGCATGCCTAATCCTTATAAGGCCGTGTTTCACAGGCTCCACAGTTGTGATGAAGGCGATCAACACCAACCAGGAGTCAGAGCTTTGTATGCAAATGCTGGTTGCAAGGGTTACCTTCAGTGTTCCGTGACCGGTACCATAGGGTTTCTATGTAAGGGTTACTACATGGTGACTAACTACGGAGGTTACGACCAGGTTGCTGCAAAGGCTTTATGACAAGGGTTGCTATGCCGTGGCGGTTTCAGTCACGGCGTTTTTTGTTTGTTTGTTTGTAGTCCTGCTTCAGAGACCCTGTGTAAGAAGGAATTGGGTTTGAGCTTTCATGCAGGGGTTTATAGGATTTAGAACCGAACGCGGCCCAGGCCGTCCGCCAAGCCGTTGCAGTGGCCCCACGTGGTAGACGAGCCATCGAGGCCCGGTCTGCCACGGCGTTGTAAATTTGTGGGCTTTAGCATGGTGTCTTAAAGTTTTTTGTTGCTTTACGGATTAGGAATTTTAGGGTTCAATACGGTTGTATCCAGGCTTATGAGGGTGTCTTCTTTGCATGGATGCATTTGTACAGGTATACATAGCCAAATAACAAGGTTGGTTGGTAGGTGTATATGATAGATAAATAGGTCGATAGAGAGATAATATATATATATATATACATATACATAGAGAGATAGATAGGTAGACATGCTCAAGATCCGTATCTCGTAATCCTAATTGAAAAGTTCTTTCGTGTTCCCATGCAGAGAGTGTTTGTGTCTGTGTGTGCGTTTCAGAATCCGGTCGAGGATCAGCATCCTAAACCGGTCGCCCAAGGTTGACTCTAGGGTGGGCTTGTTCAGACAATTCGAGGCAACTTTTGCTGGGGTGGGTTGCCTGGTCTACAGTGGTTCGTAAAAGCCATCGGCTTTAAGTTGTGTCTTTCCGAGCTGATGCTGTGCAACACAAGCCCTGAAATCTACACCCGAAGTTCTCAAACGAGGTCTTGAACGTCTCTGTCGGTACACAGACGATCTCGCCTCTGCCCCTTGGTGTCTGACTCTAGACATTGTGTGATCACGTCCAGGGTGTAGGGCAGGGGCTTTGGCGTTGAGTTCTTTTAGACTCACGCTGAAATTCGGCGCCTGTGCCCCGTGAGGGTCTATCTACCTATATCATATGCCCAAAGACATACGCTGTTGGAACTTAGACCTGTTGAGAGAGTCCTGTGCCATCTATTGCCTGAGAGACGGCAAATCGGGCCACCTAAATATGTGGCCTCGACGGTTGGGGGGCCTGGTGTGCGGGTTTTGGGTTTTAAGTCTGGGGTTCAAGGTTTGGGGTGCATTGGGCTTGGAGCATTTAGGTCCAGTACCTAAATGGACCTAAATAGTGGTGGTCTATAGGTACTCCGACACCGTTCAGAGTACAGCTTCCTGCAAAACCCCCTTCAGCCTAAACCCTGAACCCCCAAACCCTAAATCTTAAGCCAAGCAGCCCTGTAAGCCCTAGTGCGGTGCAGTTGCAGTCAAGAGTCAAGAGCCGCGGACTTCAACAAAAACAGTACCTGGGGATCCAGTTGCTTAAGGTTATCACAGTCAGGAATGTCCATATGCTAGATGGTCATTGAAGAGGTATGCATTTATGTTGTACTGGCATATATATATATATGTATGTATGTATGTATGTATGTATATATATATATATATATATATATATGGTACCCCCCATGTACCCACACCTTTCTTCTAAATCCCAGTTTTGATAGATATACATATATATATATATATATATACTTATATGTATTTATATATATATATATATATATATATATATATATATGGTGCCGCGTCGCCGCGTCGCAGGCCCCCCCCACCCCCACCCCCCATGGTATGCCCCCCCAACCCCCCCACCCCCCAAGCCAGGCCTCTCGTCCCATCACAGTCACACGTCATCCGCGCAACTCCCCCCCACGCCAGGCCTCGCCTCTCGCCTTGGCAAACGGGGGGAGGATAACCCACAACCATGGAACCACAAGACAGCGAACCACAGGGGCGGGGTGGGGAAGGATAATCCACACAGGGAACCACAGGGCTCCTTCCCCTTCCCCTCTGTTCGACACACAAATGAGAAATATGGGGTTGCGCACAATGATGTTGATGTGCTAATCCCAGTGTGGCTGTTGGTGGTACCTTTGCTCTTATGTTGCTCTGGGCTTCAGCACCGCAGGTTCATTGCTTTCTCTAGTTGAAAACCGTGCTTGGCTTGTGATGTTCTTGCGAAAACTGTACCGACCGTTGTCATTCTAAGCCAAGTTTCGGTTGGGTTCGTTAAAAGTAAGCTCGAGCACATGATTGAATGATTTTCATTCGGGACTCTGGAGCAAGGGACCGGAGGAGAGTGCGGATGGGGATCATGACCACCATCTTCGTCGTCATCATCACCATCAGACTCATCACTATCATTGGCTTTGCAGGTCGGAGTTCAATGGAACTGTATCTCATCCGACGTTCCAAAGCCTTAGCAACCGGACGCCCAACCAGCAATAGCCATGGAAGTGGGCGCAGCCGGCCGCAACCACAGGGGGGAGGGGCGGGGGAACCCACACCACAGGGAACCACAGGGGGGGGAGGGGGATACCATGGGGTGGGGGGGGGGAGGGGGGGCCTAGCAGCGCTGCACCATATATATACACCTTTTGTTGATACGCATCAAGTATGCACATATATACATAAACACCAACATATCCCGACTGAGCTCCATGGCAAAATCCCAGAACAGGGTTCTAGCAAACTCTCGGTCCTGCCCCTTGTGGTCGGCTATCACAACCTACCCCTGGGCAGTGTTTTTCACCCATTTTGGAGGGCCCCAGCTGTTTGCGTTAGAAAGAACATCTGCTTGCAGAGTTGTATGGCGTTTAGGGTCGGGACTTGGGGTTTAGGGTCTACGGGGAAGTCTGTGTGGTCCCTTACCCGCATTCGAATCCCAGGCCCCCTTGTTGCAGCCCTGAGCCCTAAAGCCTTCAAGGGTACTCCTTTGGGTATCCACAACAGAGATCCCTTAAAGGACTTTGAGGCTACTTTGGGTATCCATAATAGGCTTCCCTGCAAAGGTACTGGGCCATCGACAGTGGTGCGTTGAACTGCGCACGAGCGATTATCGAGGCTCTGGTGTGTCCACTGCTCTTACAGGGGGGTGGGCCTGGAGCTCGTGTCCCTGTCTGTAGGGTTTTAGGGATTTAGGGTTTAGGGATTTAGGGTTTAGGGTTTTTGGGTTTAGGGGTTTAGGGTTTCAGGGTTTAGGGGTTCAGGGTTTAGGATAAGGGTCCTCAACAAGACAGATCCGGTTCTGGGTCTATCTTAAGGAGTCGTTGGTGGCACCCGGCTCGGTGAAAGCTGAATGCCGTGAGCGCTTGCAGTTGAAACACGACACAGCACATGTGGTATATACATACATGTTTACTTGTACTTATTCTTGTTCTTATGCTTGCACTTATTATTGTTATCCTTTTTCTTATACTTACAGTTGCACCTATACCTGGTCTTGTACTTACACTTCTACTTCTACTTACGCTTATACATATACATATATACATATACAGATGCTTTGCAAAGTCGAAGCTTTATTCAGGGGGTTCACATCCGAAATCTATCGGTTTGGGGTTCGCGGCTTCTATCGCGGTCCGACATTCAAGTAGTAAGGATCGTGTTCCACACCACCGTTTCCTGAACTCGCTTGGTTGCTCTTTCCTTCACATCTGCTATACCCCATTCTGCTGTGTTGCCATTGAAGTCCAGAGAACTCATTGAAGGACTCACCGCGTTCCCACATTCCAAAGCTCGAGTATTCGGAGTGGGGTGATCGTTGTGCTGCATAAGCTCTGCTCCGAAAGCCCGTGACTCCCTGCTCTGGTAACTCTCACTACTACGACTACTGCTACTGCTACTACTACTACTACTACTACAAGACTCCGATTTCATGCTTCAATCTGAGCCGCTTTTGTTGGGTTAAAGGAGACGAGGTTATTTCAAAGAGAAGCGAAACGGGAGAAACGGGCCGAGCCTGAGCAGCTGCAGCGCCTGAGGGTTCAGGGATTCGGGTGCAGGACTTGTTGACCATCCGTGCTGACCGTGACGTGTACTACTATGGCTGCGATGCCTTGTCCCTCGGAGACAAAAAACATGTAGGGGTCTGAACAATCAGTAAATATATTCCTGTACACCCCATAGCTTGAACCCGGGTCGAAGAGAACTATAGAGTTTCTGTTCAGGCTCGGCACATCCGGCCCACAATTGCTTTTTTAGAGCTTCGAGGATTTGGCACTTTAACGACGCGCCCTAAACCGTCAAAGGAGGTTGTGTCCGGAAGCCAAGCCACACGTGCGTGTCAGGGTTTACGATGATTCAGGCCCCAGAATTTAGCGGTTTAGGTTTAGAAAGTTTGGGGTCGTTAAACTATGCAGTCTTGATTTCATCCGATGTAAGCAGATTTGCAGTCTCTCGGATCCGCGAAACTTCCTCCGACATCGTTTGACGCAGGGTCGAACATTGAGTCTAAGTCTACCTTTCCAGGGGCTGCTGTGCTAAGCATCCTGTTGTTGAGGGGCTCCATTTGGTGAAGCTTCGCAGAAAGCCCCTGCGCATGCCGATGTTGCGTATTGAGACCCTTGCACAGCACAATCAGCACAATCGCAAGTCCTGCCCTAAAAGTAATCTATAGGCCTTCTACCTAAGGCACTCGGGCCCTCGAGCCGGGATATAGCGATAATGTCAAGCTGCCGTGCCAAGCGAAGGTTCACCCGCCATCCGGAGATTGTGCACCGTATGTGCACCAGCAGCTTGGCAGAAGAATGTAGAACCCCTTCATGATGTGCTACATGTTGCTGACAGTATTGGAAGACAGTACTGACCAGCATCATTCCATAGCAACTAGAACTCTATAGCACTCGGGCAGGGTGATTCTGGGGCGGCTTGGAACGTGCTGAGAGCTTTCCCGTGTTTTTCCAGCTTAGGCACAAGGACCTTGTCCGTAAGCAAACCCCTTTATACACTGACTAACACCTCAACATACCAACGTACCCCGAACCCCTATGCGCTATATGTCCGTAACCTGTGCACTGCCTGTGCAAAAGCTAAAACCCTATTGGAACCCGCCTGATTTAACCCACGAGCCCTGTATACACTGCAAGACGCAATGCCCCACAGAACCCATCGCTGTAGATCCCGACAAAGGTGCACCAAGTCTCCTGCTCCCGCTTTTCGATGGTCTGGTCTGGCGCTCGCGACTCACCAAAGACGGCTTTCGTCGCGTCAACCTCTACATCAAGCACCTGGTACAGGAGCAAACATGTTCGATTTAGAGATGTTCAGCGTGTGGGCACCAAGCTCTTGGTATAGGAGCAGCTCTGTGTGCGGAAGTATCACTTTCTGTTGTGCTTGAGCCCATGCAACAAGCATCATGCAGCAATATGTCCAGAAATTTGCGTCTCAGAGTCATGATCACACTGACAGCACTGTGGCAGAATACCCGCCAGGAGGCAAGGCTTGGTAGCATGTACCAACAGTTATGAGTGCAGCCACGAACGAGCTTGTATGGGAAGCCACTGCAGCAACTTATGTACATCTCTGATCAATAAATCTCCTCATTTTTAACGGCCTTAATATTGAGTTCCCAAAACTGGGTCGGATGAACCAGAGTCTACATTAAGTATACTTTCCCCCCTAGGCCCTGGGCATTTCGAGGATGCCAAAGGTTCCTTCAGCCCGACTCTTCATTGGCTGGTCCAGTACAAGGACCCGAAGGCCAGGGCGCTTTGTTTAGGCTTTAGGGTTCGGCTTGGTTTAGGCTCTAAACCCTAAACACTAATTAGGGTCTAGTGATGCAAATGTTAAGGGGTTTCGAGTTTAGGGTTGCTTTCTTTGAAGTGGCATAAGGGAACATAAGACCCAGCACAAGACCTCAATGCTTCATTGCTGCCTTCCTACAGATCATCGGGGTGCCCCTCAACCCTAAATGGGAGTTTCCGAAACTTAGGGGTACCTTATTTTGTCTTCCCTTTGAATAAGGATCCCACCATTTGGGGTACCATATGAGGGTCCCCTATTTTCGGAAACTCCCTGCATCCCTAAACCCCCCCCCCCCGAACCCAAGGTCCCTCAACACCTACCTACCTCCTCCTTGCCTTTAGCCTTGACGTCGCAGCTTAAGGATCCTACCATTTACTCCTAGGGATCTAAGCACTCATATTATGAGGGCTTTTGGGCCCAGAGACCATACTGTATAAGGCTTTTGGGGTTATTTTGATCTTCAGGGTACTATTTGCTGTATCAGGGTCTCGTGGTGGGCTCTGAATATCTCGCACGGTAAGACCAAACTTAAACGCTCAATAAAGCTGAAACCTGGCCAGATCATGAGCCACATCGTTGTGGCATTGACGACGGACCTGATTTGGAGTCGGTTCGCCGCGCCACTCGTCCATAAACCCCAAACACTAATTCCTGAGGACCCAGCACCCCGTACGCAAAGGACGACCCTTAAGAGACACAGCTATGTAGTTAAACCTTGCAGTGCCTTCAACCCTCAGTGCGTAAGCACCGAAGAAGATGCTCGATTTTGAGGGCCTCGGTATGGCCACAGCCTGCAACCTTGCACTTGCGGGGGTCTGCGCTTCTTGAATCCAGGCTCTATGCGAAGCTGCGAAACCTTACGTCCCCAAATGAAATCCTGGAAACCCAAAGGATGAACCAGTCCCTTGAGCATACCTAAACCCCCCAAAGCAGGTAAAATAATGGCCCAATACCCATAAAAGGCTATTGTTCTACATACTTTTGGGGTCCAGGTAGTTACTTCTGACCTACCTCAGCATGCGAACACGGATAGCAAAGACGTCCAATACTGCGGTCTGAATATTTGGTTTTCGTTCCCCTGATAGTCCTTGCGTGGATTTCATGTAGAAATGTAGAACGCCCGAAAGCCTGTCCTCCTTCTTTACACGCCAGTATTCGGTGAGCTCCGCAACAGTCGCAAACGTTCCTCGCAGGCACTCAGCGCTAGACGCGAGCATCCTTGACAGCCAGCACTCCAAGCAAGAGTCTTGTTAGTATGTTCTTAATGATTATAAGCCACATACGGAACTGATAGTAAGCACGCATCGTGGTTCTATAAGATACATCCTAAAGTTCCATAAGCTGCTCATCCCAGGTTCCAGTTCCTCTTTGGTACCTTGGCCCTTCCTTTGGGATGGAGGGTTCACGGATTTGGGATTTCGAGTTTAGAGCCTCGCAGATTTGGCATTTGAAACGGCATTTGAGTTTATGATTTGCAGGTGCACATTGGTTCGTGGTCGTCATCCATGTCTCGTTCACAGTTGCGAGAGTATTCGAGAGTTCTGGCACGAATCTATTCATTCACGCAGGCTGCTGGCATTGAAGAAACAGGGGTCAGAACAAACAGAACGCATATCCCGATATGTCCCCTGCATAGCCAGAGCTACTATAGTATCATAAAATACTACATAATACATTATATACGCCGAAAACCCTGTTCAAAAGTTTTGAGGCACCTAAGTTTATCTTAATCCGTCCTGGTTATACGCAGTCTGGGAGGAAACCGTGGGCTAGGGTTGTGGGGTTTGGGGGTTTAGCGTTTTGGGGTTTATTGGCTACATAGGTTTACGGCCCTGGGGTTTACATGTAAGGATTGTGGGGTTTGGGGTCTTTAGGCTTTGGGTCGTACTGTCGTATTCATTGACTCATATGCTGCAGTGGTGAGTCTCGCTTGTTGTCTCTGTGTTTGCAGAGATCGGCCTGCCTTGGAGAGCCCCTGAATCCCAAAAGTTTTTGCCATATTCGAAGAGGCTTTCCCCCGCTCTCTTCCCCAAACCTACACCCTCAATCTGAAACCCTGGGCAAAAAAAGGGCCCGATACCCAAAGCCCTACGGGCAACGACCCGAAACCCTGAGGACGATGCTACTTTCTCATGACGCTTTGCCTGTTCTTCGTGAGCCAGTCCTTGATGAAAGGAAAGGAGGATTCCGAAGAGACCCTGGAGGCACTTGGCTTTAGAAACTAGTTCTTTGGGATTTGGGTTCCAGGGTTTAAGGTCGAGAGCAATTCCAGCACCCCTCAGGTTAGTGATTCTGGTTGGCGTCTTCCGCTTGGGTTTCTTCATTAGCATGGGTCATGTTGGGGGCATCAGTGAGCGGCACCCAGCCACCGAAGCCCGATTCACAGATCTACAATCCCACTACTGGTTCTACTGCCACTACCACTTACCACTCTTGATTTCTGGTCTTATTCCTACTCCTACCTGCAGAACAGCAAAACTACTGCTACAATCACGGGTTCATGCCCAGCATGTTTGGAAATCAGTGTCCAGAGGGCCTACGGGCGCACAGGAGAAAAGTTTTGGCATTGAAGTGGAGCGGGTAAATTACCATGTTGCTTCTGGACCTAAGGGTACATTCGAAATGTTCGTTGGAGAAAGTATTTGTCAGGGTCCAGCGATATACAGATCCCAGAGTCTTTGGCTGCAAACTCTCGCCGCTGAACCCCGGACTTCTGCAATACCTCGCACCCAAACACGAGAAGGCATGATGTTCGAGAACCCCAAAAGTCCATAACAACCTAAAGCGAAAAACTTGAATTCTGCTGAGCGTCTCTAAACGAGCTGAAGGTAGGAATCCTTTTACACCCCCAGCCACTTTCTAATCCCTGACAGGCAGCCCGAGACCCCCGGAGCGATTGGTTTTTTCCCACCCGTCAGAAAGAGAGAGCGAGAGAGACAGAGAGAGAGAGAGAGAGACCTCGATAGAATCCACATCTTTTCAATCCCTGAAGGTGAATGTGGCTCGTTTTGCACTGCGGCTTTGGCTGTGCCTTGCCATCTTGAGAAATTAAGACTGCAGTACCAGCAGTACCTACACGTTTATAGTTAAGGTTGCCACCCTGTCATAAACAGCAGTCGCATCCTGATACAGAATCAACCTGGTGCTTCCAGGCTTCCTTGTAAGGTCGCACACGCAGAACCTGCTACCAGACTCAGGAGCTTCAGAATAAACCCAGCTATGCTTTGCTGACATGCTTAATTACTCGGGCGCAGGCCTCAAGTTTGGCTCTGCTACCTGCGAGGCATGAACAAAGGAGACGACGGGCCCAAAACTCGAGGCCCCAAAGCCTTCGATGCGAGGGTTTGTTTCCCAAGGGGTCCTAGGTACTGTTATGGGGAATACTTCCCCAAATCATAATAGTAATTCCTAATATAGAAACCCTACATTCTACTATATGGGTACTTTGGGCCCTTTGGGTTTTGCTTTGCAAGGTACTGCTGGGAGTTTCCGAAATTTAGGGGTACCTTATTTGAGGTCTTTATAATGAGGATCCTACTATTTGGGGTACTACATTTGGCGTTCCCCCTTTTTCGGAAACCCGTAGCTAGGTTTGCAACCCGAAACTCCCAAACTCCAAGAGAAGCCGCAGGGTGACTCAGTCGGTCAGCTATTGCGCTCTGTACAGCATACTAGGCTTTGGACTATAA